>CAJQZJ010032443.1:307021-389284 GCA_907164525.1 Lophiomys imhausi
CTAATGCTCCTGCAGCTTTCTATTAGCTGCTTACAGGCTCCTTACACACTCCGGGACACCCTATGGGAAATTGGGAATGTCTCTCCAGATTGATTGACTGCGGCACCAATGGCACCCCTGCCCAGCATGTCTGTCCAGCATGTCTGCTTACCACTTTCTACGTGAGTTTCTGAACTCTCACAAACTTACCGTTTCCCACTCGGGTAAACTTCCTCAGACCGTTGGCAAACACATTGGAAAACAAAATGAAAGTAAGAACATCCAACACAAGGACAACCGACAACCTTGGTACCTGGGGCTCCTCTGATCCGTCTGTGTCCTCTCTCACAAGGGTCGGCACTTATCGGCCAATGCACCAAATGTAAGGCTGAACCCTGAAAGGGCTGTCACCTTATTTACCTGGTGACCCTCAATGAGAGAGGCAGATGCGAAAGCAAAGGGAGAGGGGGAGAGGCAACCTCGAACTCACAAGGCTTTAGGTTTATAAACATTTTGGCGGGGCAGATTTAGGCATCGGTATAAATTCCTGAGGAAGGGATTTTGCTTTGAGAATCAGGAACTTTTGGTCAAGGAGAGCTTCCTAACCCTGGGGCTAGGGAGTTTTCTAACCCTGGGGGTCAGGTCTATCTTGGAATTTTTGTAAGCCATTTCCCAAGGATGGCAGTTGGGGGTGGTTGTGCAACAATGCAATGAGAAGGTCACTGATAAGGTCAGGGCAGTGGAACTTTACAAACTTTTGCTCAGCTTGAGATGGACACCTGAGTACCTGAGTATAAAGACTATCTTTTCAGGATCATTGATAGTTTGAAATCTTCCTCTCCTGAGGGAGTGATTCTTGCCCAAAACAAACATTGTCAAGAACAGGCCGGTGTCAATCTGTCTATAGTGCCCTTCCCTCAGCTCTTGAAGCTATGGATGAACCTGACAGGCAAGATCATTCAGAGGAGGGCAGCGATTCTACTGCCAACATGGCTAAGCCACCCCACTTGCTGGGGACCTCAGCCCATCTCCTGCTGACTGCCAAACAGTTCCTGCAATACCCACAGTGTAAACTCCACACCCATGAGACAGAACTGTGTCCTAGCCCAGCTTCCCGCACCCCCTTCTCATGCCCCACCTGGTGTTTCCCCATTGCTTACTCCTGTCACCTGCCTTCCCACTCAGGATATGGGCCCCAACTGGAGGCATTCTCAGTTAAAATTGGCTCACATGTCTCTAATCAGCCATGGGACCCCACCCCCTTGGCTGACCTAGAGCTTATCACAAAATTTGCCAATGAATCAGGACCCGACATCTCCCTATTTTGAGCAAGTTCTACATCAATAGTCTATACAATTGCAGACACACTATGACTGGTACAGTCTCCTCAAAGCAGTCCTAGCTAGATCTTGCTGTCTTCTTAAACTGGCAGTCTGCTTATGATGACCAGGTGGAAGTGCAGGCCCACCTCAGACTCCAATATGGCTTTAATATTACCCTGGAGATGCCGACTGGGCTTGGCAACTTTATTGACCTTGTCTCTCAAACCACTATTGGACTGTATGCTTACTAGCAATAGGTCTCCCATCTGGCCTTTAGAGCACCGAAGGCATGCACCCTTGATGATCTGTCTGCCTACTTCCATAATCCGATTCAACAATCAGGAGAGCCACTTACTGACTTCCTCTCCAGAGTCATTGAGGTGGTGGATCATAGGTTGGATCCCTGCCCTACCCGGGACATGATGATCAAGCAATTAACTTGTGAGCAGCTCAATCCTCCAACTCAAAATGTGGTGGCACCAATCTGCAACAATGTCCTCCATAAATGGGTACTTGCTGCTAGAGACCTAGACCCTAACAGCCCCACTGAGGCTTTAGTTGCTGACTGGGTATGTTCTGACACCTGTCCATAGTGGTGGAGGCTATTGATGATGTGATGTCAAAACCTACTGAGGCACTCCAAGCTCAGGAATTACTAAGTCTGCGTCTTTATCAGGTCATTCATTTCTTACAACAACAAATTGATCCCTTGGCTGAGGAATTAGCATTGGTTAAGGACATGTCCCTGTTGCCCTGTGACCTCCAATTCTGTGCTTTATGTCTCACCCCCTACCAAGTGTGCAATTTTTATTATAATTTATTTTTTATTTCTTCAAGTTACATCTCAATCACAATCCCCTCCCTACTCCCCCCCAGTCCCACCCTCCTACCCTCTTCCCCCTCAACCCCCCATCCTCTTCCCTTTTTATTTTTTTAAGTTTAAGGTACTTTCCCCCCCAACAGCTTCCCCTTTCAGTCCAACAAATGGTTCTTTCTCTTATAACAATAAATACAATACAAAACAACAGAAATAATTAGGCCACAATTATGAGAGTTATATAGCTTAGCATACATTCCCAGTGTCCAGTCCATATGTATTTGGCACCTGACTTTAACATTCTACTATCTAACCATCTCCATGAGTTTAAAGTTCTATATCTAACTCTGCTTTCATACTAACTTGCATCACAATTTTAAAAACATCTTCTTAGATCCAGAACACCCTCTTGGTTCCTAAACAACTCAAAATTTAACTATGAGACTCTAGCTATCTATTCTTTAACCACCTCAGAGACCTGAGAGGGATAAATATATATGATTATATAGGAAGTGCAGGGCCCACAGCTTCCAAAACTAAGAAATGACATACCAGTGGCTGCCTGGACAGTTCCCATTTTCTCTCCATATATTACAGCATCAATCTTCAGCCGTTTGGCCCCGTTTCTCTGACAGACATTGATTGTAGAGCAGGAATTATGAAGGACCTGCTACCCTGTCTTGGCAGAGCTGGGCTGTCGACTTACCTGCTTCCAAGTTTTGTCCTTTTTGGACAGCATTCTGTCTACAGTTGAAGCAAGGGGTTTTTCTTACCAAGAGATAGGCTTGCCACTAATTCAGTCATCTCCCACTGGAGATTCTTCGATGCTCATCTTCTACTTGGAGTAGAATAAGGGGGTGCTGTCAGGAGCTGACATGTCTCGATATCAAAGAATCTTAAGTTAAGAAAACATCTTTGAATGCCATATTCTGCAGATCTCTTGAGGTTTTTGAAGACGCCCTATCTATCTCTTATATTTAGATAAGAAAATGTTGCTTGTTTCTTAGCAACTTGATTTCTGATTAGCTTAGAAAATAACTGTGATAGACTGTCATAGTAACTAACAAAATGATAAGCTTGAATGAGTATTAGTTTGCATTTCTTAATTATCCTAAACAGTTTATGACGGTTGGTAGCAAAAGGCAGAAACTTCACATTTCATTTTTCAGCATTAGTAGGTACAATACCTTTAAGAAGCATTACCCTTAATTTTGTATCAATATACAAAGATCAATATCAATGTGGTCAAATATAATCTTAATTTTGTATCAATATACAAAGATCCATACCTATGTAGCCCAATACGATCTTAATTTTACTGAAGCACACCAACAGCTGTCTTATTACATAAAGGGCACTTGGTCAAACAAGTTCCTCAATTACTTTGTTCTACTCAGGGAAAGCATTTCTAAACTCAATATGACCAGGGTCCCCGTGCTTTCCTTAGATATGGGGGTTTATTGAACAGGTGTGGAATAACATCAAAAAAAATTTTTTGACCCCTACTGGAAAGTCAACTATGCCATCATGAGAGAGGGATTATGGTCATATTGATCATTCTGCTTACATGTCTAATACAGCACATCACCTGGCAACGTTCTATCAACAAAACTACCCTGCAGGTGCTTATGACTCTGGAACGCCCACACCACATCCCACTCAAAGAGGTGATATGGGCCTGGTTCATGGAGATCCATGAAGCCTCTGTTTAATACTCTACACACCCTATGCACTCTCCACGGATGCCACCTTTTGAGGTCTGGTAGTCAATGACGAGTAAGAACCTGTCCAGCAGGTCAACTTAAGACAGGCATAGTTTATTATTTTGGGGATCCCTGAGGTGGGGTCAGTAAGATCAGAGCATAAGAACTCTGGTTCCCACTGAGTTGTCAAAAAATTTTTTTTAAAAAGCAAAACAAAACAACAACAACAACCCCAAAGGGATGAATATGTAGGAGGAACAAGGCCTACCACTGAGTAAGAACAAGGCCTGCTACTAAACAGTTTGCATGCGTGGCTAGGCTTCTACTGAGTGCTATGTCAGGATGGGTTTGATTATCAGATATCAGAAGGCAATAGCAACAAACTTTCATCTCTTTCTCAAATTTTATCTTTTCTCCAAACAACTTCTTAAGGTATATTTTGAAGTCTTCTATTTTGGAATGAGAGTCAGGGTTGAAAGGAGTATATATAGGTATAAGCATTATTAAACACACACACACACATTATGAAATTGATGTTTGTTACTTAATAAGCTTTGTCATGTTAACAAACAGATTTAGAGTCAAAACACCTGTATCAAATTTGAGATACTATTTTTATTATCAGCATTCAGGATGTAGATTTTTATAGTCCAAAAATATTATTTTAAAGTAAAAATATAGCTAATTTTGTAGTTAGTAATTTTCAAAAGTAGTGAAAGATAAGAAAGTTTAAACTGAAATTCTTAATTTAAGTTTTCCTTTTAATATAATACCAATTCTCTCACAGACTAGATTAAACAGGAAATAGGACACTAACAGCAATACAGGAAAGTCTTCTGTAATGAGATCATGAGTCCACTAAACAAGAGTGACTCATGACTCATAACCAAATCTTGCTCTCAACATGTTGCTAACTATTGTATTAATCAAAGGTCTGACTAAGTTCTTGTCAGAAAATATTGCTTCTTTATGAAACCCTCTTAAAGTAATTATATTGCAATGTAGCAAATTCAGTCTTTCAGTAGGGGATTGAACACTAATGCTCAAAAAGGGAATGACTTCAAACTTAAATATGATTCCAAGTTCTCTGACTATTGACTTTGGTTTGCAAAATAGATGGAAAATATCATCAAACAAATTGTACATGAACCAAAAAAGTTAAATAATGAATTCAATAAAAACTCATAAAAATAACTATAGTATTGACTTGCTAAGCATTATCTTTTGTTGATTTGTAAATAACTCTAATCCCTTTTAATAGCCTATTATGTCAGCTCTTCAACATTTGCTATGATTAAGTCCAGAAGACCAGGTGAACCTATTTGTAAGGAAAGCCATAGACTGATTAAAAATTCTCCACTTATATTTCCAACCACAGACACATTTTTTTAAAATAATAGGTTGAGTGTGTATAGGCTATTACTAATCATTAATCTACAAAGAAGTTCTTGAATTTCACTATTAGATTTGAATTTTGCAAGTTGCATTTTGTAACAGTGAGTCAAGATTATTTACCATTCATTTGCTAACACCTGTTATCAAGACAAAAAAAGCTGAAAATGGCATTTAGCTCTTGGTATGAACATATAAGGAAAATGAGAAGTTACGGATTTGCCAACTGCCCCTTCCTGATGGGATATAATATAAGCACATTAAGCCCAGGAAATGATTTTCCCCCCCTTAGAGCAAATCCCAGGCTACTCAAATGTTACTGTGCAGGATCAATTCTGAAAGAAGATGTTGGTGTGGTGGCTACTATTGGAACAACTTGTCTACATCTGGATTCAAGTAAAATATAAACCACTGAAGCATTATATGAGGGAGGTTTTTTTGTTTTGTTTTGATCAGATTACTTGAAGCAGGGAGATTCCCCCCTCTCACACACACCAATGTGGAGGCACATTATGGTGACATTAAAGACATGAAATGACACTGCCTTTTTTTCTGCTTACCCTCAGTCTTGCTGCCAAATTCAACTTTATCTATCTTGTTGCTGAGGCATTCCTTCACTGATATCAAGACAATCTCCTACAAATATACCCACAAGCCAACCTGATCTAGAAAATCCCTCAACTGAGACTTTATTGCCAGGTTATTCTAGATGGTGTCAACTTGACAGCTAACTACATAACACAGAGCCCTGAACATTGGAATCAGTACTTCTTACAGGAAACTTCAGTGTTATTGGGGATAGGGAAGTTATCGTAAAGGATAAGGATGGAAGTTATTTCAATAAGTTCTACCTTAGTAAATATATATATTTATTTTTTAAAAAGTATATAATATATTTTTATCATATTCTTTTTCTCCCCTAATTCATGTCAGAATCTCTCCAGCTCCCTACCTACTTGACTTCATGTTCATACTCTTTCTCAAAAAAAAAAAACCCTCTGCCAAATAAAAATGAACAGCAATAATATAAATAAAAACAAAATACAAAATAACAACACACACACACAGAGCATACAAAAATTGGAGTCCATTTTTTTCTTTTTCTTTTTGGCCAACTACTCCTCAGCCTTGGGCCTGCTCTGGACTGTTGTTGATATACCAGTGTCATTCCACTAGAGAATGTCACTCCCCTTCTCCCATCAGGTATTGATTGCAAATAAATGCTTGAGAGGGAACTGGATTTTACTTTCCATTATTTATACGGGGATTTGTTTGAGCTGAGTTTACAGTGTTCTGTATATTGTTCGAGTTTCTATGAAATCATATATGGATCAGTCTTGTGCCAAGAAAATACTTTTTACTTAGTATTGACTATCATCTCTGGATCTTATAATCTTCCCATCTACTCTTCTGTATCAATCAATGAGCCTTGAAGGGAATGGCTTCACAAATATATCCCATTTAGTAGGTAATACTCCACAGTCTCACTCTTTGCAAATTTACAGTTATGGGTCTTGTCTTAGTTAGGGTTTTGTTACCGTGAAGAGACACCATGACCACCGAAACTCTTATAAAGGAAAGCATTTAATTTGCACTGGCTTACAGCTCAGAGGTTTGATTGTTGTCATCCTGGGAAGCCCACAGGCAGATATGCTAGAGAAGGAACATAGAGTTCTACATCTGGATCATTAGGCAGCAGGAAGAGAGTGACACAGGGCCTGGCTAGAGCTTTTGAACCCTCAAAGCCCACTTCTTCCAACAAGCCCATATCTACTCCAACAAAGCTACACATCTAACAATGCCATTCCCTATGAGTATATGTGGGCCATTTTCATTCAAAGCATGACAGGTCTCTGTGTTAATTACTCTACTGCAAGAAAAAGCTTCTGTGATGAGAGTTGAGCTGATAAACTGATTTATGGGGATAGTAAAACACCATTAAAACTCATTGCTATGTTCATTTATCAGAATAATAGTAGTGTGTTTTCCCCTTGGCCCATGACCTTTTTAGTGTTAAGTTCTTGGCACATTAATAATATCAGCTATGAGTTCCATCTCATGGCAGTTTTTTTCTCATAACATTTGTGACACTACTGTAACAGTGTGTCTCACAGATAGGTCTCTGTTGTAGGTAAGAGTTTATAGTTGTGTGATATTGATGCTTACTTTCCTTCTCCTGTAGCATGTACAGTATATCTCAAGACCTTGAATGCTAGTAGGGAGGGCTGAAGCATCTAGTCAGGCACCAGCATGACTTTGTATTCTATAATATAAGTAACTTGGTCTTCAGCAATAAGGCCTTACCATCAAATTGTAGAAGATTATCAACAGCATTGGAAATATATTGTAATGTTCGGGAAGGCCTATGTGATCCCTTTAACTAATAACTCAGTCCTTTAAATGTTACAATTAACTAGTAATCCAGTTAATTCTTCAGTTTCAACTGATCAGACACCATATAACAAGGCAAAATATCATAAAAATAGCCCTGTTAAAGTCTTTGCTTCCTTCTGAAATTTCAAAAACCAGGTACTAATTTTATGCATTTCTCTCAGTGTTCTTAACTTCCAAACTCCCACAGAACAGCCCATTGATCTCTGAAGATTCAAGGCTTTTGCAGCACAAATTTAAAATGCCAGCACAACCTTCTTGTTCTCTTTCAGTTGTCTTACTGATTTAGTGTGGGGAATTTCATAAAACAGAGGGAGTTGTAGGGATTCTCTGATAGTAAGGTTGAAGTCTGGCATGTCAGGAAGCCACCGAGCTCAGTACCAAATGATGGATTCCCTTTTTTCAGTAAAAGTCCTTCCTTCCTCTGATCTGGGAATATTCCAGATCCTCTAAAGCATGCCATGTAGCCCTCAGGAAAGTTACAGACCCAAAATTTTTCTGATAAGAAACCCACCCAACAAATATCTGGGGATTTCTGAAAGTACTTTCCCATGCTAATGGTGCTTTGGTTTTTAGCCTCTGTCCTACCTGGAGTTCTTCCCCCACCCTGCTGCCCATGGGATAATTAGGTACTATATTTCCTTTCTTCTGATAGGACCATTTCCAGCAAATCAAAAATATTCACCTCCAAATCCCCTCCACTGCTCAAAGGTTTATAATGTCCCTAATTCATGAAATAAACTCTTTCTCCATCTACCATGACTACCTAAGAGTCAGTTGTTTATTTTGCGCTTTGGAAGGAAGTGCTCTTCTGTCCATGAAGAATCTGCAACCTGCCTGGCTGGGCTTGCCCAGGACATGGGCTTCTGCCTCACTGTTGCCTCAATGCTTCAAGCTGCCTACCTGGGCCCACATCTCAGTCACCACCACACCGTCACCTCAGTGGTTGCCTCCAAAGCTTGCCAAGAGGCACCAAGCTTCTGCTGCCTCTACCATACAACCCATCTAGCTGCCCAGCCTGGATCTGGGAACCTCAGGCTCCTTGAACCTGCCCAGCTGGCTCTGATAGCTCAGCTAAAAGAGTGATAACCCTTTCACTGCATGAGAGGGCTGGGCAGCCTTTCTGTCTCCTGCAGGCTTATCATAAGAGCTGTAATACTTGGTGGTGGAATTCTCCTACCAGTCCAGCCTGAGCAGATATTCTGTGGCACAGATCCCAACCCATGTTTTACTCTTTCCTGCCTGGAAACTAACTGAACTCAGAATTTCTGGTGGAGAAGTGTGTACAAGGCATGAGCACCCCAGAAGGAAAGGTAACATTCCCTGCCAGACTCAGAACAACTTTCTAGCTAAACCTTCAAGTACTACATTGAATAGGATAGAAAGAACAGACATTGTGGCGCTTTGAAAGAAAATAGCCCCACAGACTCATAGTGAGTGGCAATATTAAAAGTTATGGCTTTGTTGGAGGAAGTGTGTCACTGGGCGACACACATTGAGATTTCAGAACCTATAGCCAGGCCCCGTGTCATTCTCTCTTCCTGTTGTCTGCCAATCCAGATATAGAACTCTCAGTTACCTCTCCCACACCCTGTCTGCCTATGTGCTATTATGTTTCCTGCCATGATGACAGTGAACTAAACCTGTGAATTGTAAGCTGATCCCAATTAAATTCTTTTCTTTATAAAACTTGCCATGGTCATGGTGTCTCTTCACAGCAATAAAAAACCTAACAAAGACAACAGTCTGTGTTTTTCATGATTTGATGATCCTTCAGTCTCTCCCCATTTAGGACGGTGTTGGCTATGGGCTTGGTGTAATTGCATTGTGTTGGCATATGTCCCTCATTTCCCTGTTCTCTCTAATACTCTTAGTTTTCAGGAATATTGGCTTTTCTAAAATGCCTTTTCTACATCTACTGAGATAATCATGTGGTCTTTCTCTTTTAGTCTTTTTATGTGGAGAATTATATTTATTGATTTACTTAATTTGAATCATCTCTGCATCTCTGGGATGAAGTTGAGTTGATCATAAGGCTGGATAATTGTTTTGATGTGTTCTTGAGTTTTATTTGTAAGTATTTCATTGAGTAATTTTATATCTGTGTACACAAAGAATATTAGTATATAATTTTCATATTTTCTGAGTCTTTATGTGTGTGGTATCAAGGAAATTGAGGTTTTGTAAACATAATTTGAAAATTTTTCTTCAAGTTCTACTTTGCAGAATAATTTGAGGAATATTGATGCTAGTACTGTTTGATGATCAGGTACATTCTGTTCTGAATCCATCTGGACGTGGGATTATTTAATTTTGGTATATATATATATATATATTATTTAAATTTGGTATATTGAGAAATTCACTCATTTCTTTTTGGTTTTCTAGATTGGTCAAATAAAGATTTTTAAACGTATATCCTTATTATTCTCTGAATTTCTCCACTGTTATAAGAAAGTCCTTTTAATATCTAATTTTACTAATTTGCATTTTCTATGTTTCTTTCTTTTGGCTAATTTGGCTGAAGGTTTGTCAATCTTGTTGATTTTTCTCAAAGAATCAACTTTTCCTTTCATTGATCTGTTTTATTCATTTATTCATTTATTTATTTTTACCATTTGCTTATATTTTATTGATTCTAGCCAAGAGTATATTTCTTTCCATCTACTCCTTTTGGGCATAATCTCTTATTGCTTTTCTAGACCTTTCAAGTGTATTGCTAAGTTATTAATATGAGGTTTTGTAGCCAGAATTTTGGCTACTTTATTGTGTTTGTTTTTCTCCCACACTATGTCAGCCCTATCCCTTCCAATCCCCCAACACTGGAGAGAGTAGAAGGGAAAGTACTACTACCTGCTGATTAGTGATGTCTGTTCCTTAGGGCAAGTCTGATCTTCTTCCTCAGGGCATCTCCAACCAGCAACCAGCAATTCAGCAAACAGCAAAAGCCAATCAGAAATCAGAAAAAAACAGCAGCAGGGACCAGCAGCAGAAGGGACCAGACCAGCAGCAGCAGTGGAGCAGCAGCCACCAGAGCTCCTCTGGGGCTCTAGAATTACATACCTTCTAAAAAGTCTCCAGAATGCCAAATGTAAACTATCTTCAGCTACCAAAATATTGCTCCTGCAAGAGTATGAGACAAATCATAGCTACTGTTGTCAATCTGAAACATCCCTATATTCCACACCTGAGATTGAAACAAAACCTAGTCCCACCATAACTGGGTTTTTAAAGAAACTAACATTCTCATTACAAGATTTCTTCATATATATAATTTATATATATATAATATATAAATATATATATATTAATGCAGGCTCATAGTGCTATGAACTTTGCCTTCATTGTGTCCTTGGATACGCTGTGTTATCAGTTTCATTCAATTCTAAAAAGTTTTTAATACCCTTACTTATTTCTTTATTGACAAAATTTCTATTTTTTAGTAAGTTATTTAGCATCCATGAGTTTGTATAATTTCTGGCATATCTTTTGTTATTGCTATACAGCTTTAACACTTGGTGGTCAGATAGGATGCAGGGTGTTAATTCAGTTTTCTCACATGTGTTAAGACTTGTTTTGTGTCCTGCTATACAGTCAATTTTGCAGAAAGTTCCCCAAGGTGCTGAGATGAAAGTATATTCTTTCATGCTTTTGAACAATGTTCTGTAAATGTCTCTTATGCCCATTTGTTTTATGATTATTTAACTCCAGTGTTTTTTATTGAGTTGTTTTCTCAATGTGTCTTTTGGCAAGAGTTGGGTACTGAAGTTTCTCACTATCACTGCATTAGGTTCAATGTGTGATTTTAGAATAGTATTGTTCCTTTTAAAAAGTTAAGTGTCCTTGTGTTTTATGACAAATATTTAGAAACACAATATCTTCTTAGATGATTTTTCCATTAATTAGTATGTAGTGCCTTCTCTATCTTTCCTGATTAGTTTTGGTTTGTAGCTTATCTTGTCAGATATTAAAATAGCTATGCATATTTTTCCCTGTTTTATTTGCTTGAAATATATTTTTCCATACATATTATTGATGATGATGTGTGTTTTTTTGGATGAAGTAGAAATATGAATCCTATTTTCTAATATAATCTGTTATTCTTTGTCTTTTTATTATGTAACTAAGACAAATAATATTGACAGTTATCATCAAACATTGCTTATCAATCCCTGCTGTTTTATTGTGCCATTTTTTTCTTCTCATAATAAATGTTCTGGGATTAATTATCCCTTGTGAGCTCTTGAATGTATTTAACCTTGTCGTCAAAATGCAGTTTTCCATCTGCTGTTCTCTGTAGAGCTGGATTTGTGAATCAATTTTTTAATATTTGGTTTTATTATGATAATTTTTCTTTTTCCATTGTGATTGATATTTTTTCTAAGTGAGAACTATGGGCAGGGTTCTCATTGTTTGCAAAACATCCTTGCAAGACTTTCTGGCTTTCATAGTCTCCATTAAAAAGTCAGGTGTTATTCTAATGGGGCTACTGTTATGTATGACTTGGTCTTTTCCCCTTACAGCTTTTAATATCTTTTTTATATTCTGTAAATTAGTGTTTTATTATCATGTGCTATAGGGAGTTTGTTTCTGGTCCTGTATATTTGGTATACTGCATTTCCCTTTTACCTTGTTAGACATCTCTTTTTTTTAATATTCCTGTATTTAAAATAATATTTCTTTTGGTTTTAATTTTTCATTAATATTTTCATATTTTAAGGACATTTACTCTTTGATTTTGTTTAAAATACTTTTTGTACCTTTAACCTGGTTTTCTTCTTCTTCTATAACTATTTATTTATTTATAGTCTTACTTATTCTGTATACAATTTGAGATATTATGAATAGTCTAATAGTACTCAGTTTTCAGTTTCCAATACATAGGATGACAGTATATTTCTGGGTTTTGTCCCAATTTATGTCAATAACATTGTGTGTGTGTGTTAATTACCAAGTCTGTTATCTTGAACAACTTTATTCATACTTTTATTGTTTTACATGCTATTAGACATTGTTTGAGTGAACAAGTCCCTGAGTTTAGATAGTCTAGGGACATAGGGTAAAACCAAATACTATTGGTCTTAAAAAACAAAACAAACAAACAAACAGGAAACTTAGGGATCAAATGACTCCTCCTAATGATTTTCTTTTCTACTTCTAGAGCAGTACTTTGCACAACTATCATCAGAGAAGTCTCCTCCTAAAGCATATGGCAACATATAAGGATACCCACAGTCAGATATTACACACACAGGAGAGAGAGAGAGAGAGAGAGAGAGAGAGAGAAAGAGAGAGAGAGAGAATTTTTGGAAGACTTGGCTATAAATGAGATCATATAAACGCACAGAAACCGAAGCAGCATGCACGGAGCCAGCATGAGTGTACAGGTCCTCTTCATATATATTATATAGCTTTCAAGTTAGTGTTTTTATGGGTCTGCTGAGTGTGTGAATGAGTGGTTATATGATTTTTGCCTTCTCTTGGAATGTTTTCCTTCTGTTTGTTACATCTTTCCCAACTCTGATGTGATAGCTTTTTGTTTTATCATATTGTATTTTATTTTGGCACATTTTATTATAATCCTTTAGAAGCCTGTTTGTTTTCTAATGAGAGACAGAAAGAGTGTCTGGATGGGAGGGAGGTGCACAGGAACTAGAAGAAACAGAGGGAAATGAAAGCATAATCAAGATGTATTATGTGAGAAAATAATCTATTTTCAATAGAACAAAATCAAACTTTAAACCCACTGGAAAGACAAAATTTTGTTTTGTTTTGTTTTTTTGAGACAGGGTTTCTCTGTGTAACAACAGCCTGGCTGTCCTGGACTCGCTTTGTAGACCAGGCTGGCCCGGAACTCACAGAGATCCGCCTGCCTCTGCCTCCCATGTGCTGGGATTAAAGGCATGTGCCATCACCGCCCGGCGACAAAAAGTTTTTGTAGTGAAAATATTATATCTAGAATTTGAAAATATTTTCAAATTTTTCCTAAGAGACTAGCACCAATTATATAAAGCTTCTCCAAGTCAGCAATAACAAAATATCAAGTTAAAAATAGGCGAATGAAATTGATGTTTATAATGATTATCTAAAGAAATCCTGAAAGTGACCAATAGTATATGAAAATATTTACTAACTGCAAAGACATGTGAATCCAATGACACAGTAAGATGTCGTAGAATATCCTTTAAGATGATTAACAACCCCCATATCCAGGACCAGCTGTACTGTGCTACCCAGGCAAGGTACAGGGCTTGCTCTCCTGAGTGCTGCAGCATGTGAGGGGCAGAGGCAGCTCTC
Organism: Lophiomys imhausi; assembly: GCA_907164525.1. Lineage (NCBI taxonomy): Eukaryota > Metazoa > Chordata > Mammalia > Rodentia > Muridae > Lophiomys > Lophiomys imhausi. Next base: position 320,923 of record CAJQZJ010032443.1, read on the forward strand.
CTGCTCTTGTGACCCCATCTGGGGTTTCCTGTCGGCCAATGGTGGTGAGGGCAAAAGGGAGGTTAGGGGTTCTCTTCCTGGCCAACACCACCACATAGCAGACAGAAGGCAGGGCTGGCTCTTCCACAGTGAGATTTTATTTTTTTTATGCTGAGACAGATTGTAAGGGTGGAGGATGGGTCTGAAGGGAGGTAGGAGATGAGAGGGAACAGGGTGCATGATGTGAAAGTCACATAATAAAATTTTTTTAATTAAAAATAAAACAAGAAAAATGGCCCTAGCCTAATGAAAGTCTGTTTAAAAGAATAAAAGAGGTGTCACTAAGTTTCTCCCTTAAAAAAGGATGATCAACAATAAAACTAAACAATACAGTTATTTATAATATTTATAACAAATATTAGCAAGGATGTAAAGAGATCAAAACACGTACCTTTTGGGGGAACATGGACATAGACATTTTATTTTTTTATTTTTTACTTTTTTATTTGTTTGTTTGTTTTTTAGTTCTCTCTCCCTGGCAATGAGACACTTTTCACTGGTGGTACTGCCATGTAGGCCCCCAGTGTATGAGGAGGCTCTTGGCCCTCATATGACCTCTGAACTGGGGCAAGGGACTGTTATGTAGGGACACTCCACTCCAGAGGAGTGGGGTGGAAGGGTTAGGGGGTTAAAAAAAATGAAATGTGAACTTTCGGCCTTTTGCAACCAATTGTCATAAACTGTTTAGGATAATTAAGAAATGGAAACTAATAGTCATGCAAGCCTGTCATTTTGTTAGTTACTATGACAGTCTATTATAGTTATTTTCTAAGCTAATCAGAAATCAAGTTGCTAAGAGACAAGCAACATTTTCTTATCTAAATATAAGAGATAGATAGGGCATCTTCAAAAACCTCAAGAGATCTGCAGAATATGGCATTCAAAGATGTTTTCTTAACTTAAGATTTTTTGATATCGAGACATGTCAGCTCCTGACAGCACCCCCTATTCTACTCCAAGTAGAAGATGAGCATCGAAGAATCTCCAGTGGGAGATGATTGAATTAGTGGCAAGCCTATCTCTTGGCAAGAAAAACCCCTTGCTTCAACTGTAGACAGAATGCTGTCCAAAAAGGACAAAACTTGGAAGCAGGTAAATAGACAGCCTAGCTCTGCCAAGACAGGGTAGCAAGTCCTTCATAATTCCTGCTCTACAATCAATGTCTGTCAGAGAAATGGGGCCAAACGGCTGAAGATTGATGCTGTAATATATGGAGAGAAAATAGGAACTGTCCAGGCAGCCACTAGTATGTCATTTCTTAGTTTGGGAAGCTGTGGGCCCTGCACTTCCTATATAATCATATATATTTATCCCTCTCAGGTCTCTGAGGTGGTTAAAGAATAGATAGCTAGAGTCTCATAGTTAAATTTTGAGTTGTTTAGGAACCAAGAGGGTGTTCTGAATCTAAGAAGATGTTTTTAAAATTGTGATGCAAGTTAGGATGAAAGCTGAGTTAGATATAGAACTTTAAACTCATGGAGATGGTTAGATAGTAGAATGTTAAAGTCAGGTGCCAAATACATATGGACTGGACACTGGGAATATATGCTAAGCCATATAACTCTCATAATTGTGGCCTAATTATTTCTGTTGTTTTGTATTGTATTTATTGTTATAAGATAAAGAGCCATTTGTTGGACTGAAAGGCGGAGCTGTTGGGGGGAAAAAGATATACCTTATACCTTATACTTAAAAAGAAAAGGAAGGGGATGGGTGGGTTGAGGCGGAAGAGGGTGGGAGGATGGGGCTGCAGGGGGAAGTAGGGAGGGGATTGCAATTGAGATGTAACTTGAAGAAATAAAAAATAAATTAAAAAAGAGATAAAAACACTTGTGTATAGTTGGTGAGAATGTGAAATGTTGCAGATAATATAGAGTAGTAAATGTAGTACCTCCATGTGATTCCATCCATTAGCAGCATTCCTAGGCACATGTTAAAATTATTAAAAAAGGTTTATTACTTTATTTTTCCAGCACAAGTTCATTTTAGCACTATTATTAACAGGCACAAAGTAAAAGCAGTTTAAATTATGACTGATAGATTATTGTAATATTTATGCACTAATAATAAGAATTAAATCTTACCATGTACTACAAAGTGAATATTTCATGGGGAGCATGATGCTAAATGAAGGGAGCAAAGTGAACACACCTACACACATGCATATGAATGTAAAGAGAGAGGGGAAGAGATAAAAAAGAACAGATTTTTGTACTATTCTTCTGTGAAATGTGTGAATATAGTTAAATTTTCAGACACAGGTGGCAGAATATCAGATACTAGAGGACTGAGGAGAGAGAAGTTTCTATTTAATAGGCTTAGAGATTCAGTACTGCAAAGTGAACTTCTGAAGATCTCAACTAAGCACTATGGTTAACACTATTTTCCTATACCATTATAAGTGGTGTGTCGCGTCCCCCTCAACCAGCAAGGATGACACAACTCACAAAAGCTCTTCTCCAGCAGTTTATTCAGGTCCCTTGAAAACAGTCTTCCGAATGCCTGGGCAGACCCAACCCACAGGCTAAATACTAAATGAACAGCCAATCAAGTAAAGCCATGTGGTGCTATCTTAGAGGCCCACGTATGCGGAAGCAAGCCAGATCAGCGGTCTTAGCCAAATATGGACTTGTTTATCATTGAGAGCGCTCACCATCGGGCTGGTGGAAGGCGGAAACCGGTGCCATCTTTAGGGCGCAGCACATCGCAGCTCTCTACAGTGGTGGGGATGGAAAAATTCTGTATTGTAAATTTTTTACCATAATTTGCATAAAAGAAATTTGAAAGAAATATCACTAATTAACATATTAAACTGGATGCATTTGGGTTTATTTGTATACAGAGAGATGAATGTAACCTATACATTCTGAGTCAGGTGATATAATTTAGTTTTTGAATATCTGCTTAGTATGTTTGGGGTTCATGGTTCCTAGCACTGAAACACACACAAAACAAACTCCTTAATATTTAAGGAGTAGGTTATTTGCTCAAAATAGAAAAAATGGTAACATTGTTTATTTCCTTTATTCTGAAATTAAAGAAATGGTAGTAGAAAAATACGAAATGTGCAATTTAAAATGAAAGATGGGCAAACAACCATAGAAAGTCAGATGAAAGAGCATGCAACTAATATATATCTACTCATAACTATACTATTGGCTAATTAGGGCAAGATTGAAATATTTTTATGTTTTAAGAGACCTTTGTATATTATGTTTATTAAATGGTTAAAATTAGCCAAGGGACTAATTGCAATGATATATCAGGTACTTCCCTGATGACTTTTGGTTTGTTGGATACAGATCAGTGACCTAATCTGCAGGTTATACAACAATGGCTTTCAAAGACACTGTTTGGAAGTTGCTATAAAATGCTGTCTGATAATTTCACCACTGTGTATTGCTGGATTTTACATCAACCGATTTTCTTTGTATCTTTTTTGGTAACATTTTATGCTTACTTTAGATTTTTATCATTATGCTATGGAATGTGAATTCTGCAATATTGTTCCAAAGAGTATTAATGTTTTTGAACTTTTATATAATTCAATGTACTGCATTCAAATGTAGAATATCCTATCTGGCTGAAGATTTAATTCTATTCTCTAATGTTTAACTACAAGTCGTTTCAGTTTTATTCGCAATCTGAAGAGTAAAATTGTTTAAAACAGTAAGGCAATGTTTTCAAGACTATGTAGATAGCTGAATGGTAGTAGCATTCTAGTAAAAGGCAAAGTTTACAGAGATGCTTTTCGGGCTGGAGAGATGGCTCAGCCGTTAAAGGCTAGGCTCACAACCAAAAATGTAAGAGATGCTTTTCCTCATTCTGAAATGAAATGTTCCCTGTTATCTTCTACATCAAATAAATATATCTTAAGCATGTAAAATTTATTTTAGCTGAAAAATAATTTTATTGTATTAATTTTTTTCTGTGTGTGTGCTTGTGTGAGTGTGCACAGAACGTTTGTGGAGGTAAGAGCCCTTGTGGGACTCAGTTCACTCCTTCCACCATGTGGTAATAGTGTCAGACTCTGATCATAATACTTGGTAAAGAAAACACTCTTACCTGCTGAACCAGTGTGCTCTATTCTCTGTAAGAGAATTAAAACAAAACAAAAAGCAAAAACATAAAGCCATTGTTGCTTCTTGTTCCTTATCAGAAGAATTAAAAACGATGAACAAATTCCTCTTCTTTACCTCTTGTTATGGTCCAGTCCTTTCCTCTACACCCTTCCCCTCTGCTGCAATTTCCCTCAAACACAGGAATTAGAGCTTGTACTTTAGGCTGGCCCAGGACAAGGTGGCCAGCATTTGGAAAACCCCCAGTTCTTTACATAGTTGCAATATTTTATGATGACACATTATTTTAAAGAAATTTAATCAAATTAATAGTTAGCATAAATATTAGATTTGACAAAGCAATAAGAAAATATCACCAGTTTACTTGCATTAATAAACACAAAACCTTTTGTTCTGTACAAAGTGTATCAGATACAGTAAAACTTATGCATGCAACTAAATGCATCAGGTAACATTGCATTTTAAAATGTAAACTTTTTAACTATGCAAAGTCTTAATATTTGTTGTTCCTCTGGCATTATCATTTTTATTATTATCATTATCACTAATGCAGTCCTAGTATTATTGTTTTCATTCACTTTTGCTTTCAATAATATCCATACAGCTTTCATTGTGAACACTGACAGAGTGTGCATCTAAACAGTCATAGAATTATTTGGGAGCCATTTATAATGGTTCTTTAGTGATAGCATGGCACATAACTGTTAATATTTTCGTCAACTGCTCTTAATGCTAACTTCCTTCAGGTGAGACTAGATTCTTCAGCTAGTGTGTTTTGCTTCTGGGTAAACACAACTTTCTGTTCCTTTTTGTCTAAGGTATTTTTTGAACTTTGACTTTAATAAAAATTGCCTGCTTTGCCTCTGATTCAAATGTTTTGTTTTTAGACGTGAATTCTTCCTAATTCAAATATAGTTCCATTGTTTTCAAAGAAACCAGATGTACAGGTGCTGCTGATAAAATAAACTATAAAAAGTGACCACCATGTGCCATGTGACCAGCAGCGAGATAAATGATAAATACACAGGAAAAGTCCTCAGTTTTTGCTGCCAGTTGTCAAGTAACAAATCCCTGCTTCCCACAAGTTGTGTCTGGAAATAGGTCTTGTTTTACTAGTTGCCAAGTATGTTAGAGTCTATCTACTAACAAACCAGTTTTCTTTACTATATCCTAGTGGTAATTGTCTTCAGCATCAATCACTCTACCCTGAATCACTAAATACAAGGTATTGTTATTACTATAATTATTGCTATTATTGCCATTGCATGTCATTTTTGAATGCGGAGGGGAATTCTGAAGGAGGAATATTTTGAAAAGAATGGTACTGACACTTTCACTAAAAGAAATGCATTATGCTAAATGTGAGTCAGAAATTTGAGTCACACAAAGAGGAACAAATGTGTGTAACTTGTTAGAATTTTTCTTGCTGGTAATTATAGTATCATTTCCTTTTCCTAGATGTTTCAGAATCAGAGGGCTTATGAGATGAGCTTGTACAATTCTTTAGATATATAGTCCTTTTCTTGTTGGCAGGCTTACCCTTTCTGAGAATAGGTAAATAGAAGAGATTGAGATAAATGACAGGCAGTCATGAACAAACCTGACCACAGACCTTTCACTGCCCAGTAACTGAAGAGAAAGTCCTCTGAGGTTTTAATATTTTGTGATTTAACAAGGTGTACTCTCTCCAGGAATGCTGTCTTCAATTATAACCCTCATTCTGATGCTTAGAAGATGCACAAGCACTGGAGTGAGGAAGTACATGAGTGAAAAATAACATATTAACTTGTAGGTGTTTTTATGAACATTTTGTGGCTCACCCAATACTAATTATAATAAGATTTCAAATGTGTTAAGTTAACATTTCATGAAGTCCTTTTCATATGCCAACCTCACCAGATCTTATTTTTGCTTCCTGCATATTTTCAGGCACTGAGATAAATAGTTCATATTGCTTCTTTTCCTTTTATAACTTTTTAAGTACATGTGCACACAACATTATTTCTTAACTGGATTTGATTCTCTTCCCTTCACTCAGATATTTTAATTGTACCATTTCCAATATATTTAAAATACAAATAACATATGAAATGTGTCAGTATTCACATTGAATTTATAAATAAGTCTGGTCACAGTCAAATAATTTCACACATTGCCCAGCATGAGCGTCAATTTAAAACATGAGGATCATAAATAAAATGAAAACTGTTACCCAGCAGATCTGAAAACAGTTATTACGGCAGACTTAATCTTTGTATCAGCTCATGGTCTTTCAGTGCACTGCTTTGACTGGGAACCCCTAAATACCACAGGTCCTGCATAATAAATCTTACTTTGTACCTCATTTGAAAATTTAAATCATGAAAGCATCATCATCTACTTGAATTGAATTTAACCTTGTGAAAAGAAGATAATTATATATTTGCAAAAGATGTCAAAGTAGCACGAGATGGTATGTTTTCATTGAAAAATAAGCAAAACTATTTCATAGTCCTCCAAATACCCAACAAATATCACAAGCATATAATCACAGTGGACTCGGAGGTCAAGAAGCAGTTCTGCAGGTTACCAGTGTTGAGCTAGATAGACTATTGACACCTGGTCATTCACTGTACAGAGCCTATGAAACATGAGTAGAGAGTGGATGTTCAAACAGATGTTTTGGTTACAAAAAACCTTCAGGTTATATACACATTTTTTCAAGAATCAAACATTTTTAGAACATTTCTTAGTATTGGAAGCTGCAGGCACTGCACTTCCTATATAATCAGATATGTTTATCCTTCTCAGCTCTCTGAGGTGGTTGAAGAATAGACAGCTTGAGTCTCATAGCTAAATTTTGAGTTGTTTAGGAATCAAGAGGGCGTTCTAGATCTAAGAAGATGGTTATAATAGTGATGCAAGTTAGTATGAAAGCTAAGTCAGTTATAGAACTTTAAACTCATGGAGATGGTTAGAAGGTAGAAGGTTAAAGTCAGGGGCCAAATATGCATGAACTGGACATTGGGAAGGTATACTGGGCCATTTAACTCTCATAAATGTGGCATATTTAATTCTGCTGTTTTGTATAGAATTTACTGTTATAAGAGAAAGAACCATTTGTTGGATTGAAAAGGGAAGCTGTTGGAGGGGAAGAGGGTGGAAGGGTGGGACAGGAAGGGGGAATAGGGAAGGGTTTGTGACTGAGATGTAACTTGAAGAAAAAAAAAAGTACTTATATAAAATAAAAAGAGATTATGGAAAGTAGGTTTAATTTCCAAGGTGAAGTTTACATGTCTTATGGGAGAATGAATGACTGTTTTTTATATGCCGGGAGGAGTGGCTTACATGTCAACCATTAGTCATACAAGCACAGTGACTTTATATGTCATTATTATTTATCAAATCTTACATTTTGTAAGTCTTTTATTTATTTCTCTCATAAATGCTAGATTTTATAAAATATACTAATAATTAATTTTCAGTTGTGTTTTCTACAGTGATCTCTACAGAATTCACTTCTCCTTATATATACCTATATGTTCATAGGTGTGTATGCTGATTTTTAATTTAGCACACAGAGTAATGGATTTTATTGTGGCATCATTAAACATTTATTTCATTCTTATTCATTATTTACATCTATTATTCCCTCTCCCCACTCTTCCTTCTCCCAGTATTTTCCTTACTGCTTCATGTCACTTACATCACCCTCTCTTTGCCCTCATATCTCTCCTTTAAGAGTCTCCTTTCATTCATGGCCCTGTTTCTACCTTCATGCCACCCCTCCACACACATATGCATGCATACCACTTTTGCTGTTGTTTAGTAATGTATGGTTGTTTCTCTTTCCAACAAAAATGTAGTTTCATTAGCAGCAACCACGTTTCTCTGATGTTAACAATAATGACAATGTTTTGGCATTGGTATTTTTCTTGATTTTGGTGGTGGCTGCATTCTTATCTCCTATTTAGATATGTATATTTACTATATTCATAAATTATTGAATTTTATCAGATTTATCTCTTAAAATCATATATTGTCAACATTTCCTAAAAGTTTGAATTGCTTTTTAATATATCCAGTTGTGACTCTTTTTATGAGTTTTGACAGCTTCCATGATTCATTGCTTCTTAGGTCTGTTATAACAAATGATTTAACACACATGAAGCACATAGTATTGCAATTAAATATTACTACTTATTGCTATATTTTTCCTGTTTCTTTGAGTTTTCTTTTAGTTATTCATTCCAAGTATGCAGTGAGTTCAACATTCCCACCCTGTGTTTATCACCATTTGTCACACATTTAAATTTACATGTGTCATATATGAGGCACTTGCACAAGTTTTGTCAGTTTCTCTCAATGTTGATGTCAAACATCTTGAGCACTGTGAATTGTGAACTATGGATATATTAAATGGTTTGCCTGAGGGTGATTGATTAGGAAGTAAAATAGTTACAACTCTGACCAAGGTCTGTTGTCTTCATAAGTTTTGAACTTGACTCTAAGCATGTATCATCACATTTATTTTACCTTTTCTGTGCCAGTGTGTGTGCATGTGAATGGACAGCTTGAATTTTTTTTTATATTTTACTGACCTAGGTTTCTTCAGAGATGTCTTTACTATGTGATGATGTTCACATTTGTCCTATAAATGAATAGAATTTGTTTTCAGTTTATATATCCAGTATTCTTTTTTCTTTACATAGAATAGGTGGAATCTTTTTAAAAATCTTTCTTTCCAATACTAATTTTCTTTGTTATTGTCCCCACATTTTCATATATTGAACTTGTTCATTAGTGATGGGTTTTGTTTCTCTTATTTCCTTGGGAAACAGGTACTTGGAGACAAGGTTCTACACTGTAGAATCTACAGTCTTTAAAATTTATTTTTTTATTACAATGTTTATTTATAACATCAAGTTACATCTCCATCACAGTGCCATCTTTCCACCCCTCCCAGTTCTACCCTCCCACTGTCTCCCCCCTCTCCCACCCCTCCCAGTCCTCCGATGTGGAGTGTCCCTACATATCGGCCCCTCTCAACAGCCCTATGAAGATTAATAGCTTCCTCTTGCACTGGGGGCCTACATGGTAGCACCCCTAGGGCAATATGTCCCATTGATAGGTAACAAAGGTCTATGTTCCTGATCTTTTTGGTGTGTTGGTTGTAGGATAGTTATCCTGTACTATATGGAAAGCCCTTCTTTATACAAAAAATAAATGGGCTGAGAAAGAAATTAGGGAAACAACACCATTCACAATAGCCACAAACAATATAAAATACCTGGGGATAACTCTAACCAAGCAAGTGAAAGACCTGTATGACAAGAACTTCAAGTCCATGAAGAAAGAATTTGAAGACATCAGAAAATGGAAAGATCTCCCATGCTCATGGATAGGTAGGATCAACATAATAAAAATGGCCATTTGCCAAAAGCAATATACAGATTCAATGCAATTCCTATTAAAATACCACCACAATTCTTTACAGACCTGGAAAAAACAACTCTCAACTTCATATGGAACAAGAAAAAAAAAACAGAATAGCTAAATCAATCCTATATAATTAAAAAAAAAAAAACATCTGGAGGTATCACCATCCCAGATTTCAAGCTATACTACAGAGCAACAGTAATAAAAACAGCATGGTACTGGTATAGAAACAGACCAGTGGATCAATGGAATTGAATCCAAGACCCAGAAATGAACCCACATACCTATGGTCACTTAATTTTTGACAAAGGAGCCAAAACTTTACAATGGAAAAAGGACAGCATCTTCAACAAGTGGTGCTGGTCTAACTGGATGTTGACATGTAAAAGAATGAAATTAGATCCATACTTATTACCTTGCACAAAACTTAAGTCCAAGTGGATCAAAGTCCTTAACATAAAGCCCAACACACTGAATCTACAGTCTTATTTGCTGTTGTATTTCAGACTGTCAAATCTGAATGTGGAAGAGTTCTCAAAAGCTGTGATGCTCTCCATATAGATTCAAATTTCTGGCTTCAAAATCACACAAACAATTCAGTGATTGTGAAAACAAGACCTGCAAAATAATCATAACAGTGGACATGCAAACATGGATGGGGAAATTCCACAAGGAACCACCCCTAGATGAAGAGAGTTAGACAATCAATGGCTGCTGGGAGAAGGTAAAATACTTTTCTCTAAATATGTACATAAAGGAACACTAAATAGATTCAGTAGGATATGTTTATTATGTAGGGAGGATTAAAGAAGAGAGCTCATAAGTTTAAAAGGGAGTCAGAGAGAATATGGGTGGAGAAGGATCAGGGAGGAGGAATAAAAATGATTTAAATCGTACTCATACATGAAATTCTTTAAAAATTGTAGTTAAGAAATAAACATAAAAAAGAAATAATCATGAGGTTAAAAAAATTTAAGAGAAGAAAAACTTCACTTGACAAATGAAATCTTTTTAGATAGGTTTTTACTATGTAACCTTGGGTGGCCTGAAACTTGTTACAAGGAGGAGGCTGGTCTTGAACTCAGAGATCTGCTTTCTTCTGTCACTAAAGTGCTAGGATTAAAGGCTTGCACCAACATGCCAGGCATAACTTTTGGAACTCAACTCCAAATAAGTCTCCAACACCCTGGAACCTGAAAAACAAATTCTCTAAGGCATGGTATATACCCAATTATTTTGTTTCTAGTAATATTTTTTATAAGTTTATGAAGCTAATGACAACTACACAAATTATTTTACGCCTTTAGTTTCTAGTGAGTCTTAAGTTTATTTATAATCAAACATTGAGGAATATGAGAACACAGTGTTACATATCTAAAGAGGGACCTTCCCACCTGCTAATAGCAATCACTTAGAAACATAGCAAAGGCTGACTTCACACACAAGAATTCTCTTCTCTTACAGCTATTTTTCAGGAACCCAGAGGAGGGAAAAGAAAGGGAGCTGAAGGAATTGTTAACCTTTGTGTCACATTCATTTATCACCTACACAATAGAAAGTAATTAAGACCTGTAGTCTAAAAGCAGGTGACCTATCAGAATATTAAGAGAATCTTCAAGTAGGTGCTTCATTATTTGAACATGTAATTACATTGTGTCTTAAGACATTGTCTGAGTATCTTGCCTGATTAGTTGTGGGAATATATATATCTCTATTTTAGTGTGGCTTCCATGTTTTGAAACGTAAGTATGCGTTTCTTCTTTGTGTTCATTAATACTTGTAGGGGTTAGATAAATTAGATTTAGAAAATATATAGGAGTTTCTGATACTGTCTCTTAATTCGGGGCCTGAAGAGCATTATCAGCATGAAGTCAGGAAAAACAGGAAAGACTTAATAGACTGAAAAACAAGGTTGAAGTCAGGAAAAACAGGAAAGACTCAATAGACTTGAAGAAACAAAGTATTTTGCCTGATATTGTTTTCAGCTGCTAAGTGGGCGGAGCCCAAATTAAGCTGAAACAGAGTTCCTCCTATTTAAGGACAGTGCATGGAGCCCAGAAGGAGAAGAGGCCCCTGATGCTAGAGAGCTCCAAGAGTCCTGCTGAAAAAAGTGCTGGCCATCATTTGATGGCCAGAATTCCCTGAAGCAGAAAGAAGCTGGTGAGCAAAGAAAGCCTGAGCAAGACGCCAAAAGGCCAAGGACTAAACCCTGTGGCTCAGCTTTTGCCTAGAGGGGTTTGATCTGTCTGAACAGTGGCCTAAAGGAAACGGTGCCTGGCTTTAAGGACTGAGGCAGAGCAGCTGAGTTCCTGATTCAAAAGAAGTTGGCCTGCAGACGGCTGGGGTATCCCACAGAGAAGAAAGCATGAAGCCTTATTTAAGGTGAGACTGCAATAACCAACTTACCCTGACGAACCTGCATCTGAGAGATCCAGAAAAAGGACTGCTAAGTGCGTTAAAGAATCTACAACAAAGACTGTGTTCCTGACGACTGAGGACCTGCCCCAGAGACTGTATCATTCTAAAAGGTTATGAAAGTAGTTGTTATAATTATCAATAGGTTTAGTGGATAGGTTAAAGGGGTTTTAAGAATTTATAGGATTAATAGTTAAGAAATTGTTGGTGTTTGTTATAAGTGAATTTAGTAATAAATAAATAAGTGATAAATAATAATTTAAAAGTTTGGTTACAAATACTGTCACTATAAACCAAATGACCTCTTTAAATCTTCCTGGGTGTAGATAATATACCTGTGATATGTGTGCATATACTATTAATATATAACTTGTTAATCATATTTAGAGAATAATTTAGTGACCCAATATAACAAAATGGAAGCAAAATTCAATATTATGTTTTAAAATTTATATTTTAATTAAACAACAAAGGAGTGATCTATGCCTTAAAGATTAAGAAAAATATATAGAGTTTTGTATAACTCTTAACACTTAAAAATTTTAAAATTGGTTTAACAAAAGGTATTCTACTGTATAAGAAGAGACCCATGCCAGGGTGAAGATAACATGAGCCTTTATACTACCATTAATATTAATAACTTTTGGCAGTATAAAAATAACAAATTGTAATTAATATCTTTTAAGTCTCAAGAGATATGAAATTGAGGAGTTTTGCTCTAATTTTTATGTCCCATTAGAGAGACAAAGTCACTTATCTACCACTGTAACAAAGAACACATTTTATAACTGCAGAAGTGTTCCCTAGATATTTTCAAGGAAACCAAAGCCAGTCAACACAGTATCCCATTAAGATCAGTCAATTAAATCTTCAGATGTATTTTTGATTGATCTTTTCACTACAATATGATTACAAATGTATCTAATAACAAGCTGAAAAACAAAATAAAATCTTTCTGAGTTTGGTTTAGGTTATGGTATTGAGCATTTATTATTATGTAACATTGGGATCACTTCATTTGTATTTGTAGTATCTTCACCAAGAGTATATACTTAAAAATTTCCAGCTTTCAAGTGAAATAACTGTATGATAAATATCCAAATGCTACTTATATTCACAAATAATTTTTACTATGTTTATCATATTACATGGTAATTTACTTACTCATCTCCTAATACATCTCTGACACTGAACCAAAGGAAGATGCAGACATCAATGTATGTTGCCCTTAAGCTCTCCTGAATTCATGTTATTAAGTACATTTTAATATTTGCTTGAGGTTACTTACAACTTTTCTTTCACATTAAAATTTTTAGACAAATAAATAAATAATTTTAGCGTATAGTATTTTATAGTATACATTGACAAATGTGCATACAGCCTCATCGATGTATGGAATATTATGCTGGGATTGTCCCAGTAAAATCTTTCACAGGCTCTCCTGTCAGTCCCTGTTTCTACTCTAAGTGCAAAAGCAAATGCTGTTTCACATTCTCTGACTGCAGATTTTATTCCTGTTCTAGAATTTTATGCAAGTGAAGTCACATGTCATACTTTCAAAGAAGAAATCATTCACTAAGCATGACATTTAAAAATTTTTTCTTGTTATCTGCATCAATATCGTACGCTCTTTTATCACTGGGTTATGTCACACATGAATGGACTCTATTTATTTACTTATTTTGCTTTTCAGTGACACCTGTACATTTCCTATGTGGAAATATTATGAATAAAGCCAGTATGGCAGTTTTTATAAATCTTTCTGAGGACATATGCTTTCATTATTCTGATCTAAATCTTTGAAATAATTTCTGGGTCATGTAATAATTTGCATGTTTCAATTTAAAATAAATTTCCAGACATTTTCCCCAAAGAAATTGCTAAGTTTTATACTTAATATATAATATATATATAAATATAGTTCCTGCCCCTAGAAGCATTGCAGATGTGGCTGCTATGTCACATGTGCATCAGCAGGTGGCAGAGAGGAGAGAGGCTATATCTACATTCAGTGTTCTGATCTATGAACATCTGAATGAATAGTAACCTAACATTCCTGGAAAAAAAAAAAAGCAAGCTGGATACCAACACCACTTAGGTGCCATAGGGTAGCCTGTGATGACTACCAGACCAGTACTAGGCAAGCACCAGTTTGGCTCCCAGCACAGGAAACAAACCAGAAACAAGAACAACTCTGCCTGGCCCTGGATGTGGGGGTTGTGGTAACCCAGTCCTGTGGTGTGAGTAAGGGAGAGCCAGTCCTGCCTTTTGTCTGCCTTGTGGTGGTGTTGGCAAGTGAGAGATTTCCTTCTTTCCCTATTGCCCTCACCACCATTGGCCAACAGGAGGTCTGGCCAAGATGGTGTCACAAGAGCAGGAGAGCTGTTCCTGTCCCTCACATGTTGCAGCACTCGGGAGACCAGGCCCTGTACCTTGCCTGGGTAGCACATTACAGCTGGTTCTGGATATGGGAGTTGTGAGTGAGCCAGTCCTGAGGAAGTGAGTGTGGGAGAGCCAGCCCTGCCTTCTGTCTGCTATGTGGTGTTGTTGGCTAGGGAGAGATTCCTTCCCCTCCCTTTTGCCCTCACCACCATTGACAGACTAGAGATCTGGTCCAAATGGAGTCACAAGATCAGGAGAGCTGTCCTTGCCCCTCACTTGCTGAAGCACTTGGAAGAGCAGGCTCTGCACCTTTCCATAGTAGAACTGGCCATGCAAGGGGGGGGGGGTTGCAGGTCTAGATCCAGGGCTTTGAGTTAGCCCATCCCAAAATCTAGCCCATGGATGAACTGCTGGAGTTCAAGAAGAGGCCAGTTCCACAATCCAAAACTACAGGATCTCCATGACACATGACAGTTATAGCATATCTGAGAGGAGTTCCAGTGGGGTTCCATTACTGACAAAGTAGCAGAAACTGGAGGCCTTGTACCAGACATAGGAGTCATTATAATGAACAGTTTCCTTTCAAATGTTCATTAAAATGGACAAAAGGGAATATTGTGGGACACACTGAGTCACACTGCAGCTTCCACAATGAGCTGTTATTTTTTTATGCTGGGAGAGCTTGCAAGGGTGGTGGGTGGGTCTGAGGGTAGGTGGGAGATGAGAGGGAACAGGGTACATGATGTGAAATTCACAAAATAAAAATTTTTCAATTAAAAAAGAAAAATATATAGTTAACCAAAGTCTTTGCCTATATTTATTCTTGTCAATCTGTAATTTTTGCCTTTCTGGGTAATATGTCTGTTGTAATAATTATTTATACTTCCTTCGTAAATAATAAAGTTGTCTGTATTAGTTTGTTTTCAGTATCACTCTGGGAAATGTCTTCTACTATTTTTATACTTTCTTATTTTATTGCTTCTTTTTTTCTTGTTTTATTTCATTATTTTATTTTAGAGATTATACTATAATAATTACAATATTTTCCCTTACCCTTCCTTCCTCCAAGCCTTCTCACATGTCCTTCCTTTCTCTCTTTCTAATTCATGGCCTATTTTTGATTAATTCCTATTGCATACATTAGTGTACACATATGTGCATACATATTTTTAAATGAGATCTGTTCAATCTGTAAAATGCTTTTTGTGTATATGTTTTTAAGAATGACTATTCCATACTGGATAACTTTCTGGTGTGCTTTTCCCTAATTATTTCTCCCAGCATTTCTTATTTGCCTGTAGTTCATTGTGTGTGGTTGAGAACTCATGGGCCTTTCCCTGTCCATTTTGGCCTGTAAGTTGTTTTTTTCCTCATTCATTTCACTTTTGGGTCATCATGTTGGTGAGAATTTATGGGTGTAGCTTCTGACGTTCCTACAAGAACAATTTCATGGCAAACTCTCTGATATTGTAGCTCTTACAAACTTTCCACCCTCTATTATGCAATGATCCATGAGTCTTGGACGCAGAAGTGATTTTTAGATAAATCTATTGAGACTCAGCTGTATTCTGAAAACAAAACAAAACAAAACCAAGTTATTTTTCTTTAAAAAAAAATTAAAAGGAGGCATTGGCTTTGGTGGTTCAGCTCTGCATTTGATTGGTTGTAGTTTTTTGTAATTGTCTCTTTCTTTTGCAAAGAGAAGTTGCCTTAATAAAGAAGTGAAAACTAGAGTTATCTGTAAGTATAAGGATAGCTATTTAGACTGTTGTTATGGATTATAATGGCTTACTAAATAAGTTGTCATAGATTCCCTTCCAATATTCGTGACTTCACTAGCACTGAACAATTAGCTAGGTTTCTAGTACCAGGCTTGTTGAGTTGTTGGGCTAATGTTATGTAAAATTAGTCATTGGTCACCAACATGGTATGCATCCCAGTACTGCACCCTAATGGTTATCCTGCCATGCTGGTCATTGACATGGTTCATAGACTTCATAGTAAGAACTGTTGGCTGCCTCTTCAATGGCAAATGTTGATTTGCATTTCTGAAAGTATATGCACACACACAAACATATGGACACACAAAATGTATAAGTCTTCTATACAAGTTTATCTAGGCCATTTGCTCATTTAATGTGTTTCTATTATTTTTGGCTATTGGGATCACTGAGTTCCTTTTTAATTTTGAATATTAAGTCTATTTTGGATGTAAAATTTAAAAGTATTTTTCGCATATCTTTGGTTGCCATTTATCTGCATACTTATTTTTTCCATCGCGTAAAAGCCTTTTCATTTGATATTGTCTCACTTGTTTACCTTTCAGTTTTTGCTCGTATTTCCTAAGTAATATGTAAATCAATGTCGAAAGCAATGCCAAGAAAATATTTTCCTTGTGCTTTATTCTAGAAAACTGTCAACCAAAAATGTTATACCTGAAAATCTGTTCATCTCTGAAGATGATATAAAGACATTTTCAAATAAATAATAACAGGGAGAGTTCATTATCACTACTCCTATCTTGAAAGAAGTACAAGAAAGAGGCGTTTACATTTTAATGAAAGTACACTAAATAGTAACCTGAAAATGTCAATGTATAAAACTTTCTGATAAGGACAGAATGAAAAACAAAATGTTTTCTTCTTAACTCTGGAAACAGTATTAGGACAGACTACATATCGGGTCCCCAAACCAGTCTTGATATTTAAAAAATAGATATATTTTAAATATATATGAAATCATGAATCAGCAAAATGAGGAAGGTTTTTTTAATACTCTAAATTGTAGAAAATAATGTGCTTCTGAGGAAAGAGTGGGTCAAACACAAATTCAAAAGCCATACTCATGTTTGCATTCAGGCTCAACTAGTTAGTGGGATTTGTTGCTACTGAAAAAGTAACTTAAGGTGGAAAAAAAAAAAAAGGAAATAGTGTGGACACAGAAAAAGGGTTCAAAGAAGAAAGTTGGAACCTTAGACTTAAATACTTATGTTCTATTTATTTTTGAATTCTTTACTAGTATATCCTGGATAAAATGAATGAACAGTAGTGGTGAGAAAAACATGTTTTTCTTGTACATGTTCTTAGAGGAAAATATTTAGCATTTAATTATTAAACATGGTACTAGCTTTCAGTTACTGAAAAATCTTGCCAATTTTTGGATGTTTAGCTTTTTTTAATATTGTGAATGATCAGAATATATTTTGCTCACAATACATTTTGAAATATGGACATGATTTCACTGGCCTATAAATTATGAGAATCCTTTCTCAGTCTTGGTTTTTTCCATGACCTTACATAGCTAGAAAGATAGAGGTAAACAGCCCAAAAGCACTCCTTATGTGCCATATGGGAACTCAGTTTGGGAAAATCTATCTGGCTTTCTAGCTTCACCCTACAAAAGTATTGCAAAATCTCTGAGTAATTAGTTAATTGGTATTAGAGAAAAGCTTTATTTGTATAAAATTGTTATTCTTACATAAAATTGTATTTACTAAAGAAACAAAC
The DNA here is from genome assembly GCA_907164525.1 of Lophiomys imhausi. NCBI lineage: Eukaryota > Metazoa > Chordata > Mammalia > Rodentia > Muridae > Lophiomys > Lophiomys imhausi. The sequence continues at coordinate 338,762 of CAJQZJ010032443.1, forward strand.
AGGCTCAGAACCCTGATTGACCATGGTTTGTAGCAGGAGAATGGAAACTACTATCTATCTAACAAGATAAATAAGACCACCTAACTCTCCAAACCATAAAACCAACACCACTGCTTTCAAAAGTATCCAACAATTAGTGATAAGGTTACTTCAGTAATTATCTCTTTAAAAGCAGCCAACTTATCAGATACACATTTCTGTAAGGCTGAAGTATATATAACTCCTTACCAGTCCTGTTCTGGAAAGCCCATCAGTCCTTGCATTTAATGCTTCCTATGATTATATAGACAAGTAGCTGTTTTCTTTGTTGATGGACTGTACTTAGCCACATTTTCCCTCTAGGTGAGCAAAAGTTCTTTTCCTTTCTTAAGGAGTTTGGAGTATAGTATATGTATGAATTAATTAATGTCTGATTAACACATGAAATATTTAATCTCTTTTATGGCCTGTGGTTAACAAAATAGTGAACTATGCAGTTGCTTCATAAATACATTACCACTGACTGTATGTCCATTAAATTTGTATTTTGGGGTATACATATGCAATCTATCAGTTCTTCTTCTCACATAACCTTGACGAATATACATTACAAGTTCTTTTTACCTAACTTTTTTTTATCATTTTAGTGGAATTCTTCCAATATAGTGTCTCTTGAATCACCTGAGACTGGCGTTTGGACTGAAGATTGCATTTGTATCATGAGATGGGATTTATTAGATCATCTTACATGATGTAGGCCAGGAAGTCTGACAATTGCAGTCTGTATGCTGGGTAGATTGAGAACCAAGGTTGGATGCATTGGCAGTCTTAACCTGGTACCAAAGGCTTGAAAGTTTTCTGATGATCCACTGTTCTTCCATAAACATAGGAAGGCTGAAAAAGCTGGGTTATAATCTTATCAAAAAATACCCCAAAAGCTACTACATTACAGATGTACTTGCAAACAAAATGTTAAAGTGGGTAGGCAGGCAAAAAAAAGCACCATCTCTTTTCCTTGGAGGAACCACCCACTTTTGGAAAGGACCTGATCTCCTTAGTGAGTGTCTTCTTGAATTCTCCAAAGGTGTGTTTCTTAGGTAATTCCAGATTCAATCTAGTTGGCAATGAAGGTTAACCATCATTAATCTAATACTTGTCAACCTGATATACAGTGAGACCTCCTTCATTGTGGAACTACAAATCTAGACAATTTGTCAAACAAAATATAACTATTCCCTATACAAGCAAGAATGAACGATTTTTACAAACAATAGGAAGTAAAAATCTCTTGAGGCATGTTTATTCTTTTAATATTTTTCAACTTAAATTTATTATTTAACTAGATTTCATAACTCATGTTATTCAATCTTCAGTCTGAACACCAATCTCAGGTGATTCAAGAGACACTGTATTGGAAGAGTTCAACTAAAATGATAAAAGAAAGTTAGGTAAACTTCAATTGATGTCATCTTGCATGGTAAGGAGAAGAAGAAAGCAAACAGAAATATCTGCTCAGTATGTATGTACATTTGCATAAATATGTTATTAACAACTAAGAGGGAAATTTCTATAGTAACCTGAATCCTCATTTCTAAACCTAGTTATGTGGTTTTAGCCAATATAATAACTACCTCCATCTACAGTGAGAATGTCTTCCTCCATAATGAACAAGAATCTTAGTAGGTGTGGATTCTTTACCTAGAAAAATGATCCATATCTCCATTCTGAAGGGTATGGGCCATTTATTATCCATGCTGGGTTGAGATTTTATAATTTCTCATCTTCTAATGTGCACATGCTTTACCATCAGGCCCAGAGTGATTGCTCCATGGCATTTGCAGAAAATAGTCACCATAACATTATCAATACAAGGACCAGTGTGATTTCTTGAGAAAAAGTCAAGAGATCAAGATCCCTGTGATTAAGTTATTGCACAGAAATGGAGAATCAAAATTTTCTTAAAGTAGAACAGTAAAGACTTACTGTTAGCCTTGCCATCTGAAATCAAATTATTTTTCATGTTCCTGTTGGACAAGTGGAGGAAAAGAATTTGTTATATTAATACCTGCATGCCATATACAAGAAAATGTTATTACAATATTCAAATTTAATTCATGTTTCATCCATCCTCTACACATACCTAATAGAAGACCTAAAGGCAGATATGATGAGAGTTACCCTCATTCATCTCTGCATCTTTCAAGTTCTTGAAAGATGCAAAAGCAACCACGCCACCTTCTAACTTGTGTGAGTACCAAATGTGCACATGGTACACATACATACATGCAGGCAAAACACTCATACACATAAAACTGAAAATTCCAAAAAGAAGTAAGTAAACTATTTCACAAGGATAATCTTTACAAGTGTATGTCAAAAATGTAAAATGACTTAAAATAAGAAGCTTTATTACTTTCAGATTTTGTATAGTACACTGATAAGTAAACAGTACTTTAAATTTTAATGTGTTGCTTGTAGAGGAGATAGAGAAAAAAAAAACCTGTGTATTTGGTCTATTTTCTGTTGCCACAACAAAAGGTAGAACCAGGCTAACTTTGTGAGGATAAAAGGCAACTCTAATTAAGCTTTATAGGTTCAAAGGCATGACAACATCAGAATCACTTCTATATGGTAAAGTCCATATGGCAAATGGTATGCAAGAGTATATGATCACATTATCTAACAAGAAGCCAGAAAAAAAATTCCTGGGGATCAATTCTAATGATCAGAATTCAATTGTGAGAAAAGGATCCCAATTAATAAGCACCTTGCACTAGGTCCCACCTTTCATAGTTTTAATCACCTTCTACATAAACAACACTCAGACCAAGACACAAGAACATGAATATCTGGGGGAATAAATTATGCCCCAATCATAGTGATATGTGTGTCTTCTCCCCCTTTGTTGTTGCTGAAATCAAATACCCTACATAGAGTTACAAGGGAAGATATATTTAATTCATAGTTATATGGTTTTGACAGGATGGTATCTGGTGTTACATTAGTGGTAGTGGGAATCTGAAACATGAACACTTATGTATCTGCATACTCAGAAGCAGAAACCTCATTCCAGAGCTGGGGCATCTATAAAACTCTATCCCTGATCCTATAACCCCACAACTGACTGCTAACAGCAGCGTGATAAAGGTTCCACAACTTCTCCAAACAGGGGGACCAAGACTTCAAACACACCTTCCCTTAAAGGCATTGCCCATGTGGCTGCTGTGACACATGTGTATTAGTAGGTGGCAGAGAGGATAGATTCTATGTCTATATTCGATGTCTGACCTATGAACATCTGAATGAATAGTAACCTAACATTCCCTGAACAAAAACATGCCAGAGACGACTACCAGTTTGGTGCCAGGGGGCTTGGACAGGGATCTAACCTGTGATGATCAGTCTAGCACTGGACAAGCACCAGTTGGACTCCCAGGACAGGAAGCAAGCCAGAGATTAGAAGAACCCTGCCTGGTACCACGAATCTCAGCAGATGGACACTTGGGAGAGCCAGCCTGAGACAACCACCAGACTGCTATCATAGGGTCTGGACAGGGAGCTAGCCTGAGATATACACCAATCTGGTGCCACACAAAACTGGGTATCAGATCATACTGAAGATTATGACCCCTGCCAGGTGCCATAATACACAATGAGAATTTTTTCTTTGTTGGGAGAAATTGCAAGTGTGGAGAATTGGTCTGAGGGGAGGTGGGAAATGAGTAGGAACAGTGTGCATGATGTAAAATTCATAAAATTAAAAACAATTAAACAGACATTATAAAAACAGAACAAAATCAGTACATAATTGCCTCAAGATATGGTTGAGGAGAAGATTTATTGTAGATAAGAAGAGTAGCATATCCAGAGACATATGGAAGGCCAGCAGACTTAACCAGGCTACAAGAGAAGAGATTGTAGGGGATAGAGATAAGAAGAGAGAAAGGAGGAGCCGATTTAGAAGCTATGAGTGAGCCAGAAGATCAAGAGACCATGAAAACAAAATGGCTGGTTTATATACGAGTCAGAGAAGCTTGGGGAAGGGAAGTGAAGCTCAAGGACTGGAGAAGTTTAGGGTAGGAAGAGGCATATGTCAAAAAGGATAGCTCTGTAACAGATACTTGTGAGTAAGGAGTGAGGGAGCCTGGAAGCTAGAGTATACCTTGATATGTTAATAGGCACAAAGTCATAGATAGGTTAATGGAAGAGCCATGTATTCCTTTTGTCAGAGATAAGGACAATGAGTTCTCTTAGCAAGTAGAAACTATCTTCTTAAGCCCCAAGAGGAATGTTGACTTTTGTCTAAATGCCAGACTTTGAGGAAAGGAATTTTGTGGAACCTAGCAAGAATAAAGGCATATTCTTCATAAGAATGGCTTTGAGTCTCATTTCCAAAAATTCTTTACCCTTTCTTTTAAATCTCATGCACCCAACCTCACTCTCTGCATACCTATTGTCATTCTGTCTTCTGAGCTTCCACTTTAGTGGTTCATTAAGCCACATAATTCTGAAGTAGATCTATGCCTCAGCTCCAGGTGAAGACATTACTTTTAATCATCCAATATATATTTATTAATAACTATATGCACTTATAACAAATAAAATAATTATATAACTACTAGCCCTACGAATGGCTATAACCCCAGTTACCTAACAACTAAACCTATTAATACCTATAACAACTTTTATCTAACAACTAATAATAACCTTTTAGAAGGATACATTCTCTGGGGCAGGTCCTCAGTAGTAAGAAACACCTCAGGAGTAGATCTTTTAAGGCACTTAGTCAACAGTCTTTCTTCAGGAATACCTCAGATGTAAGTCCTTTAGGGTAAATTGGCTATGGCAGCTTCACCTTAAATGAGGCTTGAGGCTTCTCTGGAAGCCCTCAGCTGTCCATACACCAAATTATTGAGTTTGTTATTAGCTGCTCAGCCATTCTGCCTCATTCTTTGAGGCTGGCCACAGTTCTATTCAGGTCACTGTTTGAACTGGGCGAACCCCTCTAGGAAAAGCTGTGTCACGGGGTTTAGTCCTTGGCCTTTTGCTGGATTGCTGAGGCTTCTTTGCTCACCAGCTTCTTTCTGCCTCAGGGAGAGCTGGCCATAACTTTTCAGCTTTGTTTGAGATCAGCTTTTCAGTTCACCAGCATTTTCTCCATCACATGATACAAGCTGCCTTGCACCTTGTCGTCTCTAGCATGAGAACTCTCAGCATGGGAATTCTCAGTCTCCTCAACTTGTCTTTAAATAGGGTCTCTCTTTGTTTCATCTGGCTTCAGCTCAATCTGGGCTCCACCCACTTCATTAGGTTTAGCAGCTGAAAACAATGCCAGGCCATAAACCTTGCTTTTAGTCCATATGTTGCTATGTCAAGTGCCCACAGCCAAGTTGATCTTCATGTTCGTATTAAGAGACTGTATCAAAAGCCCCTATATATTCACTAAATCTAATTTATATTAATCTAACTCCCCTTATGTTCAGACTCCACATTCCTTCCACAACCCAATCCCAATGGTCTATGGATTGTATGGTCAGATTACTGCAACCACCTTTCAATTTTTGTATTAGTTACCTTTTTCATTACTGAGGCAAAAGGTCTGATATGAAACAACTTAAAGAAAGAAGAAATTAACTTACAGTTTCATGCCCAGGTTAGCATGGTTCCTGGATCTTCATTAGGGATATAAGGAGCTGACAAATGACCTGTTAAATATCAGTGTATCAGAAAGCAGATATCTCAAAACTAATGATGATGGTTACAACTTTCTGGTCCTGATCCTACAGACTTGCATCTGATAGCTAGACCTCATGTCCAAAGATACTACAACCTTCTAAAATGGAACTACCAATTTTTAACAAAGTATTCAAACCAAGAGCACTGGAGGGAGGGACTATTTTTATTTTTTATTTTTATTTCTTCAAGTTGCATCTCAATCACAATCCTTTCCCTACTCCCCACTCTGATCCCACCCTCCCACCCTCTACCCCCATCCCTTCCATCCTACTCCTTCAGAGTGGAGTGTCCATATATATCAGTCCCCCACCCCAGTTCAGCAGTCACATGAGGGCCAAGAGCTTCCTCATACACTGGGAGCCTAAAAGGCCGCCCCACTAGGGCAAAGTGTCTCATTGACAGGTAACAAAGCCTATGTTCCTGTTCCCTTTGGTGCATTGGCTATAGTGTAGTTATCTTGTACTATATGGCAAAAATCTGATTATAAGTGAATAGATGCCATGTGCATCCTTCTGAGTCTGGGTTAGCTCACTCAGGATGAGCTTCTCTAGTTCCATCCATTTGGCTGCAAATTGCATGATTTCATTGTTTCTGATGGCTGAGTAGTATTCCATTGTGTAGATGTACCACAGTTTTTTCCATTCCTTGGTTGAGGGACATCTGGATTGTAATGCAACCATCTTCAACTGCAGATTCTTTTTTTTTTTTCTGATGCCCCAATTGGAGGGACTATTTTATACATAACCATAATGGTCTTTCATATTCCATAAGTGCTGTTTGTTTAATACATAAATTTGGCCCTTCACGTCTGTGTTTTTGCATCCATACAGACCAATGATGGTTAGAAAATATAAAAAAAGAAAAAGAAAAGAAATTGAGTTGATTGACAGTATTTATTCTTTCTTTGTGATTAGTCACCTTGCACTTAGAGCAAGCCTACTGCTTCTGCCAACCAATGCTAGGATTAAATATAGGAGGCAGTATGTTTGTCAATTATTACCTAATAAATATAATGTAATAACTATTTACATAATATTTATATTAAGCTAGATGTCACAAGTAATCCAGGGATGATTTAGGACACACAAGAAAATATGTATTGGAATATCCACATACTATGCTGCTTTATATGAGGAAGTTGAACATCCAAAGATTCAGGTAACCACAGGGGTTTGTAGAACTGATATCTGTGGATACTCAGGAAAAAACTATAACTTTTAATGCATTTGCCTATAAATGAAACAGCTAATATGCTGTGTGTGTTTTTTAGGGAATTGAGTGATTATTATTGCCCTTTTCTTGTTTCGCTATATTTAGAGAAGAACATTATTTAACTGTATCCAGAAAAATCTCAGGTTTCAAACTGAAGAGATTCTTGAATATGGATAGCTATAATAAAGACAAGAAAGAGGAGTGTTGAAAAAGATATCAAACGAGAGTTTTTATTTATTTTGATATTTCTACAGGTGAGGCAAGATCAGTTTGTGACCATAAAATAGACTGTTTTTGAGGATATTGGGAAAACCCTTATTTCAGCCAGGGATCTTAGGTGCAGAGTATAAGGTACCTTACGACATGTATAAACACAAACAAAAATTATTAGAAGATATTATATATTTAGTAGATTCTTTTTAAAAATATTTTCAGTAATTTACTAATTTTTCTAGACTACTGTACCAAAGACATACTGTTCAAAGACACTCAATCTACTGGATAAGACGATAACATCAGATGCAATAGTGTCGGCTTTGCGTACTGGCACCACAGTTTAACACAGTGGATATTTGTAGAGCAATTTCCTCTGAATTGCCACATCTCCTCCAAAAAATGGGAGGGTGTTTTGAAATTAAGGAAGTAAACAAATTTCATATGCCTAAGAAAATTTAATGTTAAAAGATTCACAGAGATACCTCCCAAAGAGACAACAAATAAATATTACATACTACACACTTACTAGCCCATTTGCCAAGAACAGATTCTTGAACTTGGGGGTTGCTTAAAGTGGTACAGAGAAGTCCAGGGTTGCAGATTTGTGAGTCATCACCATTGTTAGGGTGGGTCATTTGGTGATGCAACAGCTTTGACTTCATCTCTGTTCCTGTAGATAAACCCTTACCCACACTCCTGGTTATTAAAACCAATAAAAAACCTCTCTGGTTCACCAAGTTGAACATTGATGCAAGAGTTCCTTTCACCTGCCATGGTTAGCGTACATGTGTAGTGTCTCTCAGGAAAAGTATCACAAACACTGAGCATAAGATCATGAACAGCACAACTTACAGAACAACTACTGCCATTGTGAGAGTTTGTTGATGTCTTTTGAATAGTGTCCATTTTTACTGCTTCTAATTATAAAAATCTAGGGCACATATTATCTCTTGAAGAGAAGAATACTGATACCAAGAGTCACTAAGCTTCTAGACTGAGACAGTACAGCAGAAAATTAGGAAATTGGTATCTGAGAAAGGCTGTCTAAGATGAACTAGGCAAATATTCAACAACAGTAATAATCTCATGATACATATTTGTATACAAATATTTTCTGGATGGAATTTCTGTTCATTTTCTGCAGTCAGTGAATGGCATATGCCAGTGTCTTTCTGTCTTTCTGCAATCACAATTTTGATCATTGTTCTAGATCCTTACAAACAGCATTCTTGAAAATTCCTGTGTTCTGCCCATTTTTTCCATTGCAAGTTATATTTGACATATATTTTAACTGTAAACACAGGTTATTATAGTACTTTTCTAGAATTATTTGTGGAATAATTTATTTGTTACAGTGTTTCCATAAGTGCTCTAAAATAGTTGTTTTGAATGACCAGATCCTTCCTTTCTAAATTTAAGATTAGAATAAATTTAATCCCAAAACATCTTTTCTCTTCCCTCACTTCTCTATTCTTTGTCCTTTCTTTGTTTTTCCTTTTTCAATGGGCTTAGAGCTCATCATATTATTAAGACCATTTAGGAGACAAGCAAATATTTATTAGTGACAGGAAACAAAACGGGCAGTTGGGTCCTTGGATTTAGTCACATCTTTTCCATATCTTTAAATAGATGAGATAATCGCACGCATTTGATCAATGAAACAGAGATTTATGGTTTCACGGGAATAATACCTGGAAAGCTTTATGACTGTGTTTTTACTCAGAGGTTAGGAAATAATAGGAATGGCTAAAATGCCTCTACCTAGGGAGCAAGGGATTATCTTCATGGAAAAAAGTGAAAGTGTCTTGTTTTTTATAAGAAAATAATGTAGTCACTGGATGAAAGAGGACACTTATTGACTACATTTATGAGTGTTTATTAAGAATGGACCATGTTTATAAAAGGCTCAGCATTTGAAGCATCATGATTAACATAAGTATTACTCTATGTACATTATATATCATAGACATAAATACAAGAACTGAAAAACTAAGTATCAAAGCTGATTAATCAATAGATTAGCTGAAAAAAAAACCATGCACTTTACTCATGAAGTCACTGGATCCAAGACTGGTTCATTTTCCCCTGGTTTATAGAACTTAAGATGGAGAACTGAAAAATAGTTATTAATCTCACTGCAAGTAAGAAGTTGAAATTTTATAAAAGAATAGACGTCATCAATTTACAAAGAAAACTGTTAAGGGAATTTGTCATACATCCAAACAAACTCTCATGAAGTCCGAAAATCATTTTATTATTAACAATAAACTACATTTTTGAAAAATCTGATGCATTTTACACAATGCCTTCTTATTATTCTTCTCCACTCTAATTTCATTCACATTATTGTCTGGTTCCCTTCTTCCCTATAAAGCTCTTTCCCATATTCATGACTTTTTTTGGTTTGATTTCCCATAGAAGTTAAGTAAAATCAACTGCATGCCATGGGTTTGAAATTATCCATTAATGCCTGCTACACTTTCCAGTTAGTACCACGTGGATACAGTGCCTCCTTGTCATCCAGAATCTATTAGTTGCCAATAGTTTGGTAGTAAGTGGCAGGAATTTTGAGTTCCTTCCCTATCCATAGCTAACTTCCAGGTAGCTTGACTTTTGTATGCTGAGTGCTAATAGGTACAGTTGATGTGAGTTTACAATTGCTGTAACCTGAAGCCACAAAACCTTAAAAGTATTGCTTAAGAAATATAAAGGTAAATTCTCTATAATATGGAGGAGAAAATTAAGCATTGAAGTAGAACAATAGAATTTAACAGATGACTAAGGAGGTTTGATTCTTCATACATACTTCTTAAACAAATTAGTTCACTGTGACCATGAAACATATTTTAATCTATTGAAATTGTTATGGGATAGGATAAATTATTGCTTTCATTAAAAAACAATGAACCCTCTACTTGTAAATGTTGAATGAATATATATGTATATATATATGAATCTTCATATAAAATCTTAATATATATTCATTTTTCATAGCTCAATGTTATAGCTATGATTAAATGTAAATCTATTGATCTATGCTAAGGGGGAAAATTTGCTATTGTGTTGCACTAAGATAGCATATTTTTTTGCCTTTTTATAAAATCATTAAAATTGTAGTAGATAATTTTATATAACCATTGTTTACTGAAAGATAACCCATTTTAATAGCTAGAAAATTAATATGTGAACACTAACCCCAAACAAAAATATGATCTTTGTTTACTAGACTGTAGACCGTTCTACAAGGTTGGTATATGAATTTATTCTGACCTAGAATGTAGTGGCACATATTCCAGCCAAGTTTTAGCAGACTTGGCACATTGATCCTTCACATATTTAAAAGAAGACATATTTATCTGAGGAGCAGTCTCTCAAGACATCTGACCTTTCTAGACTATCAAAGCTTCCCAGGAAGATAGATAATATAGTACTTGGAAGAATACCTCCTGTTATAGAAATCCATCACACAGCATTCATTCTCCAATTGTCTCTCATTTCAGCATGTTTGCTGTTTCCTGTTAATCTGGAGCAAGGAAAGTGTTCTGGGTATGGTCTTTCTTTACTCAGCTGAGATTTTCAAGAGTGGAAAGTTAAACCAAAATTTCTCACATTATCAGGAAGAAATGTTAACACTAATTATTTCCATTTGTTTTTGTTTTTTTTTGAATAGTTCCCAATAGTAAAATATTGGAGACTTTTTGAAGTAGTACCCTGGTGAACACCCACTGTGTTTCTGTATTGTCTAGGGAAAACACCATAGGTACACTGAGATACCATAATTCAACTTTCTGAGTTGTTTTGTTGATCACAGGAGGTATTCAGAACCATGTAGTAGCTAGGAGCAGATGAAAACTTACTGAATGTTGTAATTCTGCACTGGAACAACTTAAGGCCCTAAGTGTTAAGTGAGATATTGTAGCATTGCCTCTAAAAATTCATAAGTGCACAGTTGTATTCAACTTGATGTTACTAAAAACACAATGGTTAAGCTAAGTAAATTGATTATAAATGCATTGACTAAAATTCCTCTAAAATATTTCTGTTCGTGAGTGATTCTTGTTTACCTCACTATTGTGGTAATTTTTTTTTGTTTTTAATAAGAAATGCCTAGCATAGTCTTCTTCATTTGCATACAAAGTCCCCAGTTTGTAGTGCCATAGGAGGAGGTTTAGAAAGCACAGCATTACTAGAGGAAGTATGTCACTGATGGGGTGGGAGGGGTTGTTGACGATCCATAGCCTCACTGTACTTCCAGTTCTTTCTCTCTGCTTCTTGCTTGTGGTAAAAGTTGTGATCACTCAGCTTCCTCTCCTTACCACCCTTCAGTCATTTGTTTGCTACCATGCTGCCTTTTATTTGTCTGGAACCATAGCCAAAATAAACTTCTATACATCACTTTTGGTCAAGGTGTTTTGTTATAGCAATGGAAAATTAAATGCTCATATACATAAAATAAAAATAAGTGAGCCTTTAAAACAATCAGGAAATAATTAAAAATTGAATGATTAAATAAATAAATATGAAAGGTTTTTTAACTTCAGGACTAGGAACACATGAGCTCCAGGATACGTTAGGGATCATAAAATGTTCAGGTAAGACTGGTTTGCCACAATGAAAAATCACAGTGAGATAGTATGCTTGCAGGAAATATTTAACTTCAAATTGAAGCAAATGAAACAAAGTGTGTTTATACAGTCATAAGAGAAATGTAACCAAGAAAATGAATTTTTCATCTGAATTGATTTCAGTACAACTGAGTTGAAGAGCATTTGCTTATTTGAGAAAAAATATTTTCTATCCTTTCATTAGCACATGCACTGAATAGTCCCATGTGATTAGCAAAATCATCTTGAAACGCTGGCATATGTTGGCCACAGATGCAAATTTAAATGGCATCTCTAAATTCCCACCCCTCATCTTATTTAAGAGGGAATGTGGTTGTACTTGGACTCCAGTCCTTCTAATCAAGCAGCACATTTCCTGTCACATCCAACACCTGGCTGAATCCCATGTGCCAACTGTGCCCAGTACAATGATATGTCTGAAAGTAATTATTTCTACTGTCCACATAAGGGTAGGATATAAGATTCAACCTGTGCTTACCTTTACACAAACTTCTCTTTTCACCTGACACACCTGCATTGATTGCCATAAGTGGTATCACCTGAGTCCCTACAAGAGCAATTAAGAAAAAAAAATTCAGATGAGAAGTATCAGATAAGGAAAACACCTCACTGTTGTCATTGTTTGCCTTTTCCTATTTTTAAAGTGATTTTCTTGATGAAAAATTGTCTTGTGATCTAGAAGCTAATCATGAACACTGAGTTTTACTTGGTTTGACCTATTTTGTTTGTGAATGCATGTGTGTGTATGTGTGTTTATGTGTTTGTGTGAATGTTTTCTCCCATAAATATTTTATAATATATTTATATTATATATTCTCCCATATTTATCACCCTTATGTGGGTGATAGAAATAATTACTTTCAGACATTTCATTGTACTGGGCACAGTTAGCACATGGGATTTAGTCAGGTATTTGATATAAAAGGAAAACTATCATAGATACAGTATAATTGTATGAACTTTAGCCCCTCCCACATATTGATTTTATAATGCTGAAGGCCTATTTTTGCCTCTATCTCTTGTGTTGTGGCTTCTGATGAAATCATCTCCTTTTTCAGGATTCCTGAGTATTCACATTCCAATGCCTTTTGAGTTTTCTGGCATTCAATCAACGCTTGCGAGGGAATGTGTTGTATCATATTTAGCAGACTTTGTTCTCAGAGGAAATGATTAGTTACTGAAAGTATAGTTACCCAGTACATTTGAACACAGATTTACTCGGGAACATCTGTCTATTCTTTGAACATGAAACTACGAAGATGCAGAAAGAAGAAACTGTGTCCTAAATAAAATGTTTTTGTTGCCACTGTTGTTGTTAATCTGATCTGCATATATTTTGAATGATTCAGTGTTTTCTGTTTTTACATTCTTCTTTTATATACTAATTTACCCTTTGTGTAATTTATGTGAGATAGATATGATGATCAGTTCAAGTAAAAATTCTGCCTGACCCCCAGTCTATGAGGAGGAACTGGGGCGGGGGACTGATATGTAGGGGCACTCCACTCAGGAGGAGTGGGATGGAAGGGATGGGGGTAGAAGGTGGGAGGGCAGGACTGGGAGGGATCAAAAGATGGCACTGTGATGAAGATGTAACCTGAAGTAATAAATAAATATTTTTTTAAAAAGTATTTTTACAGACAAAAATAAAAATAAAAACTTAAAGAAAATTTCCTGCCTGAGATCACTAAGGTTTTCCATGATAAAATGCTTCAGAAAATGCTTAGTGTCTCCAATTAAATTAAGCAATTTAAATGAATGTTAATACTATATAAGAAAATACAATATAATATGCAGTATGGAATATATGAAAATAATACAAACACATTATTATGTGAAATTTAATAGTTATACAATTTTACATAGTGATAGTTAATTTTATGTTCATCAATAAGTTGAAATTCTAGAAAAGCAAACATCAGTGTCTTATAGCCTAGTGCTACACTTTATTTCTAACTTGGTGTCCTCTGCAAAGGCACTCATTTAGAAATGCTTTCATCTTGATTCACTTTGAGGGAAGAAGGTGCCCTCCTGTTTGTGGGAGACCTGTAACAGGGAGACTCTACTGTTAACCACACAGGGAGATGCCATTTTTTTTAACATTATCTACTGCCTTCTTCCACCATTAGAATTCTATATTCAGGAACATGAAGGAGAACTCTATGATCACAAGTGGTATCAACAGATTTTCCTCTCAGGAACCATACCCTAGAAGATCTGCCAATAACACTATGATCCATTTAAAGTATCTATCTTTCATGTATAATAGAGAAATATGTACATAATAGTATTCTTGTTTCTATCTATGAAATGATACCAAAAAAGTAGAATTTATTTGTTCTTATACATTATTCTGAATTGTTTAACTTGCGTAGAACACACAAATTTAATGCATTATAAATGGGGCTGGAGATATGGCTTGGTGGTTAAGTGGACTGATTGTTCTTCAGCGTACCATCATTTGAATCCCAGTTTCCACATGGCAGTTCACAACTATCTCTATATCTCTAATTCCAATGCTAGGGAATCTGAAGAGTCTCCACGGACACTATGTATACATAAAGTATACAGGTGTATGTGCAGGTAAAATACATATACTCATAAAACAACATTAGATGTAAATGCACAGAACTAATTGCAGATGGTCCTGGGTTCAATGAGAAAGCAGACTGACTAAGCTACAGGAGGCAAGCCAGTAAGCTGCACCCTTCCATGGCTTCTGTATCAGCTCTTGCCTCCAGGTTTATGCCCTATTTGAGTTCTTGTTCTGACTTCCTTCAATGATGAACAGCAGTGTGGAAGTGTAAACCAAATAAATCCTTTCCTCCCCAACTTTTCAGTCAGTTGTTGTATTTGGAAATAAGTAGGAAGAATATACCTTATTTTTACTGTGACATCAAATTTTGAATAAAATCTGCATAATATATGTTGTAGATCTGCGATTTGACAGCTGGTACCTAATGCAGGTTGTAGGACAATGAATTCCTAGATTCTATAACATTAAATTACACACACACACACACACACACACACACACACACACACACACAGACACACAATGTTGTCAGATTAACATGACACCTGTACAGTCAAACATGTCTCCAGCCATCTGGAATGAAGTTTAAACAAGTTCTCAACTCAGAGTTTCACTTCTGCAATTATTTCTTGAAGAAGCTTAAAAATAATCTCAGCAAAGAAGTGTTTTGATGTAGGACATATTCTTCTTTTTGAAAAGTTATGTGATATCACCACAGATGTTATTGTTCATAAAAAGTTTGTAAAACAAGAAACATTTAAATAGTAGTTGTGATGGCTTTCAGAAAAAGATTAAATATTTTGTCTTTTAGGAGTATTCTAGAGTCCCCTGGGGCACACCCAGATGCCCTGAATTGAGTGTTTACCTCTGAGAACCATTGTCTGGACCTGCTCCACTGGTGGTAACCAGGCCTGCTATGCCAGGAACATCCAGGCTGTCACTAGGCCTGCTATACCAGGAACATCCAGAGACCCCTGGGACACACCCAGCTGACCTGAGCTTTGTACTGTTCCTCTGAGCACTACTATCCAGACACTGCCTCCACCCTACCTGTCCTGCTACACTAGGACCAACCAGGTCTGCTGTACCAGGAACATGCTGGCCTGCAGCACAAAGAATGGGTAGAAATAGCCAGGGACAACTAGATGGCTAAAGGTCAGCATAAGAACGAGAACCAGGGCAATATGGCAACTTCAGAGCACAGCTATCATACTACAGCAATCCCTGAATATCCTAACACAACTGATGCACAGGAAAATGACCTTACATCAAACCCTATAATGATTATAAAGGCCATAAAAGACAAAATTGATAAATCCCTTAAAGAAATACAGGAAAATTCCATCAAACAGTTAAAATGAATAACCCCTTTAAGGAATTCAGAAAAAATACAATCAAACAAATTAAGGAAATGAATAAAATTATCCAAGTCCTGAAAATGGAAATAGAAACAATAAAGAAAGCAGAAACTGAGGGAATGTTGAAGGTAGAAAACCTAGGGAAGAGAACAGGAACTACAGACAAAAGTATCACAAACAGAATACAAGAGATGGAAGAGAGACTGTCAGGCCTAGAAGATACAATTGAAGAAATCACTACATTGGTCAAAGAAAATGTTAAATATAAAAAGTTCCTGAAACAAAACATTCAAGAAATCTGGGACACTATGAAAATACCAAAGCTAAGGATAGATAATAGAATAGAAGAAGGAGAAGACAATGGCCAGAAATGGCTAAAATGGCTAGAAAATATTTTCAATAAAATCAGAGAAGAAAACTTCCCCAACCTAAAGAATGAAATGCAATAAGCATACAAGAAGTCTGCAGAACACCAAATAAATCGGACCAAAAAAGAAAGTCCTCCCACCATATAATAATCAAAACAATGAATGTATAGAACAAAGGAACAATATTAAAAGCTATAAGGGAAAAAAAAAGCCAAGTAACATCTAAAGGCAGACCTATCAGAATCATACCTGACTTCTCAACAGAGATTCTTCTTTTTAAAATATTTATTTATTATTTCAGGTTACATCTCCATCACAGTGTCCTATTCCTACTCCTCCCAGTCCTGCCCTCCCATCCTCTATCCTTTATCTCTTCTATCCCACTCCTTTGGAGTGGAGTGTCCCTACATAACAGTCCCCCACCCCAGTTCAGCAGTTATATGAAGGCCAAGAGCCTCCTCATATACTGGTGGCCTACAAGGCAGCACCACTAGGGCAAAGTGTCTCATTGACAGGTAACAAAGTCTATGTCCATGTTCGCTTTGGTGCATTGGTTGTAGTATAGATATCCTGTACTATATAGCTAAAATCCAATTATAAGTGAATAGATGCCATGTGCATCCTTTTGAGTCTGGGTTAGGTCACTCATGATGGGCTTCTCTAGTTCCATCCATTTGGCTGAAAATTGCATGATTTCATTGTTTCTGATGGCTTAATAGTATTCCATTATGTAGATGTACCACAGTTTTTTTCTTTTTCTTTTTTTTTTTTTTATCCATTATTCAGTTGAGGGACATCTGGTGGGAGTGCAAGCTTGTACAACCACTATGGAAATCAACAGAGATTCTTAAAGTCAAAAGGGCCCAGCCTGACATATTACAGATGCTAAGAGACCACAGATGTCAGCCAAGACTATTTTAATTACTATGGTAATTAAAAGTTTTGCCAGCAAAAACTTTAATGGAGATGGAGAAAACAAGATATTCCATGCCAAACCCAATTTTAAACAATACCTATCCACAAACTTACCCCTACAGAAGATACTAGAAGGGTAACTCAAAATAAGGAGGCTAATTACACCAAGGAAAACCCCAAATCCATAAAAAGGAATCTCTCTCTCTCTCTCTCTCTCTCTCTCTCTCTCTCTCTCTCTCTCTCTACCACCAGCAACATCAAAATAACAGGAATTAACAATTATTGGTCAGTAATATCTCTCAACATCAGTGGACTCAATTCCCCCCCCAAAAGAAACAGGCTAACAGAAATAATTTGAAAACATAATCCATCATTCTTCTGTATACAAGAAACACACCTCAGCAACAAACAAAGACATTATCTCAGAGTAAAGCTCTGGAAAAAAGGTTTTCCAAGCAAACAAACCCAAGAAACAAGCTGGAGTAGTAATTGCTGTATCCAATCAAATAGATTTCCAATGAAAATTATTCAAAAGAGATGGGGAAGGATGCCTCATACTTATCAAAAGAAAAGTCCACCAAGATGACATCTCAATTCTGAACGTTTATACCTCAAATGCCAGGGGATCCTCATTTGTAAAAGAAACATAACTAAAATTTATTCACACTTAGAATCCCATACATTAATAGTGGGAGACTTCAACACCCCACTCTCACCAATGGACAAATCATCAAGACTGAAACTAAATAGAGAAATAATGAAATTAACAAGCATCATGAATCAAATGGACCTAACAGATATCTACAGAACATTTCATCCAAACACAAAAGAATATACCTTCTTCTCAGCACCTCAAGGTACCATCTCCAAAATTGACCATATACTTGGTCACAAAGCAAGCCTCAAGAGATACAAAAAAAAAAAATAGAAATAACCCCTTGTATCTAATCAGACTACCATGGATTAAAGATGGACTTCAACAACAACAGAAACAAGAGAATGTCTACAAGCTCATGGAAACTGAACATCTCTCTACTCAATGACCACTGGGTCAGGGAAGAAATAAAGAAAGAAATTAAAGACTATCTAAATTCAATGAAAATGAGGGCACAGCATACCCAAAATTATGGGACAAAATGAAAGCAGTGCTAAGAGGAAAGTTCATAGCACTAAGTGCCTTCATAAAGAAATTGGACAGATCTCATAACATCAATTTAAAAGCACGTCTGAGTGCTCTAGAACAAAAAGAACCAAACTACTACTCTATGTCCAAGAGGAATAGATGACAGGAAATAATCAAATTCAGGGCTGAAATCAATAATTTAGAAATAAAGAAAACAATAAAAGCATCAATAACACCAGGAGCTGGTTCTTTGAGAAAATCAACAAGATAGATAACCCCTTATGCAAACTGACTAAAAGGCAGATTCAGAGTATCCAAATTAATAAAATCAGAAATGAAAAGGGATATATAAAAACAAACACTGTGGAAATCCATAGAATCATAAGGTCTTACTTCAAAAGACTGTACTTCACAAAATTGGAAAATCTAAATGAAGTGGATTATTTTCTTGATAGAATAAATTCACCAAAGTTAAATCAGTATCAGGTAAACAATTTAAGCAATCCTATAACTCCTAAGGAAATAGAAGGAGTTTGGTACCCAGTGTGGGGGAGGGTAATGTGGGAAGTGGGGGGAAGGGTGGGACTGGGAGTAGAGGAGGGAGTGGGATTGTGATTGAGATGTAAAATAAACAAATAAATTAATTAATGAAAAAAGAGAAAGAATCAAAGAATCTTAGTGAAAAAAAAAGCATCCTGGCTTCATGAACATATTTTTTTTCTACAACTTTAAGTGTCATCAAACACCCCTAGCCATATTTTAGTTGACTTTGTGACTACTCAAGAAAATGACTGCTAATAGTGTATGTGTTTATTATATCACCCTAAACTATAATTCATTTTTAGGAAGTTGAGTTCTTATAAGGACAAGAAGAGATGGTATACCTAAAATTTTACTGTGATGACATTTGTAATTATTGTTTTATTAGTCAAATATCCAGTTAAGATATTCAACATTAAGAAATAAATTAATCCTGAGGTATACTTGCTATATTTGTAGTACAGAACATTCTGTATTAAAATTATATGATATTTTAAGTGGTGAACTAGGTATTTTACTATTAAATAAGAAAAAAAATGAGAGGGGAGATGAAATTAGATTATTGGTAAAATCACTCCAAGAAAAGGAAACCTTTAAAATTATCAAATCATACTTTGTATTTTATCATATAAAATTTTCTTAGTAAAAAAGAAAACTTCAAGATTAACATTTTTGACTTGTGTGTTAATAGAAACTTTGGGAGGGTCAAAGAAAATATTATTAGTAGTAAAGACCCCTGAAATTTAAGGCAATATTTAATGGGGTGAATGATACTGCTTCCATGGAAATTAGAATGGAAGCTTATCATCATCATCAGTCCCTAAAGAATTACCAACAAATGACAGTTATTCCACCTCTAGTGGCTAAGGTACTAATGTCTGGAATGCATACATACAAGTGATAAAATCTGTATATCCAAGACAATGACCATTAGAGCATCTACTGTAATTATTTATTCTGGGCGATACTATAATGCAAAAACAATGTGTTTTGCAAATTACCTTCTGTGAATAACTTTTATCTCCTTCAATTTTATCACAGCCAATCATCATATCATACTTGATATTAGACTCCCTTTTCTCTTACTTGTCAAAATGTTTTATATATTTTTGTCATTTTATAAATTTTCTGCTTTGGGAGTAATTTTACTGTCATGTTATGAGAACTTTGAAATGTCATGAAACTTTAGGAAAGTACAGTACTAATAACTAAAATTTAATCAGAAGTACCTCCGACGGTATCATTTAAATGTGTAATTTCTTCATATAACATGTGAAGGAAAGAGAAAAATGCTATAGAATGAAGAAAATTTCGTTAGCAAATATACAATCTACTGAGCACATACTTACATACACCCTCATGACATCTCCTATGACATAAAAACACATTGCAAAATGAAGCACAGGGGGACATGAAACTACCATGTAGTACAACTGTTATTTTTCATGTTAACAGAATTTGTTGTCAGCCTTATCCAGCTAAACCTCTGATGTACTAGGCAACATTGGTAACAGATCTGTTACCCTCTGTCCTTGCTTTTCACTTTGCATATAGTTCTCACACCTCGCTGAAGGGCTTCATTCCGATTTATCTCTCCAGGACACCAACAACCACCATATTCATCGGGAGCCTCCACATGTTGTGAGTGTTGCATCTTTAATCGCACCTGATCAGTAAAATTATCCTAAATCCCACACAACTGTCAATGACTTGAGGAATGCTCCAGGAGAAAGAAGGGATTCTCTGCTCTCAAGCAAAGCCACTGAAAGAGAAATCAATCGCATGAATTAAGAGCTTTTGATGGATAAATAATTCATAGAGTAAATTAATTAACCAAATTCCCAGTAAAGCTTAGTATAACATTCTAGACTCAGCCAGCATTGTATCAATTGAAGGGCAATCATTTGGTCTGGCTTCCTCTGATTTTCATACATGAAATGACTGTGCAGAGAGTGTTTGAGCACTCTCTTCCTTAAGACTTAAACTACTATTTCTTCATAAACACTCTGACCATTGTATTTAATAGTGTTGACATTTACATGAATGGATTGCAGTGTAGTTGTTGAACATGTACTGGGATGATTCCATAATCCTGTTTTAATTAGATAGATGTTGCAAGCATACAAAAATCACAAGCTGCACTCCCTGTGGTGATGCCATACTGGCAAGGAATCAATCACCATGGCTCTGGTTGCCATAGAAACTGATAGCTCCTGCACCACCATCTAAGTGGCAAATGATTGGTAGTGTACTCATAGCACAGGGAGAGCAATGAGTTTTTCTATCCTGTCCAGCAGCTGTGCCAGAGAGTTAATTAAAAGCAAAGAACATGAAATAAATCTAAATCTGTGAAGAAATGAAATGTACAGTACAAATTGAATTCCCGTGTCGGACAGAAATTAATATGCAGCGCAAACCACAGAGATGCCTGGACAAGCAGCAGCATGGAATCATGGGAAACGTTGCCTTTGAGGCGGTTAGAGCTCAAAAGTAGAGAGGGCGCCTCCTTATCTTATTACCTAAACAAGCACTTTGTTCAGCATTTGTGTTGACTGATGCATGCAAATTGCAGCCTCAAATGTTAAGAGTTCCTATTTCCAAGCAGGAAGGACAAAGCTTAAATAAGATTTAATTAACACACTGTTAGCAACTGCAGTTTATCAGCTGTGAGCACGATGTATGTAAGTCAATGTTGCTACTCCTCCTGTACTAGAATTCACCAGACAACCTCCATGAAAGTCAATGTGTTTTTATTGATAAGCAATGAATTCAGAATTTATATTTCAAATATCACAAGCCAAGGAGCAAATACCTGAAATACTTTCTCAAGAAATAAGAGAGGCTATACATAGAAATAAATATACATATGTTTTTCTTTCCATAGAATGTGCTGCAACAGATCAGGCATGAAATATTTAACTAGAAATAACCAAGTTGCAGCCCAATTCCATTCTAAAATTCGGTTTTATCAATTGGAAAGGTGTTTGGGCAACTTGTTCTCTGTGTGAAGCCAACTACTTTCATAGGGCACAAATGCTTCTCTGCACCTGCCAGACAGTCATGAGTTTTAGGGCTTGAAGGCACAAAAACATCTTAAATCATGCAATTCACACCATCCTGTCCCTGAACAAGTCCAACCAATTTGGTCTTTAGAGAGTGAGTTTTGCTAATAAAATACAAAATATACTGATAGAACTTTAGTCTTTATATAATAGACAATTAATGTCCTTGTAATGAGCCATTAGAACGTTCACAGAAATACACATTTGCATAAGGCTAACTATTTCTGATGGCAATTGGTAGCTCCCCTAGGAATACTTTACATGATGCTTCTGATCATGAACTTCTAGTACATGCTCCAAAGTCACAAAACAAAAAATAAATGAGACATCTTCCATAGATTTGTTTATGAAGATTTATGTGAATGATTCCAGTTTTCAGATGCAGTTAATATCTGCATTATTTGAAAATGCCACATGGGTGCTGGAGAGATGCCCCAGGCGTTAAGAGCACTTATTGCTGTGGAAAAGCACCAGAGCTTGTATTCCCCACTTAGATCAGGTGAACCGTTGCTTGTAATTTCAATTCCAAAGGACCAGATGCCATTTCTGGCCTATGCAGGAACCAGCACTCATGTGGATATACCTACATATGAACATACATGCAGAAACACAGTTAAATAAAAAAAAAAATCCTTTTTATATAAAAGAAAATATCATATGAGTGTCCATGTCTTATCGATTATAATTCTAAAGTGTCCACTTCAAGTGGATTCCTATATGTGTTGCAAGCTATAAACAGGCTTCTAATTACTAGTAGAATTAATGTTCTTGAAAAAAAAAAGGCTGCACCTTGATATAAGATGGATGAGTAAATGTTACTGAGTCAAGAGACGTGATTATCCCAATTTTATACTGATGACTCTGTGTTTTATAATTAAACAGATGCCAGTTAATTTTGTTCTACCAATTGCTATTTATAAGTGGAAATATTACTAGGAAAATTATCCCATAAGTTCACATAAGTAAATATATGAATGTATGAAATTTTGAAAAATTATATTTGTAAATAGTAAAATGTGATGTGATGTGATAAATACATAATATAATAAAGTTTTGTGTAGTTGCTATATAAGGGTTGAAATTATCCTGCAAAATATATTTAAAGTAAATATTTTCAAAAAGGAAAAGTTCAGAATTTCACAATTAAAGTTTTTCAAAAATGTTATTTAAATTTTTAAGCATGTAAGTTTTCATGGTATACATTGTATGTCATTCTATTATTTCTGGTATTATAGTCACATGTGGGATGTCAAGGGCCATGAGGCATCAATATCCATGGTCACTAATACTATGGATAATATCTTGAAAGTGTATCATTTATTTCCCTTTTTATTTCCTTACACTCCTACACTATTCATTTTGGACCTTAGTCAGTCTCTTTGGAGCATCACTTCATTTTTGTATGAGAGGACAGGAGACTAAATGTGCACAAATTTCACTGATACTGTTTTTCAAATGTCGATTTGCTCTTTTCTTTTTCAAGTGTACATAACTGAGGATCAAGGTTCTAAAATGTGGTTCTGATATGGAAGAATCAGATACCATTGTCAGCCTAATGGAGGGAAAAACTACACCAACAATGGCATCTGGTGGGGAAACCCATCAGAACACTCCCTCTTCCCACAATACCTGTATTGGATTCCTACTTAAACAAATTTATGAGAATCACTGCCATAACTCTGAGAACATTTAACATCTTGCTAATGTTAGGTATTACTAACACCTGACATTGGCATGCATGACTGGAGAACCTTTCACATTCTAGCAGTGTTTCAAACTGAATGAGACTAATGCCAAATTCTATTCATTGTCCGAGGAGAACACATCTCACAGAAAAACAAAGTAAACCAAACAAAGAAACATGTTACTTATAAGCAATTTATAGGCTTTGTTTATTCAGTGTGTTTATTCAATATTTGTTACTGAAGCAATGGAAATATCTTAGTTCATCATGTGCATGCCCCATCTCTTTCTTTCATCCCTTTGTTTCTTTCTAATGTCAGTTTAAACATGTATTATGGATTTATTTGATATATGCAATCTTGTTAATTTCATTTTACTTTGTGGGGATCAGACTAAGTCCTCAGTGATTGTGTATATTTGACAGGAGCACAGCCGTGTCATGAACCCCAATGCCTCAGACCGATAAGAATGGGAAGACCTAACCTAGGTCAGATTCACAGGAATGGCAAGCCTTCCTGAGGTCTCAGTATGAATGCTGACAGTGTATGTGAAAAGTATCAACCACAGCTTTTTTTTTTTCTCCCAGGTGATTGAACACCAAGTCTGCTCCCCTAGAGAGATCCTCTACTGAAATAAACTCTATATAAAAAACATATATATTAATGCAAGTGTATATTATAAAATTATTTCCTTGTTCTTCTATGTATAACAGATTTGGTGAGTTTCCAGGCTGATGATAAGTCTACATAAGCCTATCTGATACAGCTTTTTTTGTACTTGTATCTGTGATTTCTTCATTTCCTGTTACCCTACTCAGGTCAATCCAGAAATCAATGGAATACACAGCACTATTTACTTCCCTTTCCCTGGTATTTCCATCCATATGTCCTAAGCCTGAGTTTGTTAATATTTGCATTATATGGTAATATATGTGTTTTAATAAGCTGGGAAAAAGATTTGTGGATAATCCTGTATAAATCACATATTTGTGAAACTGTATGATACATGCTAACTAAGATGGATACAACACAAACTGGAAAGTAAGTCTACAAATAAGTGGAACTAAGAGGACATGGAAGCTACCCATAGTCTAAAAAACCAGGCATTGTTATACTTACAGTGCCATATAAAAGGATCCTATATATTTTGTGTGTATCATTTGAAATAAAAATTGTAATCTTTATTTCAATATGTTTCTCCATTTAACAGGTGGTTATTGGGTGCTTCTTATGCTGTTGTCACTGGGTGAATGAGATAGATGTGGTTGCCAACAAAACTGAGAAGGAAAGATGGCAGCAGGATCACTTCCCAGCTTGTGACATGTATTACATAATGTTACACAATGTTGGTTTTGTGCTTTTCTCTGGCCACCTTGAAATTCATAACCATTCTTGTAAAGGACACCCCACAATTTCCATTTTGCATTTTGACCCACAATTCATTCAGTAGGCTGTCTACTCAAAATCGTTGCCTACCTACAGATTTTTCCCAACCACCCTTCATGTTTTATCTGGATGTTGCATGTAGATATTTTTGAGATTTTGATTGGACTTCTTTGTTAAGACACAATGTAGGCCCATTATTTTGTCCCTCAGAAATAAAAAAGAACATTTTGAAAATGTACACAAACTCTGTCCTGTGTCAGCAAGACTGCAGTGTAACTTATTTAAATGATTAGTCTATAATGTGTTTCTGGTTGAGGAGAACAAGTTCTATGTGAAAAAGAATTGTGCAAATTGAAGAAATTGGGAAGGTTGTTTTAGTCATCTGCAGAGATGTTGCTGTGCATTGTTCTTGATATCCCTTTCTGACTTCTGCTGGGTCATGTTCTCTAGCTGGATCCTTGAGCACTGAAAACTGAAATCATAGGGAACATGAAATTCTCTGTTCTATTCTGGAATCATTCATTTTTTAACTAATGCATACTGTGGATGCATAAGACTTTATTCTTTTTTCCTATCTATGTATTTGTTCCTTCTGTGTGGGTCCTGAAATTTATCTTTATATCCTCAGTAGATTAACTTCATGCAGAGATTGTGACCTGAAAGTTACTTGCCGAGACATTAGGTGATCTTCCATGTTCGGGCACTCAAATAAGTACTTCA
The DNA here is from genome assembly GCA_907164525.1 of Lophiomys imhausi. Taxonomy (NCBI): domain Eukaryota; kingdom Metazoa; phylum Chordata; class Mammalia; order Rodentia; family Muridae; genus Lophiomys; species Lophiomys imhausi. The sequence goes on from CAJQZJ010032443.1 coordinate 364,220, forward strand.
TATATGTTATTTTATGGCATTAGGAGATATATAGTCCACTTTTCTCTGTAAAAATGTTTAAATTCAGATGTCTATATTCTTTTTGATAGCTTTTCAATTAGAATCTTATTACAGATGCATTTCTAAGGTATTAAGGTCTTTCAGGTACTTAGGAACCACACTCTCTAGTATAGAGCTTCAAATCTACCTTAGATATGACCAGCCTTAGATATCCTTACCTTAGATATTCCCCGGATGATTTCTCTGAAAGCACAGCTGAATTGGAATTTGGAGCATATAGTAAAAATAGAAATCAACATATATTAAGGGCATGAAGTATGAACAGGGTTAGTAAATGAGTCAGTCTGTAACATAAGCTTAGCAAAGTCTCAGCCAACATAGTAGAGCTTTGAAGAATGTCTCACCGAATCACAAGGAAGTTTCCTCATCTATGTTCATAGCAGCCTTATATGTAATAGCTAGAAACTGGAAACAATCCAGATGTCCCTCAACTGAAGAATGGATATAAAACTGTGGTCCATCTACACAATGGAATACTACTCAGCTATCAGAAACAACAAAATCATGCAATTTGCAGCCAAATGGTTGGAACTAGAGAAGCTCATTCTCAGCAAGCTAACCCAGACTCAGAAGGATGCACATGACATCTATTCACTTATAATCGGATTTTAGCCATATAGTACAGGATAACTATACTACAACGAATGCACCAAAGGGAACAGGAACATAGACATTCCTGTCAGTGAGACACTTTGCCCTAGTGCTGCTGCCTTGTAGGCCCCCAGTGTATGAGGAGGCTCTTGGCCCTCATATGACTGCTTAACTGGGGTGAGGGACTGTTGTGTAGGGACACTCCACTCCAGAGGAGTGGGATGGAAGGGATAGGGGGTAGAGGGTGGGAAGGAGGGACTGGGAGGGGTGGAAAGAGGACACTCTGATGGAGATGTAACCTGAAGTAACAAATAAATAAATAAATTTTAAAAAGGTTGTCTCCATCCAGTCGAAACACTGTGCTTTGATCTTGCTTGTGCTTTCCTGACTTGTGCTGGTGATGCAGAAGTTATTGACAGCAGGCTGCTTTAGGAAAGACTTCAGGTAATCAGAGCAGACATTTATATTTGAAACAGACCAAACAAGAAAAAGTCAAAGGCTACCTTCTGAACAACTCCTTACTTTAAATGAGGTCCATACATCTCATTTTCATATTCATCCCAGAATTTTTTTATCAGAATGCCCCCACATAACATTTTAGATTAAATAACTAGAATAATTACATTCTTAGAAGGATAAATTTCACTGATAAAGTAACAGGCCTTTAAAATAGGAGTTTCTTGTGAAGAAGTCAGAACATAACCAAATTCTGGAGAATCTTATGAGCATATTTTCACATTATATTTTCTGTTATAGTTATATGACTTTTAAACATTATAACATGAGCAGGGTGTTAACTTAATGTGTCTGTTACTAACCCTATCATAATTCTTATAATTTTGGTTCTGAGTAATTTCTGCTAGTATTTGTGGTTTGCGGTGACTTTTTTGCAACTATTTGATTCAAATACAAGTCTGTCAGTTAACAGAAAACAGAAATCCAAATAACCATTCAAAAAAAAAAGGTGGGAACAATATCTGTACCAAGAAACACTATCAACAAACTAATTCCAGTCCCATTGCAAAAACACAAAATGTATAATTAAGAGAATGAATCTCTTCCAAAAATTCTCCCTAAAACCATGCAGAAAAGGAGACTGAAAGAGTGTGAGAGCCAGAGGAAATAGAATAGAATAAGAAAACAAGGCCTTCTAAACACAGCAGGACTGATGCACTTATGAACTCACAGAGTCTCAGAGAGCATTCATAGAACCTGCATGGGTTTTCACCAGATGGGGTTCTAGAGCTGAAAACAGAAGTGGACACACTCCCACCCCTAACATAGAAGCTATGTCCATTGGTAACCACTTATAAATGAAAAAATAGTTTTCTCCACAAAAGTTTCAGTGGGGAAACAAACTATCCTTAAAGGTAGGCTTAATGCCCTGCTGTAGATGTTCTCTGCTGTTCTGTTCCCTCTTTTGGAATTAAAACAAACAAACAAACAAAAAACCATATTGATCAATGGTATAAAATGGTCCTTGATGTAAGTCCATACGTCTACCAAATGTGAACTTTGACAGGGAGGCTAAAAAATACAACTGAGAAAAGACAGTGCCTGGATAGCTACATGGAAAAGAATGATACTAGATACTTTTCTCTCACCCTTCACAAGAGTCAACTCCAAATGGATCAAGGACTTCAATATAATACCTGATAACCTGAATGTGATAGAAGTGAAAATGGGAACACACTTGAAACTCATAGGCATAGGAAAAGGCTTTCTTAACAGGACTCTGGTAACATAGGTATTAAGATTAACAACTGATAACTGAAACGTCATAAACCTTAAAAGGACACCATGAATCAAGTAAAGTAATAGCCTATAGAATAGTAAAAAAATTAGCCAGATAATGTTCTGTCAAATTTTGTCAAGAATTTCTGCTGTGAAAGCTGAAGTTTGGCATTGCAGGAAAGCCCCTAAGCTCAGTGCTAAATGATAGGATCTCTTTTTCAGCAGAGTCTCCTCTTCCACCTGATCTGGGAAAACTCCATATCCTCTAAGGAGTGTCATGTGGCTCAAGTGTGTTACAGGCTCAAGCCTTTCCTGATAAGGAACCTGCCAGTGAACACCTGGGGATTCCTGGAAGTACTCCTCTATGCTAATGAGGTCTCTAGGTTTGGGTTTGTCTGTGTCTCTACCTGTACCTGGAATTCTTCCCCCACCACTACTGCCCATGGATAACTAGGTCCTTTTTTCCCCTTTCTTATGATAGTACAATGACACTGTCATGTAAACCAAGTGTCCCTGGCACTCCTAGAGCCAACAAGTCAGATACATTCACCTCCAAAACCCCTCCATTGCTCAAAGGATTCACAAAATAAACTCTCTTTTTCCATTCCTTCACCATGACTGCCTGAGACTCAGCTATTTATTTTGGCCTTGGAAGGAAGCATTTTTCTTCCTGAAAAGAACTTGTCACTGGACATGCTTGCATAGCTAGTCTTGGCTGACGCTTAGGCTCCTGCCTCTCCACCACTCCACACTCCTGCCATGCTGCTATTGTCACTGCCTAAGCCAAGCTCCTGCCTCTCACAGCCAGAGCTCACTTAGGGGTGTCTTGGGCACAAAATCACTGGCACAGGCACCCCAGTAGCTACTTCCAAAGCTCAGCAAGTTGCCAAATTCCTGCCATTTCTCCTGTGCTGATACCACTTGCCATAGTGCTCATCTGCAGTGATGGGCTGTTCAAGCTCCTTGAAAGTACCTGGAAGCTTAGTTAAGAGAGCTGCGACCATTTGGTGTATGACTAAGAGGGATAGGGTTACCTTAAACCTCCTGCATGTGTATCATAAGAGCTGTGACACTTGAAGGTGAAAATAACCTTTTCTCCTATTTCTTTGACCTTACAAGACATCCTTAGAGTATGGATCTCAGTCTGAATTCCACCCCTTTCTGCTGGGAAATCAACACTGCCTGGACTTTATGGCAGAGGAGCATTTATTTTAGGCTTTATACCTTACAAGGCCGGAACACCCTGCTGGATGCAGAATATCAAAATTTTATGTCAACTTGACACAAGCTGGAGTAATTTTGGAAGAAGAGACATAAGTTGAGAAAATATTTCTACCAGATTGGCCTGTAGACAATGTTGTGGTATATTTTCTTTACTTATAATAAATAAATTATATTGGGAGGTGCCAACTCACTGTGGATAGTGCTACCCCTGGATTGGTGTTCCTTCATAGTATAGGAAAGAAGACTGAACAATTCTTGGGGATAAAGCCAGTAAGTAGTGCCCCTCCATCTGTTTCTGTCTCGAGATTCCCGACTTGAGCTAGTTCCCTGATTTGTTTGGTTATCTATATTGTGAAACTGGAAGCAAAATAAACCCTTTTCTCCCCAAGATGCTTTTTTTATCATAGTGTTTATCACAGAAGTAGAAACCCTAACTAAGACAACTATATGTTTGACTGACAGCTTGACTCTTGAGGGAAAATAAAAACCAACTGAACAGCAAGAAAACAAGCAGCCCCATTAAAATTTTGACATGGTACTAAACAATTCTTAAAAGAATAAATACAAATAGTTGAGTGATTTTTTTTTAATGTTCAACATTCTTAATCATCAGGGAAATATTTGCTAAAATACTTTGAGATTTCATATTGCCCCATTCAAAACAAAAATGTTGCTTGGAAGTGGAAATGGGGAGCACTTATTCATCTTTGGTGGAAGTGGAATCTGGAGCAACCACTAGGAAACCAATGTGAAGATTCCTTAAAATCTCCAAATAGATCTACTTTATGATCCATCCATATTATTCTCAGGCATACACCCAAAGTCATTTTATCCTATTGCATAAATATTGGTTCATACATGTTTATTTCTTCTTTATTCACTATGGACAGGAAATGTAAATAGAATGATTTCCATAAACTAATGAATGGGTAATGTAATGAGAGTTAGTTTTCTTTAGTAAATTAATAAAAGTCTGCTTCTGAAGTGCAGACTCTTAAGGGGCATGAAGATCATCCTGGCACCTGGCAACACATAGTCCTGGACAAAAATTAAGAAGGTACTCTAAAAGTCCAAGAAACTGAAAAGAGTTTATAGTTCAGCATTGCTTGGACATTAGAAAGATAAGAGCCAAAATGGCATGCAGCCCTTTTGAAGCCATGGCTTTGAGGGAGATGGAGAGCAGCACCTGGTGGAAGGGATATGGACAAGGACTGGCAGTGATGGGCGAGAGAACTCACAAACTGTGAGTTACCTCAAGAAACCTAGAAAACCATACCCTATTTAAACATGAGAGTTGAGGGAGCCCCAATGAGAGAGGAGTGCATATGGGAGACAAAGTGTGAAGCCACTTATGCCATCTGCCATCCCTTGGTTGCACCAGCCCCGAGGCAATAAGAATCAGCATCCAGTAGCCTCAGCAGGTAAACTGAGAAATGCCAAGGAAACAGGAGAGAGAGCCCCTGTGCATGCAAGAGGGGTGGAAAGATTGTAATAGAGTCAGTAAATGACTACATTGAAACAGTATTTTCTAGAAACAACAAGGCAATGTCACATATGAAACAATTGTGGATCTGAGAGTACATAATTAATTTGCTATAATGTGTGTATGTGTGTGCATGTGTATATGTATGTATACATGTATGTATTTATGTATGCATGTAGTTTGTATATATGCATGTATATGCATATATGATGCCTAAATATATTTAGTTCAGTCTGTATAATATTACTTGTATATATGTTTTCAGGGATGACCATTTGGTAGTGAATAACCAGTTGATATGCTTTTCCCCAGGGAAGACTATTTCTCCTGCTCTCAGTATTCTTTGTTTGCATATAGTACTTTGTGTAACTTGAGTATTTGTGGTCTTCCACCATTCACTTTGGCATATCTATTTTGGTTATTTTCATTGTTCAGCTCATGTTTAGGCAGTCATATAGGTAAGAGTTATGGGAGTAGCTTCTGACATTTGTAGAAGACAAAATCTTACAGCAGACTCCTGATTCTCTGCATTTTATGAACTTTCTTACTCCTATTCAGCAATGGTATCTGAGCCTTAAGTTTAAGAGTTGTAATGTGGCTGTATCAACTGAGACTGGGCTCCTCAACTCTGCATTTTGACTAGTTGTGGTTTTATGTAATAGACTTCATTTGTTACAAAGAGAAGGTTTCTTGAAGAGCAGTGAACACTATACTTATATCGAAATATTTAATTGAGGAGCTTCTACTGAAAGAGAACATGCAACATCTGTCTTTCTGAGTCTAGGTCATATGACTCAATATGATATTTTCTAAATCCACCTATTTACCTGAAAAATTCATTATTGCATTTTTATTTACAACTGAATTTTATATATATATATATATATATATTATTTCTTCAACCCCATCAAATATATAAGAAGGGATAAAGTTATAGTTTGAGTGAGTAGGAAGTACAGGAGAGCAGCTTCCAAAAGGAAAAATGACAGTTTGCTGCCTAACAGTCCCAAAGATCTCTCAGTACCATTGTAGCATCATCTTCAGCCTTCTGACCAAGTATTTCTCACAGACTAAATTGTGCAGCAGGAAATAAGGATTTGTCCAATCTGTCCCAGCAGAATCAGGTCATTGACTTACCTGCATTTAAATTCTAGTCCATCTTTGGATTGTATATAGTCTATTGAGAAAGCAGGGACATTTTTACCCAGTTGGAGCTATCTCCTGTTAGAGTTTTTTGATGTTCATTATCTCCTTCCAAGTCAAATGGGAGGTGTCAGGAACTTACTGTCTTTACTTAAACAATTCTTAAAATAATAAAAAATCTTTAAATGCCATTTTATATACACCTCTGAGGGTTTTGAAGACATGTATCTATCTATCTATCTATCTATCTATCTATCTATCTATCTTCTATCTATCTAATGTTTGAGCAGGCAAACTATATTTTTAACTATTTACTATCTGTTTAACCTAGGAAGCTTATTTTGTGATAAATGAAGAATTATATTTGTTGGAGGAAGGTCTAATACATTGGTTCTGAAGGGTTGATTTCAGTGCTGAGATCTGGTTACCGCCCCTTCTGAGGCATTCTCTTGATTGGTTAATAAAAGTTGCTGATAGCCAATTAGGTGGGCAGAAAAAGTATAGGAAGATGGGACTTCCTGAGATGCAAACAGGAACCCTATGTTTTAAACAGAGGAATCTCTTTTTTCACCAGCAGACACGGAAGCAGATAGACATGTTTGAGAGCTCTGGAAGGTAATAACAGGTCACATGGCAGTTTAGGATTAGGTGGTCCAAGTTAATTTAGATTACCTAATTCAGAGTCTGTCCAGCTAAGGGCTAAGCTGAAATATTAAAAGGCCTTGATGTATTTAGTTATTGGGGAAAGGGCTGCAGAAGGCTATAGGCCACTAGTCAAAGCAATCAGACCCATTGGCCTCCTGCCAAGCCCTGGCAGCTGTCCCTCCAGCTTGCTGACAATGCTGCTGGTCTAATATAATAGTTTATAATTATTAATAAATATCCATCAGCTCCCCTACCAAGCCACCCTGCCAAAGCTGCCCCACCAGTCCTATAGGCTTTTAAGGCAAGTCAGGCCTGCCAATCTCCTGCTAGGCTGATGGCTATTCCACTGGCCTAATATAATAACTTATCATTATTAATGAAGATATTAGTTAACAGAGTTTAGGTTATAGGTGGTAAAGGTCACCCTTGGTCCAGGGCTTTTCCCCAGGACAAGTCAGGACACTAGTTAAGGTGGGTCAGGCCTACTGACCTCCCACCAATCCACTAGCTGTTCTGCTGGCCTAATCTTATAGTTTATACTTATCAATATATATAATTGATAATTAAATTGCAGTTTCAAATATTTGACATGACCAGGAGCTTAACTAGTCTGATCAGCCATGAACCTGTATTACTCAGACTCCTGAACAGATTCCAATAGAAACCTATAAAAGGATTGGAAGTAAACCTGTACTTCTGAATGAGTTGTATAAGTACAATACCTTATATAAGAGTTGAAGTATTCACATATGAGTGTCAAAATATAAATTTCTATACCAATGAATAAAAAAATTAACCTTATGTTTGCATCAATATACAAAATTCTGTCCAATATATCAAGGTAACCTTATTTTGAAAATAACAATAGCTCCAAGTTGCAGAGAAGATTCAATAATCTACCCTTATATCTTATCATTTCTATATTATATACCCATATTCCGGCTCTTTTTTCAAGTCTTCTCTCCCTATATAACAGAGAAAGAAGAATAGAGAAAAGAAAAAGAACAGAGAAATACCAGAGTCTAACCTCCTATACGTTGCTTAACAAGACCATTTAACAACTTGCAACCAATCCCCTAAACGGCATCTATAACCCACAAAATAACCAAAGAATCATCCACTCCACCTTTTGGGAATGGGATGTTACTCTCTTAAAATTGATTCCTGCTATTTGGGATGCAGGAAACCTGTTTGGGGGCCCAAATAAAATGGAAAAATTGTTAAGCAAGTTAATAGTAACATTTGTTGTCCAGTCTCTATGTGCTCAGCAAAGTGAATATCCTGAGCAGTTTGTAGACTGAAGCTGGAGTTAAGGTGGGAAAGTTCAGGGCTTTACTGATGACCTGGCTGGAACAGTCTATGAAACTGGACCATCTTAGCAAGCTTTTTTGTAGTTGTTCTGGATGCAGATTTTTGAAGATACATTTATTGAGGTGGTCTGTGAGGCTGGACCATCTGAATTACTTCTCTGGTCTTCTTTGGTGTGTGGTGCCTTTGTTTTGAAAATACATAATTTCTCACAAGTAAGATATGGTTCCGTAATCACAAAAATGCCTGGGATATGCAAGATGCACAGATCAATTAAGGAAGATTTTTCTGCTCTTTATTTGAGCAGAAGAAAGGCAATGCAAGTCTCCATTTATGGAATATGAAAGGATGGCATATAATAATAAGTCATGTGGCTTCTATGTAGCCAATAAGATTTTTATTGGATGTGTGTGTGTGTGTGTGTGTATGTCTTAGCTGGTCTGAGCTGTTCCCATGTAGTGAAATCAGCAAATATAAGTTATCTGTTTTTGTTGTTGTTGTTGTTGTTTGTTTATAACCAAGATCTCTAGGTGATCTTTCCAGTTAAAACTAATTTCTAACAGTTTGGATGGAAGATTATTTTATTTTGTAATTATCATTACATATATGTGGCTATATATAATCAATTTTAAGTTGAAAATTCAGCATAAGACTGTATGGAGTTTAAGTATTCTCCTCTAGAGTTGACATAAATTTGTTAATTGATTAAGACAGGTTTATTCTGTGTAATTCTGGCTATTGTAGATTGAACTTCAAACTCACAAGGAATCTGTCTCTGCCTTTGTCTCCCATGTTTTAGGATCAAAGGTATGCATTTATATGTTTTTTTTCTTTCCTTTTCTCCTTTTTGTGGAGATTTAATATCTATCCTTATTGAGACAGGGTTTTTCTCTGTAGTTTGGGCTGTCTTGACTTGCTCTGTAGAGTTCAGTAGATTAGAATGTTCGTGAACTCACAAGGAACCTGCTTTTTCCTTGTCTCCCAAGTTTTGGGATCAAGATATGAATTTAAATAATAGAATTACCTTTATTAAACAATACTATTAAACCATTTTGTATTAGTCTGAGCTTCAATTCTCCCACAGGAGCCCCATTTTTGAGGAGATTGATTTTGAGTAGCATGGTGGGAGGCATGCAGCTTGCATGTTCCTCCCCCAGCCTCACTCAGGATCCTTACATTGACTAACAGAATATATCTCTTTCAGGGCAAAATGCCTCTTGTCACCAGTTCTCCCATAGGAGCCCACATCTAAGGAGACTGGCTTGTCACCCCTTTCTATTTATATAAATTTAAGAGTATGTGTATTTATCCATCAGTAATGACCTTATTATTTATTACTAAACAAAAACTTACATAGTTCCTTCAAGGAAAAAAATATGCCATTTTGAATTGTAAACTGTCCTTAGCAAGCAGTCTTATCTTGTCATCAGTGGGACATCCCTGAACCCCACTAATTCTTACCCTCTTGTGACTTTGTCTTCTGCAGAGTTCCTTGAGTCTTGAAAGGAGGCATTTGTAGGAAACATTCCTTTTGGGAATCAGTGGTCCAAATTATCTATCTCCACACATTTTTTTTTTTTGTGTGTGTGAATCTCTGCTTTTGTTTCCACCTGCTGAAGGAGGAAGCTTCTCTAATGATGACTGAATGAGGCATTGATCTATAAGTATAACAAATGTCATTAGGAGTCATTTATTGCTTTGTTCCTTTAGTAGAACATTAGCATTTGGTTTTCCATTAAGCCCCTGACCTATCTAATCTCAGGTTCTAGACCACCCAAGCAGTTGGAGTCATAGGTTCCATCTCATGAAATGGTTCTTAAATCAAACCAGATATTGGTTGGTTAATTCCACAGGCTTTGTACCATTATTGCACCAGCATATTTTAGAGGCAGGACACCATTGTATATGGAAAAGTTTATAACTGTTTGGTGTTTACCTTTCACCTTTGATAGCATGCATAATACTTTCTACTTATACCATGAACACTAGCCGATAGAGATGAAGTTTCCAGGTAGGCACCAGCTGGAACTCTTCATTTTCAATGAGTTGTGTAGGTGTTGTCTTCAGTCTTATAAATTTGTGGGAAGCAACTAATAGCCTTAGCTTATCTTGGTTTTCAACAACTTGATTAGATCTAACTTATTCCTGGCACTAGAAGCTTTATTTGGTAATAACAGATGTCTACCAAGGGATTTGACTCCACTGGTATTTACCAATTTCATTTAGATTAGATTCATATATGTTTATATTTCAGAAAGCACTTATTGTATTAAGTTTTCATATGACCCCTCAGATGGACTTTAGTTTTAGTTGTCCCTCCTTCTTCCATTCCTCTTCCTAGTTTAACTTTTATTTCAGCCTCTTCTATCATCTATAACTATCTATTTCTCTTTTGTTTTCATAATGAGATCTATCTGTCCCTTTTAGTCCCTTAGTGTATTTCTAATCACTGTGGTTATATAGATTGTAACTAACTTAGAAAAGATTTAACACATAACATATATATATATATATATATATATATACACACAAGTGAATACATACCATATCTGTCTTTCTGGGTTTAGGATACCTCACCCAATATGATTTTTTTAGCTCCATCCAGTTGCCTGTGAATTTTATAATTTCATTTTTTAATAGTGAAGTAGTATTTTGTTGTATAAATGTATCACATTTTCTTTATCCATTCTTCTGTTGGGGCATATCTAGGTTGTTTCCAAATTCCAGTTATTATGAATAGGCAGCAACTAACATGTTAAACCAAGTGTCTTTGTAATAGGTATATGCCCAAGAGTGGTATATTTGGATGTGGGGGTAGATCAATTTCCATCTTTCTGAGAAACCACCACACTGATTTCTATAACGGCAAATACAAGTTTGCACTCCCACTAGCAATGGATAAGTATTTGTCTTACTTCACATTCTTGCTACTATGAACTTTTATTTGTTTTGTTGGTCTTGACCAGTTTAACTGGTGTAAGATGAAATCTTAAAGTGGTTTTTCTTTGCTTTTCCTTGATGGCTAAGAATGTTGAACATTTTATTAAGTGCCTCTCAGTTTCATTAGTATGTATGGCATCATTGCATATCATTTTTGTCCCATGAAAATACAACTTGTTTAACTCAAATACTATTGTAATAAGAGATATCTGAGCAATTAATTTTAGACTTTAAAGAGAAGTAGTTTGAATTATCACAACAAACAATTAAATGGACATCAATCCATTCATGAATTTTCATTGCCTTTTGTTGAAGTGTTTGAAGTTGAGAAAGTCACCTTCTTTCTTTGCTTTGTTAAGTCATCATTAAGGTAGCAAATACCTTTCTCCCTGTTTATTCCATAGCACTAATAATAGATTATTCTGTATGAGTAAGCAATAAAAATTTGAAAATTATTCCAACAAATACATAAAAGTATTTAAAATCTGTAGCTAAGTAACAAATCAAAGAAATTGTATGTTTCCAGGCTTCATGTATATAATAAAGAAGGACTATCCAATTTAGGAAAGATACTACAATGAAGAATAAAATATCTTTCAATGAAGATACACAAAATAGTTTGAAATGGTTTTAGTTTTCTTATCAGTTTTAAAGAATAAAAGCTAATATTTTAGAGACAGCTGTGTAAGTGATAGCGAAAAGTGTTCTTAAAGTTTGCACCAATAAAGATAGTCCTGCATATTTAAAGCAAAGAGTAAACTGCCTTATCATTCTGATAATATACCTTCTACCCAACTTCAAGTCTGTTTTTTGTTTTTATATATACATTTAAATAAGTAAAATAAATATATTTTACAAATATATATATATATATTTCACTAACTAGTTAGTTTTCCTCATTTGTTTATGGGTGTAGACCAATTCACTGGAATATGGGAATTCTCTCATTGCCCACTTCTACCAAGATGGATGGTGCTTCTTTCCCTAGAATCCATCAATTCCCAATACATTCTCACTAAAAGTGGAGTCTAGGCAATATCTTAACTCATCTATGCTAAAGATTTGGTTAGTTTGATACTATGTATGACTTGTTCCATTATTTCCAGATACGGTGAGTTCATTACTGCAATGGCTGTGTCATATCCAGAAGACAACATTGCATAGACTTCTCTCCAATCACAAGCTCTTACATTCTTTCTGTCTCCTGTTCTGTGATATTCTCTGAGCCTTGGCTGTGTTAATATATATGTTTCATTTAGGGATGATCCCTCAGTTTACTATTCTTTCCACTATTACCAGTTATGCATCTTTACTTTTTTAAAAAATAAATAAATTTATTTATTTGTTGCTTCAGGTTACATCTCCATCGTATTGTCCTCTTTCCCCCCTTCCCCGCCCTGCCCTCCCACCCTCTACCCCCTAACCTTTCCATCCCACTCCTCTGGAGTGGAGTGTCCCTACATAACAGTCCCTCGCCTCAGTTCAGAAGTCATGTGAGGGCCAAGAGCCTCCTCATACACTGGGGGCCTACAAGGCAGTACCACCAGTGAAAAGTGTCTCATTGCCAGGGAGAGAAAACTAAAAAACAAACAAACAAAAATCTATGTCGATGTTCCCTTGGTGCATTGGTTGTGCATCTTTTCAATGACACATAAGTTACCTACTTATACAAAGAAGTTTCTCTGACCAAGTTTGAGAGAAACCTCATTCTGTGGTTATAAATACAAGTATTTAGAAGTTACATTGATAGCATGAATATTCAGGATAGTAACAATAGCAAGATTTACACTCAGTATCCAATCAGAAAGGGGTTAATAACTCTATAACAGTCGTGCCATTATTGAACCTGTAGGTATGTGTTGTCTGTAAGGTCAGTATTGCAACATGGATAAGAACAATCATGTCTTTTCTTTCTCAGAAGCTGGAATATATTACATTCAGGTCCTATGACATAAAGCCACCAGGGATGTATCTGATCAGTTTGAGGTTTACTACTCTATTTATTGTAGCCAAAGTGTGTGGTGTCTTCAACAGTATGGATTTAGCATGTTTCTATAGATGTAACCAAGGACAGAGGAAAATAGCTTATGCTATTTTAGAGATCTCTGAGGCTTCCCTGACCAATAATTCACAGGGAGGTATCATGCCTTGAACTGTGTTCCTAATTTAGTAACCCATGTATTCTGTGGATGAAATTGTCTTTCATTGCAGTATAATTCAGTTAGAAGTCAAAACAAAGCAAAGAAAAACAAAGCAAAAATACTCAAGTCCCGTCTTTTCTGAGTGCTATGTTCTAAGTATTGCAGTGGCTACAAGAAACCAGAGATACTCCATAATTTTCATTATATATGTAAATTTATCCTATTTGCTTATAATTATGAAGACGTTTAATTAATAAACTATGCATAGAAATAGGTATCATAATGAAGAGCAAGATGGAATAAAGCAGTGAAACTGAGATGTTATAGGCATAGAGATATCGTGACACTTGCAGGCAGGTATCAGACACATAAGTGACACTATTTATATGACAGGCTGTATGAGAAAGAAGTGAGCAATCCAAACTCCATCGTGATATCTGAAGGATGTGCAATATGAAATTCATACAATGTCTGGAATTTTCCATGTAGTACTTTGGGTGCACTGTTGAAGATAGCTAAATGATTTGGCAGGTTAGGAGACTATTGTAGTAATAGGTATAATCCATCCTTTCTCTGATTGAAAGTGAATATCTTCTCGAATTATAACAAAGAATTTTAAAACAAAAAGAGACATAAAATTGATTAGAGAGATGGCTGTTCTTTATCTCAAGGTAATCACATCTCATGCCTTAAGCAACAGGTCAGTGTAGTTCTCCTTTTAGTTGTATATAGAACAATCTTATGTTAATAGTCAAATTTTCTCTGAGAAAACTTGAGCTTCGTGGAAGGTTACTCTGTGACTTCAAAATGCTTTTCTTAACATTTCCATCACTTTGCATTTTTTCAATTCTTCCTTAGAGTGGCTCAAATCATTTTACCAAATGATTTTGCCAGATGAGGTGAGTCAATCATTTTTGGAAAATTCATTAAATTGAAGGCCACCAGGGTACCATTTACTCACTGAAGTACTATTCACACAGGCTTAAGGGGTTAATGTGCTTACTAAAGTGCTCACAAAATAGTTTATTTGCTCAGAAAAAAAAACTCTTTCTCTCTAATTCATTAATTCTTTTAACATGCTTGCAAAGAAAGTATGTTGAAAAGATTTGAATACTGATCCAGTAGATAAAATTACAGATTATTCAAGGTGACATTTTATTACACTAAAGTCTAATTCTGAAAAGATACTGATTATCATGAGTAAGTAGAAAGATGGTAAAATAAAGAGAGATAGTTTGAAGCTTTGACAAAGGTCAGCTTCAGTCTATATGATGATTATTAGCTCTTATATATAGGATATAAAGTGATCAAGGACCAAAGTAGTTCATAGGAAGTATGAAAATTACTGTTTATGTAGATGAGCAGGTCAATTTTTTTCATGAAATGGAGAAAATATTATATGATTTACAATTTATTTCAGTAAAATATTAAAGAATAGAGGTACTGGAAGAATTGGAGAGTTTTCAGTTGGATATAGATTCTACACAAATATTTGTTTGGTTTCACCATGTGCAAGTACTTGGTGCATGTAAGCATACATAGTCTATATCTATAAAAGTAGATATAGAATTGCTTCACTGAAATGGTTATTCTGTGAATTTGATGTATTAATACCCCAGTGTACCTCTATGCTGGTCATATACAGAAAGCTACTTAATCATGCCCAGAAAATTATACATAGTAATGTACTGATTTTACATATGCATTAATACATTTATACACATATGTATTTAAATTTGTACATCTTGCTAAACTATTTCTCCATTTTTTCTTTACAAGATATCACTATAGTCATCTGTGCTTATTTATAATAAAACTGGAAAAGAAAATAACATATAAAACACTCACAATATGGACAAAAGAGCTGTTAACCAAAGCATATCAGCTAATGCAGTTATGTTCTTTAGTTTGGAAGTCTTAGGAACTGAGGTAAAATTAAAAACAATCTGGCACATCTCTACTAAGTCTTATACATAAGCTTCAACCCTTCCTATGATAATGATGGTTACATTTCTTTGTGAGATAATAAAATATTTATTAATTGGTCAATAATGAGCTCTATTCTGACATACAAGTAGAACAGAAGTACTTATTACAGTGAATGAGCTCTGTGACCTCTCAATAAGTCCACATTTCTAGTTCTTTTTATTGTTTGTTTATTTATTACTTCAAGTTGCATCTCCATCACAGTCCCCTCTCTCCAACCCTCCCGGTCCCACCCTCCCATCCCCCCTCCCACCTATCCTATTCCTCCAGAGTGGGTTACCCCTACATAGCAGCCCCTCTTGGTTCAACAGTCATATGAGTGTTAAGAGCTTCCTCTTGCACTGGGGGGCCTATCTGGCAATGCAATTAGGGTAAAGTGTCCCACTAATAGATAACAAGGTCTATGCTCCTATTCCTTTTGGTGTGTTGGTTGTAGGAGAGTTATCCTGTACTACATGGCTAAAATGCCATTATAAGTGAATAGATGCCATGTCTACGGCATCTTTCTAAGTCTGGGTTAGCTCAATCAGAATGAGCTTTTCTAGTTCCATCCATTTGATTGCAAATTGCATGCTTTCCTTGTTTCTCTTAGCTGAGTGAAAATGTATCACAGTTTTTTTTTTCATCCATTCATTGGTTGAGGGGCATCTGGGATGTTTCCAGTTTCTAGCTATTACAAATAAAGCTGCTGCTATGAACGTAGTTGAGGAGATATCCTTGTGGTTTGGTGAGGAATCATTTGGATGTATACCCAGCAATGGTATGGCTGGGTTTTGAGGTAGAGCTATTCCACACTGATTTTCATAGTTGTACAAGTTTGGACTCCTACCAGCAATGGAGGAGTGTTCCTCTTTTTCCACAGCCTCACCAGCATATGCTGTTATTTGAGTTTTTGATCTTAGCCATTCTGGAAGGAGTGAGAGGGAATCTCAGGGTTGTCTTGAGTTGCATTTCTCTGATGATTAAGAATGATGACCATGTCTTCAAGTGTCTCTCGGCCATTAGGGATTCCTCCTTTGTGAATTCTCAGTTTGGCTCTGTTCCCATTTTTGATTGTATTATTTGGTTTCTTGGTATTTAATTTCTTGAGTTCTTTATAAATTATGAATATTATCACTCTGTCAGATGTAGGGTTGGTAAAGATCTTTTCCCAGTCTGTAGGCTGTTGTTTTGTTCTAATGACATTTTCCTTTGCCTTACAGAAACTTTTCAGTTTCATGAGGTCTCATTTATTGATTATTCTTTAATCTACCCCATGGCATGTCCTCCTTGTCTGCTCCTGGCTTTTCCCTCCAGGCAAGCTTCTTCTTCTTCCCCAGATGTTCTCTATCTGTCTCTGAAAGCCTGTGACCCTTAGTCCCACCTATCTCTGTCTTTGCCCAATCTCCTCCAGGCCTCAGCATTTATTTAACCAATCAGAGTCAATTAAGTAACAGACAACAAGCAGGACCAATTAACATTTAGAATGCTTAACACCACCCCATCAGTAAAGGATTTTGGAGTTACAAGAAAAGTCTTTAGTTAGTTGATTTTGCACTAATCATCAGGAAAATGATCCCTGGCCTACATTGATTAAATGAACTAAAGGCTCTCAAAGTAGGAATCGGCTACTGATGAGATCAGAAAATGCATTGCTGGATTTGAAGAAACAAGCTCATATTACATATTGTGTAAAACCCATGCTGAAGGCCAAGAGATATCTGTTGTAGATAGCAACTTCATTAGGGATAGAATCCCATGTCCACTTCCCCATCTCAGTACTGGGACCCTGTCTGACTTGAGCTTGTGTAAGCATTGGTGTGCTACCACAGCCCCTGTGAGTTCATATGAGCATTAATCCTATTATATCTGGAAAGCACTGCTTTCTTGAACTCATACACCATTCTGGTCCTTACAATTTTTTCTGCCTCCTCTTCTGCATAAATGCCTGAGAATAGAGGAAGTAAGGGGACTGATGAAGACATCTTATTTAGGACTGAGTACTTAAAAATCCCTCATGCTCTATATATTGACTAGTTGTGGGTCTGTTTTAATTCCATCTTACATAATAAGAGGCTTTTCTGATGAGGGTTTAGAAAGGCACTCATCTATGGGTAGAGCAGTATGTCATTAGAAGTCATTCTAATGTTGTGTTCTTTTGGCAAAATGTGAATAGTTGGTTTCTTCCTAGAGCCATGAACTATCTACTCTCAGAATCCTGCTCTGTTTAGCAGTCTCATATATGGATTCCATCTCTTAAAGTGGACATTGCATCCAATTTTAAATAGCAGTGGCTATTACAACAACGTATATGATGCAGGCAGTTCACTATTGTTAGTCACAGTATTTGTAGTTGGGTGATGTTGGCAATTACTTTTCTACTCTAGTAGCATGCCAAGTACCTTCCAGTACCATAAAAGCTAATCAGTAGGGGTAATATTTCTAGTTAGGGATGAGCTTGATTTCTCAATATTCACTTACATAATTTGGTCTTCTATAATAGGGTCTTACCATCACATTGTAGAGAGCAACCAACAGCTCTGGCAATGGCCTGTGACATTTGGATATTTCTATGGGACTCATTTGGCCAGTGACTCAATGGGTGTTACCAACCCTTGGCACTGAATGCTTCACTTGTTACCATAAGGTATCTCCTTGGGGAATTATCTCCACAATTACATCATGCTGCCATTTAAATTCATTCCATATATGTATGTATTTTAGGAAACTTCTGTAGTATTATGTATTTTCAAAAGGCATTTTGTGTTAGTTGACTTTTTCTGTACTCAATTTAATTCTCTTATTCTACTTTTCCCTGAATCTCCCCATAAGTCTATACTTTATTTTCCTTTCCTTAGAAGATCCTTACTTTTCCTTTCATTCCTTACAAGGTAGCTAACCTCTGTGATTATTCAAATTGTAGCATGCATATTGAAAGCTTAAAAACTAATGTCTGCATATAAGTAAAAACACAATATTTATATTTATGTATCTGGGTTACCTTATCCAGGAAGTTTTTTTTCAAATTTCACCAACTTACCTGAAAATTTCTTAATTTTAATTTTATAAACAGCTGACTAGAATTCCACTATGTAAATTAGCATATTTTCATTATCCTTTCATGAATTTATGAACATATACACTGCTTCAGATTTCTATTTATTATGTATAGAGTAATAATGAACATGGATGAGCAAGTATCTCTATAGGAGGATATAGAATCTTGAGTATTTGTCTAAAACTCGTATAGTTGGATATTGAGGTAGCTCAGTTCTCAGCTTCCAGAGGAACAGACACATTGATTTTCCTAGTGGTTGTACAAGTATGTACTTGTACCATTTATTAATAAATATCCCCCCCTTCCCATATCTTCACCAACATGTAATGTCTTTTTTAAAAAAACTTATTGATTATAGAATTCTGATTAGTGGAAAATAAAATATCAAATAGTTTAAATTTACATTTTCCTAGTATAGGATAACCATTCTACAATCAATAGACCCAAAAGAGCAGGAACATGGACTTGGTTAGCAGTCAGTGGACACCCCACCCTAGTCGAACTGCCATGTATGCCTCCTGTGGAAGAGGAAGCTCCTAGACCTTATGTGACTAAGGAACTGAGGGGGGTTTATTCACGGAGACACCCCATACTGGTGGCATGGGAGGGGTGGAAGAGGGGGTAGAAGGTGGGAGGGAGGGATGGAAGGGGGTGGCAAGAGAGGGTGGCAATGGAGACAAAAAGAAGTAATAAATCATTAAAAATACATGCCAAATCTTTCTATTTTCTGATATTTACTTCAATTCTTTCTTTAATGTCTTAAATTTTTTTACAGAAGTCATTCACTTGTTTGGTTAGAGTTATTCCAATATACTTTCTTATACAATTATAAAAAGTACTACTTCCCTGATTTCTTTCTCATTTTAATTTTCATTTATATACAGGAAGGTTACTGATATTTATATGTTTCCTTTGTATCCTGCTATTATTGGGGAAGGTCTGATAGACTGATTTCAATGTTGAGATCTGGTTATCACCTCTTCTGAGGCATTCTTTTGATTGGTTAATAAAATTTGCTGATGGCCAATTAGCTGGACATAAAGAGTATAGGAAGGCAGGACTTCCTGAAATTAGAACAGGAATCCTGTGTTTTATACAGAGGATTAATTCATTCCAGCCAGGAGCAGGAAGGAGGACATATACACCATGGGCTAGAAAAAAGAACCTCATTCCACATGGCCAGGAACATTGGCATAGCATGGAGAATAGCAGTCCAAGGGGACGTATGCATATATGGGGTCATATTTGGGTAATAGACATATGAGCTAGCTAAGATGGGCTAGGATTGCACAATTCAGGATACAGCCGCCAAACCAATTTAATATAATATAAATATTAGTATGATTTTATTATTTATTTCTTCAAATGGCACCCAACTATGGCAATTAGAATTCATGCTTTCAGCCTGAGAAGGCCTGGGGAAAAGGTAGTTTCCTAGCCAAAGAGCAGGGAACCGAACCCAAATGCATTTCAAAGGTGTGGCTCCCTTAACAAAAGCTACTGCCTTACAGCAAAAATGGAGAGCTAAGACTGTCCTTATGTGCTAAATAGCTGGCAGACTTCTAAACAGAGCTTGAGAACAAAATTAACCACCTAGATTAAAAATAGAGGAATTCATAATGTCTCAATACATTTGGATTTCAATTGAATTATTTTCAGAGAATGCAAATGATGTTGACACTGACAGTTGTGGTTCTATTTATACTTTTTGAGAAAGATCTGAATAGGATAGACTTAGAAAAGGAGAGCACTTAGAGATGGTATGCTAAGTTACCAACAATGGAGAAAGGAAGGAGTCCCTTCCAGATACATAATACAAAATTGGTGGTAACTGGAGTTCAAAGCTCCCTGGGTGTTTGTCAGGAGTATCTGTTGTCAGTCCACCAGTAAAATACAGCCAAAACTAGATTCTAAGGAACAATGAACAAAACTTTAATTGCAGCATGGGATAGCACAGTTAGACTAAGGCTTTTGGTATGTTCTTGTTTCTTTGCTTGATTTTTGTTTAGATGATTTGATTTTCCCTATATCTGAAGGTAGAAAGGATATTTTTCTGGTTTAGCATTGCTAAAACATAAGAGATTTTTGAATATTTTGGGCAGATTTCAAATTGTCACTACAATTCAAAGTTGCTCTCTGGGTTACAGATTTACTAATATCTGGGATTTAAGTGAAATATTTGAGCAAGGTGATACTGGCACACGCCCATAATCCAATCACACAAGAGGCAGATCTCTGAATTCTAGACCAGCCTGGATTAAACAATAAAGGCAGGGAGGGAACCCTGCTGAAAAGATAAAACTGCACACTAAAGACAGTCTAGAATTCAAAAATGACACATTTTTCCTTGATGTTAAGTTTAATAATGTCTTTACTGATCTAATGGATAAATACACATAATTTTAAATTTACATAAAGAGAAAGGGGTCACAAGCCAGTCTCCTTAGGTTTGGGGCTCCCACTAAGGGAGGCATTTTGTCCCTAAAAGAGATATGTTAATTGCTGGGTGTGGTGGTGCATGTCTTTAATCCCAGCACTTGGGAGGCAGAGGCAGGCTGATCTCTGTGAGTTTAAGGCTAGCCTGGTCTACAAAGTGAGTCCAGGAAAAGGATACACATAAAAATCCTGTCACAGAAAAAAAAGGAGAGAGAGGAGCCGAAGCTCCGCCCACCAACGGCAAAGCAGCTAGGACGGGAGGCCTGTTCAGAAGGCGGGAGGGACCGAACGAAGCTCTGCCCACCCAAGGCGGAGCAGATAGGGAGGGAAGCGGCCAGGCCTGTGGCGGAGAAGCCTAGTGGGTAACCAGAAGCCAGGGGACCATAGCTGTATTGGGGTAAACCCAGACACATTAGGTGTGGAGACAGGCCCTGTCAGCCTCCCTGACAACAAACAAAGCCCACAAAAATCTCTGCCAGGGCAAACAGGTCTATAACATTAGAACCATTGAAGGCTGATCACTCAGTGTGCAAAATAGAGAAGTCTGAACTGGGAGCAGTATAACAATCCCGGACTATTACTCACTACCTGGGAATAGGCTGCACCAGCTCACAACGATTCAGGCTATTAAAACCACATTGACCCTGAGATCACCCTGTAAGCAAGGACAGATAGCCAAGCAATTCGACTCCTTCACCAAAGCATCCCCTGTGGATCCAAACACAGAAAACGACAAGAACAGACAGCTAAACACACACACGTAGCCAAAGGTCCAAAAAAAAAAAAATAGAAATCAAGGAAATATGACTCCAACAAAGCAGAATTATCCTAGCTCATCCAATTCGGATGACCTCACACCAACAGAAACACATGAAAAGGTTGACAATTCTGCATTATGGAAAGTGATAGAGTCCCTGCAAGAAGAACTTAAATCTATGAAGGAATTCAAAGAAGCCAAAATTTTACAAGCCAAAACAATGAACAATACAATTAAAGAGCTCCAAGCCAAGGTGACAGAGCTTGAACAGGAAAAAGACAAAGCAATGAAAGATTTTCAGACAAAAACAAGTAAGCTGGAGAAGGAAATTTACAAAACGAACAATACCATACAAGACATGAAAATAGAAATAGAAACAATAAAGAAAACACAGTCAGAGTTAAAAGAGGAAGTGGAGAACCAAGGGAAGAGAACAGGAACTATGGATGCGAGTATCAACAATAGGATGCAAGAGATGGAAGACAGAATCTCAGGCATGGAAGATTTGATGGAAGAAATCAGTACAACATCCAAAGAAAACGAGAAGGCTAAAAAATCTCTCACCCACAACATCCAAGAAATCAAGGACTCAATGAAAAGACGGAACCTAAGAATCATAGGCATAGAGGAAAGAGAAGACTCCCGACTCCAAGGTCCAGGAAATATCTTCAACAAAGTCATAGAAGAAAACTTCCCAAACCTGAAAAAAGAGATGCCAATAAAAATCCTAGAGGCTTACAGAACACCGAACAGATTAGATCAGAAAAGAAACTCCTCTCGCCATATAATAATTGAAACACCAAATGTAGAGAACAAAGAAAGGATATTAAAAGCTGTAAGAGAAAAAGGTCAAGTCACATACAATGGCAGACCCATCAGAATTACACCTGACTTCTCCTCAGAAACTTTAAAAGTTAGAAGGGCCTGGACAGATATCCTACAAGTCCTGAGAGATCATAGGTGCCCAGCCAGACTACAATATCCAGCAAAAATCTCTATCAACATAGATGGAGAAAACAAGATATTCCATGACAAAATCAAATTTAAACAATATCTCCCCACAAACCCAGCCCTACAGAAAATCCTAGAAGGAAAATTCCATCCCAGAGAAGAAAACTTCACCCAAGAAAACAAAGGGAATAGAAAACCCCTCAACAACTAAAACAAAAGAGACACAGGACCATCACCTATACCAAACTAATGGGAAACAACAACCCCAGGTCACTAATATCCATCAACATCAATGGTCTCAACTCCCCAATAAAAAGACACAGATTTACAGAGTGGATCCGCAAGCAAGACCCGTCCCTTTGCTGCATACAAGAAACACATCTCACTACCAGAGATAGTCACTACCTCAGAGTAAAGGCTGGGAAAAGGTTTTCCAAGCAAATGGACCCAGAAAGCAAGCTGGAGTAGCCATCCTAATATCAAACAAAACAGACTTCCAACTGAAGTTAATGAAAAAAGACAAAGAAGGGCATTATATACTCATTAAAGGGAATATTCATCAAGAGGAAATCTCAATACTGAACATCTATGCCCCAAATACAAAGGCACCTACTTTTGTAAAAGAAACACTTCTAAAACTTAAATCGCACATCGATCACAACACATTAGTAGTGGGAGACTTCAACACCCCACTCACAACAATTGACAGATCATCAAGACTGAGGCCAAACAGAGAAATATTGAGTCTAACAGAGATCATGAAACAAATGGACCTAACAGACATCTACGGAACGTTTCACCCAAACACAAAGGAATACACCTTTTTCTCAGCACCCCACGGAACCTTCTCCAAAATCAACCATATAGTTGGACACAAAGACAGCCTCAACAGATACAAGAAAATTGAAATAACCCCTTGTATCTTATCAGACCACCACGGAATAAAGCTGGTCTTCAACAGCAAAAGAATCAACAGAAAGCCTACACACACATGGAAATTGAACAGCTCCTTACTGGATGACCACTGGGTCAGGGAAGAAATAAAGAAGGAAATCAAAGACTTCTTAAAATCCAATGACAATGAAGACACAACATACCCAAACCTATGGGATACAATAAAAGCTGTGCTACGAGGAAAGTTCATAGCACTAAGTGCATTCAAAAAGAAAATTGTGACAGCTCATATTATTGAATTATCAGCTAAGCTGGGTGAGTTGGAAAAAAAAGAAGCAAACACGCCCAAGAGGAGCAGAAGGCAGGAAATCATCAAACTTAGGGTTGAAATCAACAACTTAGAATCAAAAAGAACTATACAAAGAATCAATGAAACCAAGAGTTGGTTCTTCGAGAAAATCAACAAAATAGACAGACCCCTAGCCAAATTAACTAAAAGGCAAAGGGAAAGAACCCAAATCAACAAAATCAGAAATGAAAAGGGAGAAATAACAACAGACATCGAGGAGATCCAGAAAATATTCGGGTCCTACTTTAAAAATCTATACTCCACCAAATTTGAAAACCTAAGCGAAATGGACAATTTCCTCGATACATTGCACCTACCAAAACTAAATCAAAATCAGATTAACAGCTTAAACAGCCCAATAACCCCTAAGGAAATAGAAACAGTCATTAATAATCTCCCAACCAAAAAAAAGCCCAGGGCCAGATGGCTTTAGCACGGAATTCTACCGGACCTTCAAAGAGGAACTAACACCATTACTCTTCAAACTCTTCCACCACATAGAAACAGAAAGAACACTGCTAAACTCATTCTATGAGGCCACTGTCATTCTGATTCCTAAACCACACAAAGACCCAACAAAGAAAGAGAACTTCAGACCAATCTCCCTCATAAACATAGATGCAAAAATACTTAATAAAATACTAGCAAACCGAATTCAAGAACACATCAAAAGTATCACACATCAAGATCAAATAGGCTTCATCCCAGGAATGCAGGGATGGTTCAATATAAGAAAGTCTATCAATGTAATTCACCATATAAACAAGATGAAAGAAAAAACCACATGATAATCTCGCTAGATGCAGAAAAAGCATTTGACAAAATCCAACACCCCTTCATGCTCAAAGTCCTGGAGAGAATGGGCATACAAGTGCCGTACCTAGAAATAATAAAGGCAATATACAGCAAGCCAGTGGCCAACATTAAATTAAATGGAGAGATGCTTGAAGCATTTCCTCTAAACTCAGGGACAAGACAAGGATGTCCACTTTCACCATATCTCTTCAATATAGTACTTGAAGTTCTTGCTAGAGCAATAAGACAACTAAAGGAAATCAAAGGGATAAACATTGGAAATGAAGAAGTCAAATTATCCCTATTCGCAGATGATATGTTAGTATACATAAGCGACCCCAAAAACTCCACCAAAGAACTCTTACAGCTGATAAACAACTTCAGCAAGGTGGCTGGATACAAAATTAACTCAAAAAAATCAGAAGCCCTTCTTTATACAACAAACAAGCATACCGAAAAAGAAATAAGGGAAACAACCCCCTTCACAATAGCCACAAACAACATAAAATACCTGGGGGTAACTCTAACCAAGCATGTAAAGGACCTATATAACAAGAACTTCAAGCCCCTGAAGAAAGAAATGGAAGAGGC
>CAJQZJ010032443.1:389294-410769 GCA_907164525.1 Lophiomys imhausi
TGAACAGAACACCAACAGCTCAGGACCTGAGATCAACAATCAATAAATGGGACCTCATGAAACTGAAAAGCTTCTGTAAGGCAAAAGATACTGTCATTCGAACAAAACGGCAGCCTACAGACTGGGAGAAAATCTTCACCAACCCCACATCTGATAGAGGGCTATTATCTAAAATCTACAAAGAACTCAAGAAACTAAATGCCAAGAAACCAAATAATCCAATCAAAAAATGGGAGATGGAGCTAAATAGAGAATTCACAAAGGAGGAATCCCTAAGGGCTGAGAGACACCTGAAGAAATGTTCAACATCCTTAATCATCAGAGAAATGCAACTCAAGACGACCCTGAGATTCCATCTCACACCTGTCAGAATGGCTAAGATAAAGAGCTCAAATGACAGCACATGCTGACGAGGGTGTGGAGAAAGGGGAACCCTCCTCCATTGCTGGTGGGAATGCAGAGTTGTGCAACCGCTATGGAGGTCTGTCTGGAGATATGTTAGAAATCTAGGAATAACTTTGCCTCAGGACCCAGCCATACCACTTCTGGGTATACACCCAAAGGACACCTCATGGAGACATAGGGAAGTCTCCTCATCTATGTTCACAGCAGCCTTATTTGTAATAGCTAGAATCTGGAAACAACCCAGATGTCCCTCAACTGAAGAATGGATTAAAAAATTGTGGTACATCTATACAATGGAATACTACTCAGCTATAAGAAACAATGAAATCATGCAATTTGCAACCAAATGGATGGATCTAGAGAAGCTCATCCTGAGTGAGCTAACCCAGAATCAGAAGGATGCACATGGCATCTATTCACTTATAGTAGGATTTTAGCTATATTGTACAGGATATCTGTACTACAACCAACACACCAAAAGGAACATGGACATAAATTTCTTTTTTCTTTTCATTTCTTTTTCTTTTTCCTTTCCTTCTTTTTTTCTCTTTCTTTTTCCTCTCTTTTTTTGTTGTTGTTCTTTGTTTTTGTGGGTTTGTGTGTCTGTTGGTTTTTTTTTAGTCCCCCCCCCACCCCGTAGCAAGGAGACACCTTTCACTGGCAGTTTTGCCTCGTAGACCCCCCGGTGTATGAAGAGGCCCTCAGCCCTCATATGACTCCTGATCTGTGGTGAGAGACTGGTATGCAGGGACACTCCACCCCAGAGATTCAAGATGGAAAGGTCAGAGAGTAGAGCATGGGAGGGTGGGCCTGGGAAGCAGGAAAAGAAGACAATATGTCAAGGATGTAACCTGTAGCAACAAACAAATAAATTTACTAATTAAAAAAAAAAGCAGGTAACAACGTTAATACACTGTAAATAAATTAAAGGACACAGCCGTTCAACCTGGTTTTATGAACCTCCAAGTGTCGAAAAAACGTAGAGCTAAGGTAAAATACAGGAGAAATGTGGTGTTAACCCATGCCTTTAACTTCAGCAGAGACGGGAGGAGCACCAAAATGTTAGTGGACTTATAAATTCTAGAGTTAAACGGAAAAGGGTGGTGAGGGTACACACCCTTAATCCCATCATTCAAGAAGAGTACACCCTTAACCCCAACACACTAGAACCCAGAAACAGGCAGATCTCAGAGCTCAAGGTCAGCCTGATACAAAACAAACTCTAAATAAAGAAAAGCTTTGATCCAGGAGTGGTGGAACACATCTTTAATCCCCCTAGATGGGAACCACAGGTCTTGGATCCCAATAATTAGAATGCAGAGACACACACATAGGATTTGGAAGGACCTAAGTTTAAAAGCTACTTACAAAAGGCCCACACAACACAAACAAATTGTCCTTCGAGACCTCAAAATATATACACTAAAGCTGGTTTAGCTCCAAAATAACAAAATAATTTCTTCTTTAAACCAGATTGAAAGATAACACTTTATATATTGTCAAAAACCAAATTTGCTTCAGGAGAAATATTACCTACCCCCCCCCAAAAAAAAGAGGGTGATTGTCCCTAAGTGAGGAATAGGGCAGGGCTCTGTTCTTATCATTCCAGGAGAATCAAAGCATCCATTCAAGGAACCCAGGGACAACTGGACAACGGAAACCTCAGCAGAAATCAGAATCAGACACCAAAAGAAGACGAGTGACCCAGATGATTCAGCCTGACAGACTCCCTCAATAGATGTCTCCATCAAAAGCCTACAACCACAACAACTCAATATCGCTAAGGCCGTTCAGCCCTACACAATGCCCCAGCCAGAACCTCAGTAAAGCCTGGAAGTTCAGCTTCTGCCTACAAACTCCTTAGGTCATCTAAACAGCTGAGAACAGAAGGACTGAACATAAAAGGATTGTATAAACATTTTTAACCATTTTTCCATTTTGGTTTGGGCCCCAAACAGATTTACTACGACCCAAATCAGCAGGAAGTCATTTTAAGAGAGCGACGTCCCATACCCAGAGGGTGGGGAGGGTGTTTCTCCGCCCCCCCTTTCTTCGGTTATTTGAAGGACAACTGAAAACACTGTTATTTAGGGGAAGAGATTACAAGTTGTTAAATGGTCCTGTTTAATGGGTTTTGGAGATTAGACCCAGGGTATTCCTTCTTTCCCTTTTCTGTATCCTTCTTTATCTCCTATGTAGGAATGCACGGACGAGAGAAAAATCGAGACACAGCACAGGAAGGATCAAGAAGAAAGGTCACATTATTGAATATGCCCTTATACCCTTGTATATTGATACAAAATTAATAGTATATTTGGCTAAAGTGGTATTGACCATTGTTTATTGTGCAAAAATAAGATTGTATTGGTCTACGTCAGTATTGATATTTGTATATTGATACAAAACTAAGATTATAGTTGGCCACAATGGTATTGACCCTTGTATATGGACGCAATATTAAGATTGTATTGGGCCACATAGGCATTGATCTTTGTATATTGATACAAAATTAAGAGTATATTTAGCCACATTTGAATAGATCTTTGTATATTGATGCAAAATTTAAGGTAACGCTTCCTAATGGTATCGTACTTAGAGATACTTAAACACGAAATGTGAAGTTATGGCCTCTTGATACCAACCGTCTTAAACTGTTTAGGATAGTTAAGAAAAACAAACTCCTAGTCATGCATGCATGTCACCTTGTTAGCTACTAAGACAGTCTATCACAGATATTCTCTAAGCTACTCAGTAATCAAGTTGTTAAGAGACAAGCAACATTTGCTTATCTAAATACAAGAGATAGATAGGGCATCTTCAAAAACCCCAAGAGATCTGCAGAATATGGCATTCAAAGATGTGGTCTTAAATTAAGATTTTTTTTTTGATATCGTGACATATCAGCTCCTGACAGCACCCCCTATTCTACTCCAAGTAGGAGAAAAGCTTCGAAGAATCTCCAATGTGAGATGGTTGAATTAGTGGCAAGCCTATCTCTTGACATGTAAAAACTCCTTGCTTCAACTGCAGACAGACTGCTGTCCAAAAAGGACAAAACTTGGTAGCTGGGAAGTCGAAAGCCTAGCTCTGCCAAGACAGGGTAGGTTAGTCCTTCACAATCCCTGCTCTACAATAAATGTCTGTCAGAGAAACAGGACCAAAAGGCTGAAGACTGATGCTGGAATGTATGGAGAGAAAATGGGAACTGTCCAGGTAGTCACTGGTTTGTCATTTCTTAGTATTGGAAGCTGCAGGCCCTGCACTTCCTATACAATCAGATATATTTATCCTTCTCAGCTCTCTGAGGTGGTTGAAGAATAGACAGCTTGAGTCTCATAGCTAAATTTTGAGTTGTTTAGGAATCAAGAGGGTGTTCTAGATCTAAGAAGATGGTTATAATAGTGATGCAAGTTAGTATGAAAACTAAGTCAGTTATAGAACTTTAAACTCATGGAGATGGTTAGAAGGTAGAAGGTTAAAGTCAGGGGCCAAATATTTATGAACTGGACATTGGGAAGGTATACCGGGTCATTTAACTCTCATAAATATGGCATATTTAATTCTGCTGTTTTGTATAGAATTTAGTGTTATAAGAGAAAGAACCATTTGTTGGAATGAAAAGAGAAGCTGTTGGGGGGGGAAGAGGGTGGAAGGGTGGGACAAGAACGGGGAATAGGGAAGAGTTTGCGACTGAGATATAACTTGAAAAAAAAATAAAGTACTTATTAAAAAAAAAAAGGAGAGAGGAAGAGATATATTCTGTTAATTAAAGTAAAGACCGAGTTAGGCTGGTGAAGAACATGCAAATTACATGCCTCCCACAGCCAACAGTTAAGAAAAGTTAACATAAAATAACGTATCATGCTATTCTACACCAATCCCCTTGAGAATGGGGCTTCCATGGGAGAATTGGAACTCAAATGAATACAAAATGTTGTAACAAATGTTATTGTTTAATAAGGGTAATTCAATTATTTAAATTCATACCTTAATCTCAAAACTTGGGATACAAGTTAAAAACAGGTTCCTTGTGTGTTCGAGGCCAATCTAATCTACAGAGCTCTACAGAGCAAATCAAGACAGCACAAGATATAAATAGAAACCCTGTCTCAATAAGGATAGATATATCCACATAGAAATTAAATCTCTGAAAAAAGGAGGAAAGGAAAGAAAAAATGTATAAATGTATATCTTTGATCCCAAAACATGGGAGACAAAGACAGAGATAGATAGTTTTTTTTTTTTTATTTTGAGGCCAACCTAATCTACAAAAAGCCAGAACAACACAGAATAAACCCATGTTAATCAATTAATAAATTTATGTCAACTGTAGAGGAGAATACTTAAACTCCATACAGTATTTTCAATTTAAAATAGATTATATATAGCATATAATGTAATATTACTGCATGCCATCCTTTTATATGGCATGTACAGAGACTTACAAATGTCTTTCTTCTGTTCAAACAAAGAACAGAAAATATTCCTTAATTTATTTGCTCATCCTGCAAATCGAATACATTTTGGTAATTGCCGAACTATACCTATAGTTCTGCATAACATAACTATATATGTTACTTGTGAGAAATTGTATATTTTCAGAAAAAAGGGACCAGAGTCCATAGAAAATAAGTAGCACAGATGATCCAGCCTCATAGACTGCCTCAGTAGCTGTTTCCTCCAAAATCTGCATCCAGAATAATTTCAAACAGCTTGCTGAGATGGCTCAGCCTCACAGACTGTTCCAGCCAGGACTTCAATAAAGCCCTGAACTTTCCTACCGAAAGTCCAGCTTCAGACTACAAACTTCTCAGGGCATTCAAATCACTGAGCACATAGAGACTGGACAACAAATGTTACAATTAAGTTGCTTAACTATTTTTTTCCATTTTATTTGTGACCCCAAACAGGTTTCCTATGTCCCAATTCAGCAGGAAGCAGTTTTAAGAGAGTGACATCCCATTCCCAAAAAGTGGGGTGGATGATTCTTTGGTTATTTGATGGGTTATAGATGTCATTTAGGGGGAATTGTTACAAATTATTATATGGTCTTGTTAAGCAACGTATAGGAGGTTAAACTCAGGGATTTCCTCTTTTTTTATCCTTTTTCTCTTATATAGGAGGATAAGACTTGAAAAGAAAAAAGAGGGGGAATATGGACATATAATATAGAATTGATAAGATAAAAGGATAGATTATTGAATCTACTCTTATAGATCCTTCTTATTAATGCAAAATTAAGGTTATAGACATGAGAATGATAGGAAAAAGGGTAGATTATTGAATCTACTCCTATATATCTTTGTTATTGACACAAAATTAAGGCTATATTTTGATTAGTTATTGTACCTATGCAATTCTTAAATTTGCAATGTGAAGTTCTAGTCCTTTTGACAGCAACTATTACAAACTGTTTAGGATAATTAAGAAATGCAATTTGATAGTCATTCAAACTTTTGATTTAATTAATATAATTAAGTTAGTTAATCTCAGATGTTTTCTAAGTTAATCAGATATTAAGTTGTTAGAGACAAGCAATGGAGATGGATAGATGGTCTTCAAAAACCTCAAGAGATCTGTAGAATATGGCATTTAAAGATATTTTTATTATTTTAAAAATTCTTTGACATAAAACAGTCAGCTCCTGACAGTTCCCATTAGATTTTGAAGGAGACAATGAGCATCAAAAATCTCCATGAGAAGATAATTCCTACTGGGCAGAAATGTCCCTGCTCTCTCAACAGAGTATGTACAGTCCAAAGATGGACCAAAGCTTCAATGTAGGTAAATTGATAGCCTGATTCTGCAAAGACAGAATGGGAAAATCTTATTTCCTGCTCCAAAACTAGGTCTGTGAGATATGCTTGGCCAGAAGGCTGAAGATGATGCTCCAATGTTATAGAAACTGGGGACTGTCTAGGTAGTCAGTTGTCTGTCATTTCATAGTTGTGGAAGTTGCTTGCTTTACACTTCCTATCTATTCAGATATATTTATCCTTCTCAGGTTTCTGATGTGATTGAAGACTACATAGTTATAGCCTCACAATAAGTTTTAAGCCACCTAGGAATTAAAAGGATGTTTTAAAGTTAAGATGTTTTGGTTAATAATGTAAGTGAAGATGAAAGTTGAATTAGGTTTAGATCCTTAAACTCACCAAGAGAGATATGTAATAGAATGTATTTCCTATCTGACTAGCCAAATACATATGGACTGGACTTTGAAAATCTATCATACCTGTAAGTTTTCATAGTTGTTTTTATTTATTGTATTTATTGTTATTGTTACTGTATTGTGTTCATTGTTGTATTTATTGTTATTTTAAAAAGTCGCCTTTTGTCAGACTTAAAGGAGGAGATGTTGTGGACTGCCTGATAGACTGATTTCAATGCTGAGATCTGGTTACCACCTCTTCTGAGGCATTCTCTTGGTTGGTTAATAAAAGTCGCTGATGGACAATTAGCTGGACCAAATGAATATAGGAAAGTGGGACTTCCTGAGATTAGAACAGGAAGCCTGAGTTTTACACAGAGGATTAATTCATTCCAGCCAGGAGAGGAAGGAGTATACACACCATGGGCTAGAAAAAGAACCTCATTCCACATGGCCAGGAACATTGGCATAGCATGGAGAAGAGTAGTCCAAGGGGATGTATGTATATATGGGATTGTATTTGTGGAATACAATTAAGAGCTAGCTTAGATGGGCTAAGATTGCTCAATCCAGGCCAAAGCTTATTAAAATCCATGTGATGTCTGTGTGTGCTCATTTATAATGGCTGGTTAAGGATTAATGGCCACCAGCCATTAGTGATAATCTAAATATTGGTAAACAATTTAATTAATTATTTCTACATGCTACTTTGCTGAAAGTGATTGCAAGTTATAGAAATTACCTGATGGAATTTTTGGGGTCTTTTATCTATAAAATCATATCTTCTGAAAATAAAGGTACTTTGACTTATTACTTTCCTATTTGTATTCCTTGATCAATTGATCTAGTTAAGACATTAAGCATTGTACTGAATAGCTATGGAGAAAATGGACCTCCTTTTCTTGTTCCTAAATTTACTGGGAATTTTATTTGAATTTCTCTCTATGTATAATGTTGACTGTACTCTTGCCATAAATTATGTTTCTTATGTTGATTTATGTCCCTTGTATTCCTAATCCAAGACTTTTGTCATGAAAAAATTGGATTTGTCAAAAGCATTTTCTTCATCAATACAATAAGCATGTATTTTTGTTCTTTAGTTTGTTTATATGCTGACTTATGCTTATTTATTTATGTATATTGAACCATTTCTACATCTCAGAGATGAACTCAACTTCATCACAGTAAATACTGTTGTTGATGTTATGCTTTGATTAAAATTTCAAGTACTTTTTGAGAATTTTTGTGTCAATGTTTATAAGGAACAGTGGCCTCTGCTTTTTTGTTGTTTATGTGTGATTCTCATATAAGGATAATGGTGGCTTCATAGAAAGAATTAGGAACTCTGTGGAAGAAGGGGAAGAATTATTATAGGAGCCAGAGGGGACCTGGAAAGCAAGCCTAGAGAACCAACTAAGCAGGGCTTGCAGGGACTCACAGAGATTGAAGGAGCAATCACAGAGCCTGCATGAATCTGTGCTAGGTACTCTACATATATGTTGTGGTAGTTTAGCTTGAGATTTTTGTTGGACTCCTAACAGTGGGATTGGAGATAAGGCTGATTTTTCCCTGCTCTTGGGAGCGCTTTCCTCCTACTGGGTTGCCTCATTAAGCCATCATATGAGGGTTTTCTGCCTAGTCTTATTGCATGATATTATGCTGTGTTCAGTTGATATCACTGGGAGGCCTGTTCTTTCCTGAAGGAAACAAAAGAGCAGTGAATCTGAGGGAAAGAGGAGGCTGGACAGGGAACTAGGAGGAGTGGAATGAGGTTAGGCTGTGGTTGGGATGTGATGTACGAGGAAAGAATAAATAAAAAGAAAACAAATGAATTAAAAATTGTATCTTACTCAAAATTTCCCCTAACTTTTTCTCAAGACTCCCTGATTTTCACCTAATGTTTGGCTTTGGGTCTCTGCATCTGTTTCCATTATCTGCTGGATAAGGCTTCTCTGATGGCAGTAATGTAAAGAGATTGCAAGGACTGGTCCTAGGCTCACTAAAAGTATGAAGCTGATAGGCTCCTTGGACCTCATTTGGATCCCCTATCAATTGAAATGGGGTCTATCTTGGACTTAGATGCTGTTGCCTCCCACTGGCACTCATTTTCCTAGCAGAGCTGTCTTATCTTGCCTCAGTGAAAAAGGGGGGCATTTAGTGGGTTGCTAGTGGGTGGGTGGTGGGAGTATGGGGGAAATAGGTGGGAGGGTGGGATTAGGAGGAGGGGAGGGAGGGGGATGGTGATTGGAATATAAAAGAAACAAATAAATAAACTTTAAAAATGTATCTTCAGTTTCTAGTTTGTGGAATGATTTTTAAATCACTGACATTAATTCTTTGAAAGTCTTGTAGAATTCTGTGCTGGATCTATCTGGTCCTGGACATGTTTTAGGTGGGAGACTTCAAATGACTGTTTATATTTCACTAGGAGTTTGTGTCTGTTTAAATTATTCATTTCACCTTTATTTAACTTTGGCAGGTCATACATGTAAAGAAATTAATCTATTTATTTTAGTTTTGTAGCTTTGTGAAAAAGATTTTTACTGCATATTCTCATGATTCTCTGAAAGTCCTCAGTGTCTGATGTAAGGTCCATATGTTGTTCTCTTAATTTCTATAAATTTGATTTATCCATATAT
Source organism: Lophiomys imhausi (assembly GCA_907164525.1). Lineage (NCBI taxonomy): Eukaryota > Metazoa > Chordata > Mammalia > Rodentia > Muridae > Lophiomys > Lophiomys imhausi. The sequence continues at coordinate 398,490 of CAJQZJ010032443.1, forward strand.
TTTAGTTAATTTGCTAAGGATTTGTCAAATTTATTGGTTTTCTCCAAAAAAGTTCTCTTCATTTCATTGGCTTTTTCTCTTGTTTTTGTTTGTTTGTTTCCATTATATCATTTTGGATTATTCTTTGAGATTATTCTTTCATATTTTTGGGGGGTATTAATTATTCTTGTTCCAAAGCTTACAAATGTGTCATTAGGCTACTAAACTCTGCCTTTTTGTGTCCCATAGTTTTGTTTTCATTTTCATCAATTCTAAAGAGGTTTTGATTTTATTCCTGATAAGTTTTTCATTAAGTAATTTAGTTTCCATGAGTGTTGTTTCAAAAAACAGAACTCTCAATCATTCAATTTTACTGATGAATTGTTAGAATTCAGACTCAGCAGCCGGATGCTGGGGTGAAAACCTGCTAGGCATAAAAAGCACTCAGATGACCTTCCTACTCAGCTGACATCCCAGAAGGAAAAAGAGCTTGCTCCTTATCCACACTGTTTTAAATACTTTCTTTCTCAATATTCCTTCTATCTGTGTATTTATGTTCACTTCCTGTCAAGTAGGTTATTTGCTCTGCCTCTATGAGTTTATTTAGCTCCTGAGTTCAAGGTTTGTGTTAATGCTGAGAAGTACTTGTTTACCGTAAACAGAAAACTCTAGGATCAGAAACTAAGCCATACCACAATTAAAAACAGATTTTCCAGTTCACAATCTCAGGGTTCACAATGTCATTAAAAATCCTGCAACACTTGAGTTTGCATACTATCAGCTGTTTTTGTTGTATTTGACAGCATCTTTAATCTATGGCTGTCAGATATGATATAGGGAATTATTTCAAGATTATTATATCTGCCGAGACATGTTTTGTATACTAATAAGTAGCCAATTTTGGAGAATGTTTCCTGAACTGCTAAAAGATGACTTGTTCTTTTGTATTTAAATAAATATTCTGTAAGTGTCTGCTAGGTTCATTTCATTTACAGTGTTATCTAATGTTAATGTTTCTTTGCTTATCTCTTGTCTGGATGCTCTATCTATTCAGAGTTGGTTACTCCCTATCACTGTTTGTTTATCAGTATGTGATTTAACTAGTGTTTCTTTTTATTTGATGCATAAATATTGAGAATTGCAACATTTTCTTGGTGATTTTTTTCTTTAATGAGTATGTATTATCCTTCCTATTTCTTCTGGTCAGTTTTGGCTTAAAAATCTGTCATTTTTATCCTTCTCAGCTCTCTGAGGTGGTTGAAGAATAGACAGCTTGAGTCTCATAGCTAAATTTTGAGTTGTGTAGGAATCAAGAGGGCGTTCTAGATCTAAGAAGATGGTTATAATAGTGATGCAAGTTAATATGAAAACTAAGTCAGTTATAGAACTTTAAACTCATGGAGATGGTTAGAAGGTAGAAGGTTAAAGTCAGGGGCCAAATATGTATGAACTGGACATTGGGAAGGTATACTGGGCCATTTAACTCTCATAAATGTGGCATATTTAATTCTGCTGTTTTGTATAGAATTTACTGTTATAAGAGAAAGAACCATTTTTTGGAATGAAAAGAGAAGCTGTTGGGGGGGGAAGAGGGTGGAAGGGTGGGACAGGAAGGGGGAATAGGGAAGGGTTTGCGACTGAGATGTAACTTGAAAAAAAATAAAGTACTTATAAAAAATAATAAAAAAAAATCAAAAAAATCTGTCATTTCAGATATTAAAATACATATACCTGCCTACTTCTTGTGTTCATTTTTGGAATATCTTTTCCCCGAGGTGATTTCTATATTCCTTAATGATTAAGTGTCTTTCTTGGATGCAGTGGAAATATGTATCCTGTTTTATAATCTAATTTGTTTGTATCTTTTTATTGAGGGATTTTAGTCCATTAATATTGACAGTTAGTTATCAATAAGCAGTATTTATTGATTCCTGTTATTTTGTTGTTGTGATGTGGGGATTTTCCCTTCTTTGTTGATGTGCTGTTCTTGTATATATTTATTCATTGTGTCCTCCTGGGTGTAGCTAACCCTTTCACACTGATTTTTCTTTTCTTCTATTACCTTTTATAGAGCTGGATTGGCAGTAGGAAATAGTTTACATTTGTTTTTTAATAGAATTTTTTTTCCTTTGTTGATTGTGATTGATATAGTCTAGCTGAGTGTGCTAGTCTGGGCTGGCATTTGAGGTCTCTTTGAGTTAGTAAAATATCCATTTAGGTACTTCGGTATTTCAAAATCTCCATTGAAAACTCAAGTGTTACTCTAACTGGTATGGCGTGCCTTTATTTTGAATTTATCTTTATCTCTTGAAGCTTTAAATACCTCTTGTTTATTCTGTGGTTTGATTATTATGTGTTGTGTGAAGTTTCTTTTCTACTCCTGTCTATTTTTTGTGTTCTGTATGCTTCTTATGTCTTGTCAGGTACCTCTTTCTTTCTTTTATGAGACAGGTTTTCTTTGTGTAGCCCTGCGTATCTTGGTATTGACTTTGTAGACCAGGATGGCCTTGAACTCATAGAGATTTACTTGCCTCTGCCTCCCAAGTGCTGGGATTAAAGGAGTATGCCCCATGCCTGGCCTGGCACCTCTTTCTTTAGGATAGAAATTTTCTCTATGATTTGTCAACAATATTTTCTGTGCCTTTGACCTGGGATGTTTCTCCTTCCTCTATATTTATTAATTATATGTTTGGACTTTTCACATTGCTCCAGATTTTCTGGCTTTTTTTTTTTTTTGCCTGTATTATAATACTTTCTTTGACTGAGGTATCTGCTTCTTCCATACTGTCTTCAAGGCTTGAAGTTCTCTCTTCCACTTTATTAATTCTATTGATGAGTCTTACTTCTGAGGTTTTCGTTTGACTTCCTGAGTTTTCTTTTCCAGTTTTATGTCAGCTTGGGTTTTCTTTAGTGATTCTAATTCTTTGTTAATTTCTACTTTCACATCTTCAAATATTTTCTTCATTTCATTGAACTATATGTGTCTTCACAGTCTTCATTAAGGCCTCTTTATTCATATGCACTTAAACATCTTTGAATATACTCATGATGAATATTTTTAAATTCTTCTGCTGTGCTCCAGCTAAATTATATCTCTCAGGTCTTATACAGTGAGGTTGTTGGCTTCTGGAGGAAGCATATTGTTTTGGTTTTTTGTTTGTTTGTTTTTGTCTTGGGATATAGGCATCTAGAGTTATAATACTTGAGGTGTTTGTAGGCATAAATATCTGGACTTATTTTTGTTCAGTGGATAACTTTTTCTTTATTTGCCGTTGCCTACTATGGAACCTAGGCAAATATGATTGAGGAGTTCCTGGTAGAGAGTGGTTCTGAGGGACAATGGGTCACAAATGTAATAGAGATGGGCTAGAAACAAAAGGTGAGAGGTGCAATGGGAAAGAGCTAAGGGAAACATGGGTTCACACCAAAAGTTGGAGACCTCAGGAGAAGAAAGTTGGATGGAAGGAGGGGTTCCTGCAGATAGCCTGCTGCAGGACTAAGAGTAAGTCTGGAAAGATAGAAATAAAGGATAAGAAGGATAGTGAAAATCATCTACCCAAGTCTCACTCCAGTTTGTCTACTGGAAGCCCGTGGTAAAAAAGCTGCTTTTACAGGTTGTCAGCTGACACAAAAAAATAGCAATGGATTATAAGAGAAGGTGAGAGGGTTCACAAAAAAGAACAAAGGTGAACCTGGGTCTTCCCTATTCTTTAACATACTACAAACATATGCTACCTATTGGAGTCAGGAGATTTTTAAATACGATATGAGAAGTAAACTGAGGTGGTAGTCAGTGCTCTGAAATTTTCCAGGCAGGGAAAATGTCTAGTTGATATAAATACATGAAGAAGCCTAGTGTTGTTTCATATAAGTACTGTCGTTCCTCAGGTATAAAATTTCCCACAAAGGCCATATGTTGAAGTTCTGGACCTCAGTGACTGGACCAGTCATTGAGACATGACTGAATCATGAGGGCTTTGACCTAACCAATGATAACATTTTCACGCTTTGGTGGCATTACTGATAGAATTTGTAGAAATGTTGGGAAATAAATAGGGAAATAGGTAGCTCTGTGGAATGCTGTTATCTTTAAAGATTGTATCTTTTTTTTGCTGACTCACTGCTTTCTTGCTAAGCTGTTATGAAGTAAACATATCTGCTTCACTAATCTCTCTTCCTCTGTGGTATCCCTTACTACAGTCCCAGAAACAATGGCAATGGTCAACCAGAAACCGAAACTTCTGAAATCATGACACAAAATAAAATCTTTCCATCATTAAGTTGTGTTTTCACTACTTACTACAGCAATGGAAAATCTGAATATCACAGTGGCTGTGTTCTACTCTGTGCCTTCCTAACTTTTGTTTCCACACAAACTTTCACATTATACATGAATTCTCCTGGTCTACTGGTGAAACACCCTTTCTACTGTGTCATTCTTTATCGTCATCGCAGGTCCCAATCAGAATTTACTAACATCATTCTTGGTTTTGTGAATCCTTTAATGAGTCATTGTTTTCTGATCCCTTTTACCACCATTCCAAATGCACAAAGTGACATATTTAAAAAATAACAGTGAGCATGTTGTGTCTCAATTTCCTGAGATATTGTCAACTTTAAATATTTTATATGGAAAAATATTTCTGGAGAATCTCTTAGAAATTTTGGATACCTTAAATACACTGATACATTTAGATTAATCAGAAGTTATTTCAAAATATAAACCAGAAGCATACTGAGTATGTGATGAACTAAAACTCTTTTTAAAAATCAAATTCCTTATAAGTTACAGTGAGAGATATTTTTGGATCTTTCTATGTTTTGTGCAGAATCTGAACTGAATCTACAGCAGGAAACTGAATCTCAGCAATGTAAAATTCCAGGATACATGTTTAAACTGTGCTGTTGACCTCCAAACATTTTTAATAATATTTTTCTTCCCTGAGCAAACCAGAAGCTAAGCAAATGTAAGCCATCCTGTGGTTCTTTTTAAACTCAGCTCAAACCTCACCTCTCTCTCTGCTTCTGGCCACCCTTCTATCAGTTACAGTGATCAACAACACTTCAAAAGTGTGGCTGGCTTCATTTCTGTGCTTGGATTCTGTTTAAAGAAGAAGTTAAATTGGTTAAGTTTATCACCCTTAGGTAGATTTTTTTTTTTTTACAAAATGTAAAAAATCCACCTCCAGCCACTTCTAACATATACAGAGAACATCAGATGAGCTCTTGATCTTCAAAGGCAGCTTTGTAAGCATTGTCATCATGAACAATCAGACTCACAGCTTTATGGGTACCCAGGGTACTTTTGGCACTTTTACTGTGGTGCTCCTTAAAAAGGAAAGTACTGATAAGGTTCTGTTATATATATATATTTTATTAACATGATAATAATTATGATTAAATCAAATGGAGGAAAAAATAGTGACAGAGACACATAAATCTGAAGCTGTCCTAAAATTAGTGTGCTCCAATATATTGAAAACCAGGTCATCGGAGCATAAAGATTAACCATCAAATAACCTTAAGAGATAGAGGAAGTCAAGAGCACCATAGAGTTCCTTTACCAAACTGGCTGAGAAGCAGAATGTATGATCAATTGAAAGAACCATTGTTTAAAACCAAGGAAGTACTTTTTATTTTATTCTTACTTCTATTTCCACTTCCATGGTCTTGGTGATATACATCTTATATTTCACAGAGTCCTTATATGACTTGAATATAATATTTTATCTTCTGAATGGGCCATGGTATGTTTTAAGGGAGTTTTTATTTAGGATGGGAGAGTACAAGTACTCTCTATGGTGCAGAAATTGGAAATTACTATCAAAGATGAAAAAGGAGATGGGATAAAATCTAGGTATATTTGTAAATTTCCATCCATTTCAGAATAGGTAATAAATAGAATGGAGGCAAAGGTACTCACCAAGGGATGGGAAAAGGGAATAGAGACAATGATCCTGTTACGTAGTTACTCAGTTTAATTTGGCCTATTAAATATGGAGATTAATGGAAAAATGGGCAGTATATGGAAAACAGAACCCCAAAGCTTAGGAGAACAACATGATATTGAGACAGGCCAGAAAAAAAGTGGCTATGAAGCCAATGGAAAGAGCTGTGAGGGAATCAAAGGGTACAATAATACAAAGGAACACTGATAACAGTGTTCAAAGTGAAGTTTTGAATAGGCGAAGTCTTCTATTTTAGGATATTAAATTAGAAACAGAAATGAAACTAGGGCATCCTTTTGGATCTTAGCACACGAACTTTGAAGATATTCCTCAAATATTCATTTGAGAGGCTACATTGTTCAGTAGACAGTTCTTGACTTTTGAATCCTGAAGATATCATTGATAGCTCATCTGTTTCTGTTCTGTTTATGGAACTATGAGCTGAGTAACCTCTCAAATACCAATTTCTACACAATATTTTGAATTTTAACTAAATTTATATAAAATGTCTGACACAACTTATGGTACAAATTAGGTATGTATGAATATTATTATTTTTTCTCAGGCTGGAGAGATGGCTCAGCCGTTAAAGGCTAGGCTCACAACCAAAAATATTTTTTCTCTATGTAGCAAATATACTTTACATTTTTGGCTTTTAAAGAATGTTTTCAAAAGTTTTATACTGAAGAAAAAACCAAGAAGACAATCAGAAGGCTACAAATTGACACAGAGAATAAAAAATCTGGAGCATGAACTGTAGGGAAAGCAGCTTATTGTGAAGTATGAGATAATTTAGCAGTATTAATCTATAAGACAAGTGAAAAAGATATAAGCAGAGTGGCAGTTTCCTTGATAAATGTGGACCATTGTTTTTGTCTGTTAGATTAAAAAATGTTTATATTAGTTTATTCTCTTATCTTCATGTTATAGAACAATTCAATAAAAATGTATTGCTTACCCCAGTCATGAACAACTTAAGCAATCATTTCAAACACAAAAATATTACACTGAAATGTTTTAGAATATATTTTGTAGACTTATTATATAGATTTGTCAAAGGAACAACTTTATTTTAAAGTCATTCAATTAAATCTAGTGTTATTAATTTATATTTCTACTAGGTATAATGTGAGCCATTACAACTGAAGGATGCATTTGGGATATCTGATTCTCTCAAAAAAAAATCTTACATCTGAGTCATGTGTTTGTATGGGTTTTTTTAAATAGTGAACTCAAGAGATTCAGTAATTTTGTACAAAGTTATGATACATACCAGGATAAAGTGACAATTAAAGAAGTTGTATGACTACTTTCCATCATTTATTAAAATCACTGTGCTTTCTACCAATATTTTATGTCATCTTTAACTATATCTAACTGTCAAAATTACATTAGACTCTTGATTTCCAGAATCAATTACTTTCCTTATAATAAATCATTTTATTAAGCTCCCAAAAGCCTAATGTAAGAAAATCTTGTTCCTGCAATGCAATGTAACCTTCAATGATAGGCATTATTTCTTGTTCTTAAGGCTTCCTAGGATGTCTTGGCATTTGTTGAGTAGTTCATCTCTAAAGCTGTTGGGTAGAAGGAGAAACCTTGCTCCCTTTTCGATGTGTATTTCTCCTCTTGGCAAGATTGTTGACTTATTTTAATCTCTCATTATCCATATCCAAATCAATGTCTCAGAACACCAATTTTGAAACATTTTTTAATATATATGCCTTATCTCTGTCTATCCCTAATTTATGGCAGTCCTTTATTAACCATAGCAGTGTTTCCTCTTTCTATCCCAATCTATTTGCAAAGTGATGATCCAAATTAGAAGCCATGACAAGATCTTACCAAATAATTCTATTGAAGCCTATTGCCTAGAAGATGAAATTCAAGAGTTTTGTTTGTTTGTTTTTATTGTTCTTAGAATACATACACATCTCCTATATGTTGAAATTCCTCTAATTCTGTCTTTCTTCATGGCCACATCCTACTTTAGATTTTACTGCAACTATGAAAAACTTTATGGCCTCTGCCATTTCACTTCATTTTATCTGTGCTCTGAGAGTTCTACTTGCAATACCCTAATCTTTTAGTTCTTCATGTGACTGTCTCCTACAAATATGTCAAGGGTAAATTCATGTGACATTTCTTCCAGGAAGAATTCTCTGATAACCTTCCTTTAGACAGAGTCAAATCCCACTTGAAAAACTATGTTTCCTTTTATAGTGATACTTATTCTTGAGGTTATCTCTATAAACTCTGAGCTCAAGTAAAAATGTACGCATGCTATCAATCTTCATGGCCATTATCTTCAGTGGTGCCTGAAATATACTAATCTGTAAAGAATTCGTGAAGCATACCAAGTTTTCTCGTATGCACGTGTTATATCTGCAGTGGTTGACATTTGCCAATGACTGGCTTCCCATTCCATCTTGCTATATGAATTTGAGAGCTCTAGCTTCTGTACACATGATGGCTGAGACTAGAAAGCTTCCTTAGATACTCTTATTTGTTCATTTTCAGGTAATCTGTGCATTCTTGTCTTTACTTAAATGCCTTATTGGAGAACTTCACTATGGGAAAGGTTGAGCTAAAGCCATTCAGAATCTATGTTTACTATTATCTCTATCATAATTCCCAACACTTTGTGTATTTAAAGAACTCCTTCAAATTATCTTCACCATATTAAAAGGTAAAACTTGGTTTGTAATAATTGTGCTAATGTAAATTTCTAAACGTATTCCCATACTCTGGCTTCTCTTATATTTTTGGTTGTGAGCCTAGCCTTTAATGGCTGAGCCATCTCTCCAGCCCTATACTCTGGCTTCTAATGGCTAAAAATCTTTGTTTCAAAATCATCAGAAATTACATGCTAGTAGATACTTTGCTCTTAATTTGCCTCTCTTGAAATTATTTAAACATGAAATTAATAATAAGTACTTATGAAGAGATTAAAATATAAAACTATTAATTTAAACTGTATCAGCTTTCCATATTTAATGTAAACTATGTCAATTACTCGGAAAAAGCAGGGATTACCAACAAATATTAGCTAATTTCTTTTAGGTTTTGTATACAAAGGTTTTGATCATCTAAATGTAAAATAAGTTTCAATTCAAATACAATAGCCTTTTGGTTTCTAACATGATTGTGAAAATAAATTAAATTAAATGATACTTGGCAGTTTTTGTTAGATGTCAAAGGAAGCTGCATGGAATTGAGCATGAATACATGGTCCTCTTTCAAGAATGAGCAGATGAACTGAGGGGGTTTCATATGTTGTAGTTCCTCTCTTCTGAGGAGAAGGAGAAGATGGAGATGGGGAAGCGGGAGGGCAGGAGGGTAGAACCTGGAGCAGAGGACGGAGGGGACTTTTATTGAGATGAAACTTGAAAAAATAAATTAATAATAAAAAACATACACTATGTGAGGAAAAATTCATTTGAATTAAAGAAAAAACTAGAAATTAAAAAAAGGAATGAGAAGAGAAAGACATATTGAAGAATTTTATAGAACATAAAAGAACATATTAAAAGCATATTAAAATCATTTATGTTTTATAAATAATTGTTCTATGAAAATGTGTAAGATATTGTAGTTTGGCTCCTAGAACTATATAAAGGGAAAGATTACAGCAAAAGTCTGTGACTGCTTGTGTCTACTGCTGCTGTCTTAAAGTTGCCCTTTTGTGGCCATCATGGACGGTTCAGGGAGGAGTCATGCATAAGTCTGTGATTGCTTGTGTCTACTGCTGCTGTCTTAAAGTTGCCCTTTTGTGGCCATCATGGACGGTTCAGGGAGGAGTCATGCGTATGCTTCTTCTATACTTTTCGTAGAATGTTACGTTAACTCAAAGTTTATCTATTTTACCGTTGCTGTTTATCCAACATCTCATTGGGTCAAATAGCTAAGGAATAATTCTGTTAACCATTGGCATTATACATCTATTCCTTTTCTTAAAGAAAATCATATTTAACCAAAGCAGATTGTTCCTTGTTAGATACTTGAGAAAAATGAGCAAAAACAAACACAAATTATTGCAGAGATGAAAGCTTGGCTAATAATTAAATTCATGGGAAAACAATAACAATAACTGTAGTCCTAACCCAGAGGCTTCATTTCAGACCAATTATAATTTACTGAAGACAATATACATTCCTGGCCTTTAACAATGCTCATTTAATGAAGATGCTGTCCTTTTTCCATTGTATGGTTTTGGCTTCTTTGTCAAAAATTACATGACCATAGGTGTGTGGGTTCATTTCTGGGTCTTCAATTCAATTCCATTTACCCACTATTTCAATACCAGTACCATGCTATTTTTATTACTATTGCTCCGTAGTACAGCTTGAAATCAGGGATGGCTATATCTCCAGATGTTTTTTTATTGTACAGGATTGATTTAGCTATTCTGGGTTCTTTGTTATTCTATATGAAGCTGAGAATTGCTTTTTCCAGGTCTATAGAGAATTGTAGTGGTATTTTGATAGGAATTGCATTGAAGCTGTATATTGCTTTTGGCAGAATGGCCATTTTTATTATATTGATCCTAACTATCCATGAGCATGGGAGATCTTAAGGGCTGACACACAAAGTCTATTAGAAGAGAAAGAAGGGAAAACCCTCAAACTCATCAGCATTGGGACAACTTCCTGAACAGAACACCAACAGCTCAGGATCTAAGACCAAAAATCAATAAATGGGACCTCATGAAACTGAAAAGCTTCTGTAAGGCAAAAGACACTGTCATTCGAACAAGACAACAACCTAGAGATTGGGAAAAGATATTCACCAACTTCACATCTGACAGAGGGCTAATATCCAAAATTTACAAAGAACTAAAGAAATTAAATGCCAAGAAACCAAATGATCCAATCAAAAAATGGGGGACGGAGCTAAATAGAGAATTCACAAAGGAGGAATCCCTAATGGCTGAGAGACACTTGAAGAAATGCTCAACATCCTTAATCATCAGAGAAATGCAACTCAAGACAACTCTGAGATTCCATCTCACACCTGTCAGATGGCTAAGATCAAAAACTCAAATGACAGCACATGCTGGTGAGGGTGTGGAGAAATGGGGAACAGTCCTCCTTTGCTGGTGGGAGTGTAAGCCGGTACAACCACTGTGGAAATCCGTCTTAGAAATCTTGGAATAGCACTACCTCAAGACCCAGCCATACCACTTCTGGGTATACATCTAAATGATTCCTCACCAAACCACAAGTACATTTCCTCATCTATATTCATAGCAGCCTTATTTGTAATAGCTAGAAACTGGAAACAACCCAGATGTTCCTCAACTGAGGAATGGATTAAAACAACAACAACAACAACAACAACAACAACAACAACAAACCCCACAAAAATAAAAAACAAAACCCACCATCACCACCACCACCAACAACAAAAAACTGTGGTGCATCTACACAATGGAATACTACTCCACCATCAGAAACAAGGAATCATGCAATTTGTAGCCAAATGGAGGGAACTAGAGAAGCTCATTCTGAGTGAGCTAACCCAGACTCAGAAGGATGTTCATGACATCTATTCACTTATATTCAGACTTTAGCCATATAGTACAGGATAACTATAATACAGCCAATGCACCAAAGGGAACAGGAACATAGACTTTGTTACCTGCATGCCAGTGACAGTTACTGGATGGTAGACTTAGCTGGAGCTCTGTGAACTGGGCTTTGAAATCCCATGTTCTAGTGCTGTCTAGTGATGGGACTCTAATGTCTTTAGTGTCAGTGCTGACAGCAAGCTGCTAACCTCAGAAGGCAATAGACACCTCATTGTATTATTATAACTTACCACATATTTCATTTTAATAGGCCTATGCAACTGGAAAAAAGAGCTAAAACCCTCAAAGGACATCTCAAACCAAAAAAAAAAAAATTAGAATGTGTATTAGGATTGCTTTTAAATATATTGACATATATGAGCAAACAAAATTTTGGCTAGCCTACATTTTTAAAGCCATGTGTTTAATGTTTTAACATTATACTCTTGGTTATCTTTGTTGTTTGTCACAGGAATTTTTGTTTTAGATACACTATTAAGAAATTGAAATCCCTTATGATCAATTATTCAGTAATAAGAATTTCCATTACCCTTTAAAAATTCTTAAAATATAGCATATTAGTGGAAAGAATTAAGAAACATAGATGTACTTCTTATGCTTAATTGACTGAGAAATAAATACAGATATACATGTAATATCCTGTTGTCAACTTCAATATATTTATATAGTGTGTAAATTTCACCAGTATTATTCTGACACCAAAACCAGATAGATACAACAACTAATAAATTGCATATATATATATATATATATATATATATAT
>CAJQZJ010032443.1:410779-446070 GCA_907164525.1 Lophiomys imhausi
ATATATATATATATATATATATATATATATCTGAACAAAACAGATGTAAAATTATTGGTAAAATGCTGCCAGGTCAAATTCAAAATGACTTCAAAAGGATCATTAATTATAACCAAGTTGGCTTCATTCCAATAATACAGGGATAGTTTAATACACCTAAATTAATAAATGTGATCCACCACATAGAACTTTGGAAAAAATCACATGATCATCTCCACAGATACATAAATGATATTGGACAAAATCCAACATCCCTTCATGACATAAATCATGGAGAGTCCATGAGGAAGGAGAGGAGGAACATATTGTGTAGATTACAAAAACAATCTACAGATTTAATGCAATATCAATCACAGTTAAAGGGCCATTCTTCTTAAACATTGAAATAACAATTATATACACACACATACATGCATGCATGTAGACACACACAAATTAAAATCCAAAGCAAAAACAATGACAACAACAGAAATACAGCCAAAGCAATCTTCAACAAAAAGAATATTGTAGAAGGTAACATCATACCTAACTTAAAATTATACTATGGAGTCATCACATCAAAATTAACATTGAACTAGCACAAAACCAGAAACATGGATCAGTATATTAGGATATAGGTTCCAGGTATTAGTTCACATAAACACAAATATATGATTTTTAACAAAGATATCAAAAACTTATATTGGAGAAAATATAGCATCTGTAACACACAGTGCTGAGAAACTTGGAATTCAAATACAGAAAAATAAAGCTAGATTCTTATATCTCTCTCAGCACAGAACTCAACTCCAATACCACAACATAATAGCTGATACTCTGAAACTGCTTGAAGATGAAGTAGGAAATATACTTTAACTTTAGACACAGATATATACTTTCAGAATATGACTCTTGTAGTGCAAGAAGTCAGACCAACATTTGACAAACGGAGCCTCATGAAATAAAAAGCTTTTGTGCATCAAAGAAAATGGTTTATAGAATGAAGAGGCATTATTTCGTAACACAGGAGAAAGTCTTTGCAAGCTATACATTTATATGGGCTAGTTTTATGTCACTTGACATAAAATAGAGTCATTTGAGAACATGAAACCTTAATTGATAAGATAGCCCCACCATACTGGTCCATGAGCAAGATGATGTTTCATTTTTTGATTGATGATTGATGTGGGAGAGCGTAGTCCATTGTGGGTACGGCCAAACCTAGGCTGGTTGTCCTGGGTACTCTAAGAAGGTAGGCTGAAAAATCCATGGGGAGAAATCCAATACTCACCATTCCCCAATGGCTTCAATATCAGTCTCTGCATTCCTGTCTTGAGTTCCTGCCCTGACTTTTCTCAAGCTGGTCTTGCTGTTTCATCACAGCAACAGAAACCCGTAAATAAGACAGCATCTGACAGGGAATTTGTGTCTAGAATTTACAAGTGTGTGTGTGTGTGTGTGTGTGTGTGTGTGTGTGTGTGTGTGTAAGAGGGCATGATTTTCAAAGGGAATAGGAGGCATGGGAGGAGTTGTATGTGAAAAATGAGGATTATGTAATTATATTTCATTAAATAAAAAAATAAGTGACATTTAAAATGTGTTCAAATCCTTTGCTATCTGGGAAATACACTGAAACTACCTTAAGATACCATTTCACCCCAGGTATAACAAGTGCGAATGCTGGCATGGATGTGCATAAAGGGACAGCTTTATGAATAATGGGTGCTAATGTAAACTAGTGTAAAGAATATGGTAATAAACCTGGAGGCTTCTCAAAAAAAAAAAAAAAAAAAAAAAAAAAAACAACTAGAAATTGAATGACTATATGTCCTAGCTATACCACTCCTGTGTATGTATTCAAAGAACTGGCATCCTACTATGGAGATACTTATGGTTTCTTTGCTGTTATAATTATGATAGATAGGAAATGGAATCAACTTAGATATACATCTACTAGTGAATACATAAGGAAAATTAATTGTAAGTACAATAATAGAATATTACTCATATGGAAAGAAAAACAATGTCCTAAAAATTAACTGTGAATGAAACCACAATAATTTACTCTGAGTGAGATCACCTAGTCTCAGAAAGATAAATGGGAGGGGAGACAATAAAATATAAGCAAAAGAAAGTAAGAAGATAAAATATTAGGGATAGAAATGTTCAAACACTGAATGTTTGTAGGGATGGAGAAATTTGGGCATTTGAGAAAGCTCAACTAAAATAAAGCTTTTTTTGTAAAAGCTATGTGGAAAACTAAAATCTTTCCACACAACTAAAAATTATAACCAGAGTGGTTAATAGAACACAGTTGACAAGAAATAAAATAGGGGAATTCCTTGTGTTAAAGATTTAAGTGGGAATGGGTCAAGGGACTAAGAGAAATCATGAAGTTAATTAAAACGAACTTTGTATTAATTAATCTTACAAAGATCTAATACTTTGTGAGCCATTTAAAATATAATATACAAAAAAAGTGTTTGATCAGCAATGTCATGTATGTGTAGACAATATTTATCCAGAGAATATCACTTATTATTGAAAATCTATGTGCCAATCTCTGGAATGGATTACTTCACTATGGGTTCATATTGGTCAGAAAGGGCCTAAGGGAGCATCCAAAACAACACAGGTGATTGCCATTGATCTTCTCTACCCACTACAAGTACATGGCTAGACTCTATTGCTGAAGTTATTTCCCATTTGGTTGTAGGACATCAAAACATGAGACTCAACTGACCAAGAAACTTGTTCCTTACTGACTTGTGCAGAAAGGAGCTATAGAGGCTGCAGTGGGTGGAGGGACCTGGACATCAGTAGTCTTACCTAGAGACTGACCCTACATGTCACAATACTAATCTGCCTGATATGTTAGGCCTGCTGGTGTGACAGTGGTTATGGAGGTGATCAACCACATTGTTGTTGAATTTGAGACCTGATGAACAGGATAGATTTCATGTCTGGTATTATAACCTGTTCCAAGAACAAAACTAGGGGGTATAACAGGTCTTAGGGGAAAACCTACTGGTATTTTTTTTTTTTTCACTAAAGGCTCATGTTGCCAAACTACTTAATATGTTTAGTCCCATAGCTCCTCTCAACTTTGGTTAGAGAAGTTTCTTTTTGGTGTGCATAGTGGTAAATAGAGATTCATAATTACTCAGATATTCAAAAAGTCACTATGAATGTTTAGCTATAGATGGCACATACATCCACCTCCACACATGCAAGACTTAGGGAATATCCAGAAAGAGTGGGAAGAAAGCATATCAGTGCTTGATTGATGAGGATAAAAGCTGTGAAATTTTTCTTTGGTCATGATGTGGCTGATGCACACATCAACTCACAAAAATTGTGGTTACCTACACAAGATCTGAAGAGTATCAAGCCCATCAGACTTCCCAAATAGATAGATGTGAGGCTTAGGATGCCCCACCCTAGCTGAGGAGCTGAAGGAGGGAGAGTCACTTTACATTGGAGATAAGGATACTGGTACATTTTCCAAGAATCAGTGGATGATCCTACAGTAGTGTTCACAGCCAGTATTAATGTATTCAAGGGGATAATTATAATAAATAATAATAATGATATTCATGGAATATGAAATCATTTAGACAAATGGGTTATTGGCTTGTGGTAGAGTTGGAGACATGTATTATGGAGTAGATTTTAAAAAAACAAAGAATATTTTACATATGAGTGAAATTTTCAAAGAATACCAAAAGGAATTAGTGAAAAATATATAAAATATCTTGATTTTTTGATGTTGATCTAACACAGTACAGTTGAATAAAGGATATTTCAAAGTATTCTAATGCTGAAAAAAGAAAAAAGGAACATACATAAAATATTTCCTTCTTTGTAAATCAAGCAAATTAAATATTGAAATAATTTTGGAAATATAAAATAACTATTCTTTAAGTGCCCAAAGCTAGTTGGGATTAAAAATTTTTTGCTCTAAATTTGAAAAAAAAAAAAAAAAAAAAAGAAATAAGTTCAATGTGAACTATGAAATCTGTTTCCAAACAAAATTAGAATACAATGAAATGTCTATTACTTCTAACAATTAATAAAATTCAGCTCTCGGAGGCGGGCCAAGATGGCGGCGACCTACACTGACGCATTTTGAATGCGGGGGGAAAAAAGAGCCATAAAAAACACAGGGTTATTGGGCACTGTGCAAAAACCGGAGGGGCTAGACCCCCCCTCACCGGGAACACTCACAGCTCCCAAGGGACTGTTAAAAGTCCCAGGGCAAGGCTCTCCCCATCTCTCACAGGGATTTGGGAACTCCCATTTGGAGAGGCACCTGGTAAGATTGATCCCAACTTACAGCAGGCAGAATCAGGGTCCACTTGGCCACAGATCGCTGGCCTATTGGGCACCCCACACATCAGGTTGAACATATAACCACTTAAAAAACTTTGCGAGATAGTGGAAGGCTTAGCAAGGAACAAACAGGGGGCTCAGCGGGTGGTCCGCAGCTGCTTGTGAAGCGGAGGGCTGGAGGTTCCAAGAGAGCGCTGGAAGCTGGGAACACAAAGGCGGGCGGGAGGGGCCGAATCCTGCACACTTACGGTAGCGCAACTGGGGAGTGAGCATGGCTGGCAGGGCCAAATCCCCGCGAACTCAAGGCAGGTCATCTGGGGAGAGAGACAGGGATCCATGCACCCACGGCTGAGCTGCTGGGACTAGAGGTCCACTCAGGCAGCTGGAGGATCCGGGGCTTGGGGTACCCACGGGACCCGTGGCGGTGCAGACAGGAAGGGAATCAGGCACAGAGTCCAGCCCTGTGGCGAGAAGCCTAGAGAGAAACCAGAAATAGGGTCCATAGCTGTATCCTGGAAAATCCAGACATATTAGGTGTGGAGCCAGACCCTGTCAGCCTCCGTGAGGACAAACAAAGCCCACAGAATCTGTACCTGGGCAAATAGGCCCATACTATCAGAACCATTACAGGCTAATAACTCAGAGTGCAACATAGGGAAGTCTGAATTGGGAGCAGTGAAACAATCCTGGTCCATTACTCACAACCTGGGAATAGGCTGCACCAGCTCACAGTGCCTCAGGCGATTAAAACCACAGTGACCTTGAAATCCCCCTGTAAGCAACGACAGATAGCCAAGTAACTCATCCCCTGCACCAAATCATCCACTGTGGTTCCAAGCACAGAAAACAGACAGCTAAATGCATCCAATGGCGAAAGGTCAAAAAAAAAATAGAAATCAAGGAATTATGACTCCAACAAAGCAGAATCATCCTAGCTCATCCAATTCTGATGACCACACACCAACAGAAACATATGAAAACATTGACAATTCTGCAGTATGGAAAGTGATAGAGTCCCTGCAAGAAGAACTTAAATCTATGAAGGAATTCAAAGAAGCCACAATTCTGCAAATCAAAACAAAGAACAACACCATTAAAGAGCTCCAAGCCAAGGTGATAGAGCTTGAACAGGAAAAGGAAAAAGCCATGAAAGATTTTCATACAAAAACAAGCAAGCTGGAGAAGGAAATGTACAAAACAAACAAAACCATACAAGACATGAAAATACAAATAGAAACAATAAAGAAAACACAGTCAGAGTTAAAAGAGGAAGGGGAGAACCAAGGGAAGAGAACAGGAACTACGGATGTGAGTATCAACAATAGGATGCAAGAGATGGAAGACAGGATCTCAGGCATGGAAGATTCAGTGGAAGAAATCAGTACAACATCCAAAGAAAATGAGAAGGCTAAAAAATCTCTCACCCACAACATCCAAGAAATCAAGGACTCAATGAAAAGACGGAACCTAAGAATTATAGGTATAGAGGAAAGAGAGGACTCCCGACTCCAAGGTCCAGGAAATATCTTCAACAAAATCATAGAGGAAAACTTCCCAAACCTGAAAAAAGAGATGCCAATAAAAATCCAAGAGGCTTACAGAACACCAAACAGATTAGACCAGAAAAGAAACTCTTCTCGCCACATAATAATTGAAACTCCATATGTACAGAACAAAGAAAGAATATTAAAAGCTGTAAGAGAAAAAGGTCAAGTCACATACAATGGCAGACCCATCAGAATTACATCTGACTTCTCCCCAGAAATGTTAAAAGCTAGAAGGGCCTGGTCAGATATACTACAAGTCCTGAGAGAATATAGGTGCCCAGCCAGACTACTTTACCCAGCAAAACTCTCTATCAACATAGATGGAGAAAACATGATATTCCATGACAAAATCAAATTTAAACAATATCTACCCACAAACCCAGCCCTACAGAAAATCCTAGAAGGATTATCCCAACCCAGAGAAGAAAACTCCACCCAAGAAAACAAAGGGAATAGAAAACCCCTCAGCAACTAAACCAAAAGAGGCACAGGACCATCACCTATACCAAACTAATGGGAAATAACAACCCCAGGTCACTAATATCCATCAACATTAATGGACTCAACTCCCCAATAAAAAGACATAGGTTTATAGAGTGGATCCGCAAGCAAGACCCTTCCTTATGCTGTATACAAGAGACACATCTAACTATGAAAGATAGACACTGACTCAGACTAAAGGGCTGGGAAAAGGTTTTCCAAGCAAATGGACCCAGGAAGCAAGCTGGAGTAGCCATCCTAATATCAAACAAAACAGAATTCCAACTGAAGTTAATGAAGAAACACAAAGAAGGGCACTATATACTCATTAAAGGGAATATTCCTCAAGAGGAAATCTCAATACTGAACATCTATGCCCCAAATACAAAGGCACCTACTTTCGTAAAAGAAACACTTCTAAAACTTAAAGCGCTCGTCGATCACAACACATTAGTAGTGGGAGACTTCAACACCCCACTCACAGCAAAGGACAGATCATCAAGACAGAAGACAAACAGAGAAATATTGAGTCTAACAGAGATCATGAAACAAATGGACCTAACAGATATCTACAGAACGTTTCACCCAAACACAAAGGAATACACCTTTTTCTCAGCATCCCACGGAACCTTCTCCAAAATCGACCACATAATTGGTCACAAGGATAGTCTCAATAGATACAAGAAAATTGAAATAACACCTTGTATCTTATCAGACCACCACAGAATAAAGCTGGTCTTCAACAGCAAAAGAATCAACAGAAAGCCTACACACACATGGAAATTGAACAGCTCCTTACTGGATGACAACTGGGTCAGGGAAGAAATAAAGAAGGAAATCAAAGACTTCTTAAAATCCAACGACAATGAAGACACAACATACCCAAACCTATGGGATATATTGAAAGCTGTGCTACGAGGAAAGTTCATAGTACTAAGTGCTTTCAAAAAGAAAATTGTGACAGCTCATATTAGTGAACTAACAGCTAATCTTGGTGAATTGGAAAAAAAAGAAACAAACACTCCCAAGAAGAGCAGAAGACAGGAAATCATCAAGCTTAGAGCTGAAATCAACCACTTAGAATCAAAAAGAACTATACAAAGAATCAATGAAACCAAGAGTTGGTTCTTTGAGAAAATCAACAAAATAGACAGACCCCTAGCCAAATTAACTAAAAGGCAAAGGGAAAGAACACAAATCAACAAAATCAGAAATGAAAAGGGAGAAATAACAACAGACGTTGAGGAGATCCAGAAAATATTCGGGCATTACTTTAAAAATCTATATTCCACTAAATTTGAAAACCTAAGCGAATGGACAATTTCCTCGATAAATTCCACCTACCAAAACTAAATCAAAATCAGATTAACAGCTTAAACAGCCCAATAACACCTAAGGAAATAGAAACAGTCATTAATAATCTCCCAACCAAAAAAAGCCCAGGGCCAGATGGCTTTAGCACGGAATTCTACCGGACCTTCAAAGAGGAACTAACACCATTACTTTTCAAACTCTTCCACCACATAGAAACAGAAAGATCACTGCCAAACTCATTCTATGAGGCCACTGTCATTCTGATTCCTAAACCACACAAAGACCCAACAAAGAAAGAGAACTTCAGACCAATCTCCCTCATGAACATAGATGCAAAAATACTTAATAAAATACTAGCAAACCGAATTCAAGAGCACATCAAAAATATCATACACCGTAATCTAGTAGGCTTCATCCCTGGAATGCAGGGATGGTTCAATCTACGAAAGTCTATCAATGTAATTAACCACATAAACAAGATGAAAGAAAAAAACCACGTGATAATCTCGCTAGATGCAGAAAAAGCATTTGACAAATTCCAACACCCCTTCATGCTAAAACTTCTGGAGAGAACGGACATACAAGGACCATACCTAGAAATAATAAAGGCAATATACAGCAAGCCAGTAGCCAACATCAAATTAAATGGAGAGAAGTTTGAAGCATTTCCTCTAAACTCAGGGACAAGACAAGGATGTCCACTTTCACCATATCTCTTCAATATAGTACTTGAAGTCCTTGCTAGAGCAATAAGACAACTAAAGGAGATCAAAGGGATAAAAATTGGAAATGAAGAAGTCAAATTATCCCTATTCGCAGATGATATGTTAGTATACATAAGCGACCCCAAAAATTCCACCAAAGAACTCTTACAGCTGATAAACAACTTCAGCAAGGTGGTTGGATACAAAATTAGCTCAAAAAATTCAGAAGCCCTTCTTTATACAACAAACAAATATACCGAGAAAGAAATAAGGGAAACAACCCCCTTCACAACAGCCACAAACAACATAAAATACCTGGGGGTAACTCTAACCAAGCATGTAAAGGACCTATATAACAAGAACTTCAAGCCCCTGAAGAAAGAAATGGAAGAGGCCTTTAGAAGATGGAAAGATCTCCCATGCTCATGGATAGGTAAGATCAACATAATAAAAATGGCTATCCTACCAAAAGCAATATATAGATTTAATGCAATTCCTATCAAAATACCAACACAATTCTTTATAGACCTGGAAAAAGCTAGTCTCAACTTCATATGGAACAACAAAAAGCCCAGAATAGCTAAATCAATCCTGTCCAATGAAAAAACATCTGGAGGTATCACCATCCCAGATTTCAAGCTGTACTACAGAGCAACAGTAATAAAAACAACATGGTACTGGTATAGAAACAGACCAGTGGATCAATGGAATCGAATTGAAGACCCAAACATGGATCCACACACCTATGGCCAACTAATCTTTGACAAAGAAGCCAAAAACGCACAATGGAAGAAGGACAGCATCTTCAACAATGGTGCTGGTCCAACTGGATGTCCACTTGCAAAAGAATGAAATTAGACCCATACCTATCACCTTGTACAAAACTTAATTCCAAGTGGATCAAAGACCTTAACATAAGGCCAGCCACACTAAAGATACTAGAAGAAAAAGTAGGACAAACCCTCGAACTCATTGGCACAGGTGACAACTTCCTGAACAGAACACCAACAGCTCAGGACCTGAGATCAACAATCAATAAATGGGACCTCATGAAACTGAAAAGCTTCTGTAAAGCAAAGGACACTGTCATTCGAACAAATCGGCAACCAACAGACTGGGAGAAAATCTTCACCAACCCCACATCTGATAGAGGGCTATTATCTAAAATCTACAAAGAACTCAAGAAACTAAATGCCAAGAAACCAAATAATCCAATCAAAAAATGGGAGATGGAGCTAAATAGAGAATTCACAAAGGAGGAATCCCTCAGGGCTGAGAGACACCTGAAGAAATGTTCAACATCCTTAATCATCAGAGAAATGCAACTCAAGACGACCCTGAGATTCCACCTAACACCTGTTAGAATGGCTAAGATAAAGAGCTCAAATGATAGTGCATGCTGGTGAGGGTGTGGAGAAAGGGGAACCCTACTCCATTGCTGGTGGGAGTGCAGGCTTGTGCAACCACTATGGAGGTCTGTCTGGCGATATCTTAGAAGTCTAGGAATAACCTTGCCTCAGGACCCAGCCATACCACTTCTGGGTATACACCCAAAGGACCTCTCACGGAGACATAGGGAAGTCTCCTCATCTATGTTCATAGCAGCCTTATTTGTAATAGCTAGAAATTGGAAACAACCCAGATGTCCCTCAACTGAAGAATGGATTAAAAAATTGTGGTACATCTGTACAATGGAATATTACTCAGCTATCAGAAACAATGAAATCATGCAATTTGCAACCAAATGGATGGATCTAGAGGAGCTCATCCTGAGTGAGCTAACCCAGTCTCAGAAGGATGCACATGGCATCTATTCACTTATAGTAGGATTTTAACTATATCGTACAGGATATCTGTAGTACAACCAACACATCAAAAGGAACAAGGACATAATTTTTTCTTTTTATCTTTTTCTTTTTCCTTCTTTTTTTCGTTTTTCTTTTTCCTTTTCCCTTCTCTTTTTACTCTCTTTTTTTGTTGATATTCTTTGTTTTTGTGGGTTTGTGTGTTTGTTGGTCTTTTTTTAGTATTCCCCCAGTAGCAATGAGACACCATTCACTGGCAGTACTGCTTCGTAGGCCCCCGGTGAATGAAGAGGCTCTTGGCCCTCATATGACTCCTGATCTGTGGTGAGAGAATGTTAGGCAGGGACACTCCACCCCAGAGGAACAAGAAAGAAGGGTCAGGGGGTAGAGCATGGGAGGGTGGGGCTGGGAAGCGGGAAAAGAGGACAATATGATAAGGATGTAACCTGAAGCAACAAACAAATAAATTTATTAACTAAAAAAAAAAAAAAAAAGGCAGGGGGCAGGGCTGAAACACTGTGAATGGAACAGAGGATACAGCCATTCGGCCTGGTTTTTCAGACCTCCAGGTGTAAAGAAGACGTGGAGCTAAGGTAAAATACAAGAGAATTGTGGTTTTGGCCCATGCCTTTGACTTCAGCGGAGATGGGGGGGGGGAGGACCGTAGAGTTGGTGGTCTTATGTATTCTGGAGTCATATGGAGCGGGGTGGTGAGGGTGCATACTCTTGGTCCCACCATTCAAGAAGAATACACCCTTGGTCCCAGCTCCCAGCACACTGGAGACAGAAACGGGCAGATCCCAGAGCTCAGGGTCAGCCTGATGCAGGGCAAACTCTAAATAGAGAAAGACTTCGATCCAGGAGTGGTGGAACACATCTTTGATCCCTTCAGATGGGAAACACAGGTCCCTGATCCCAATAATTAGAGTTCAGAGACACACACATGGGATTTGGAGGGACCTAGGTTTGGAGGCTACTTACAAAAGGCCTTCTCGATGCAGGCAGATTGTCCTTTGGGATCTCAAAATATATACACTAGAGCTGGTTTAGCTCCAAGGTGACAGAATGATTTCTTCTTTAACCCGGATTGAAAGATAACGCTTTGTATGTTGTCAGAAGGCCAAATTTGCTTCAGGAGAAGTACTACCTAGCCCCCCCCGCACCCCCCCCCAAAAAAAGAGGGCAATTGTCCTAGGGTTGGGATTGGGGCAGGGCTCTGTTCTTATCGTTCCAGGAGAATCGAAGCGTCCATTAGGGGAGCCCGGGGATGGCTGGACAGCGGAAACCTCAGCAGAGAGCAGAATCAGGCACCAAGGAGGACGAGTGACCCAGTTGATTCTGCCTGGCAGATTTAGCAGTTGCATTAAGAAAGGAGGCAGAGGACCCAAAGGCTGAAGAATGATGCAGGAACGTATGGAGAGAAAATGGGAACTGTCCAGGCAGTCACTGGTATGTCATTTATTAGTTTTGGAAGCTGCAGGCCCTGCACTTCCTATATAAGCAGATATATTTATCCCTCTCAGGTCTCTGAGGTGGTTGAAGAATAGACAGCTAGAGTCTCATAGTTAAATTTTGAACTGTTTAGGAATAAAGAGGGTGTTATAGATCTAAGAAGATACTCTTAAAAGTGTGTTGCAAGATAGTATGAATGTTGAGTCACATATAGACCTTTAAACTCATGGAGATGGTTAGATAGTAGAATGTTAAAGTCAGGGGCCAAATATGTATAAACTGGACATTGGGAAGGTATACTGGGCCATTTAACTCTCATAAATATGGCATATTTATATCTATTGTTTTGTATAATACTTACTGTTGTAAGAGAAGGAACCATCTGTTGGACTGAAAGGAGAAACTTCTGGGGGGAAGAAGGTGGAAGGGCGGGATAGGAAGGGGGAACAGGGAGGGGTTTTGTTACTGAGATGTAACTTGAAGAAAAAAAATAATAAAGTATTTAAAAAAAAATTTAAGGAAAAAAAATAAAATAAAATTCAGCTCTCAATATCATGTAACAAGAACACCAATAGTAATACAAACTGTAACATTTTAAAAAGTAATAAAATTTTTAATATTTTCAAGCAAAATGATTTCTCTTTAGTGATTGCAGTGACAAACCATGAAGACCAGCAAGGAAAGTGGCCAGATGTCAAAACCAATGTAATCACCATTTTTCAGAGTATGAGAACATATAGATAAGAATTTATATATATATAGAATTTTATATTTTTATATATATATTATAGTATAAATATATAAAATTTATTGCATATAAGAATATATTTAATAAATTAAAATTAAATAAATTGCAAAGGACATCAGTCTTTCCATGTTGTTGAAAATGTTCTTTTGACTTATAAACATATTAACAGTATTTCCCATGACTCTTGGAAATCAAATTTTAAAATTCCAAACAAAACTGAACAGAAATTGTCAAGGACATTCTGAAAAAAAAAAAAACCAGGAACCTTGACTTGGTAAATATTGACCCACATCTTAAAATGATAGTGTATTTCTGATTTAGGTATTGATTTCTGCTTTATTTCCTACATAATTTTTATTCTATAACTTTTCAGTTAGAATAATAGTGAACCAGTGAGCATTCACCTCAGTAATTAGTTAAATATTTTCAAACTTGTTCTTGGTGTCCCTTTTTACATCTACTATTAACCCATTAGCAAAATGCATCATTTTGCCGATTAGAATATCATGGATTTTAAGATTTGTGTTATTGTTTCTTTACTTGTACCATAGTCTATGCAGTATTTATATTGCTCTAAACTTCCTGTAGGACTGAATCAATAAACTCCTAGTTGATTTTCACATTTCCTGTCTCTTCACAGCTGTCTTAATCTTATTTGTATATCAAGTTGTATATTTGTCCACTAAGATTGCTTTAGTCACTTTCCATCACAGTTGCAATATTAAGAAGCCCTTATTATGACCAGCAACTAGTATATGATCTAAGTTGGCACTCTCTTTCCAATGCCATTTGCTTGATCACTTAAGCTCCAGCCGTTCTGTCCTCCCTTCTCCATCTGACAAGCAACAAATGGTGATTTTCCTCAGGGCCTTTGCTCTGGCTATTTTCTCTTTCCAGAATGCTTTCTCAGAATGTAGTTCTCTCTCCTTTTCTTAACAGCATTTAAAAATATTCTACAGAGAATTCTTTCCTTAACACTATACATGAAATTGAACATCTCTTACCAAGCAATTGATTTCTCTTCTCTGTACTATTTACTACAAGCTCTCAATCAATAACTATGTTTTTGTATATAAATTCTGAAGCTTCTTCACTCATTGTTATTGATGTAAGAGACTCAGAGGAATGAGGTTTACAGAATTTCCCAAGAGAACTGAGCACTCTCACTCAGAGCTTAGCAAGATATTCTGTCTGGTTCTTTTTTTTTCATTTCTCTCCTCTATTACTGATTCCTTCATCTTGTACATTGAGTAATGTCAAGTCAAGCTCTTTATGAGGGCCAAGGTAATCTAAGATTAAGAGAAATATAATGTAGTAATGGAGTTATTTTTCTAATTTACCAATATTTGAGAACAATGGGAAAAGGTAATGAAGTAGGACACAGCTAGAGAGAGATAAAAAAAGACACTAAGTTGACTTAAGAACTGTCCAACAATAGGAGTAATACGTCTGCTACTGGAAACCTAGATAACTATTCAGTGCTAGTGAGATCATGGTTATAAGAAAAGAATCTACAACTACACAACCAGTACAATTCCTAATAATAATCTATAAATACTTGTCCTTAGACTCACAGATAAATGTAGTCTTCACTCCTCATCAAGGAAGCTTTGCTTTGCAATAGACAGAGAATATTATAGAAAACCACAGACAATCAAAATGCAAAGTTGTGGAAACCAGATCCAATGAATATATCCACAACACACTGTAGCACTACAGCAAATCACTGGGAACATTGCAGAGTTGTGGGGCAAATATAATGAAAGACCTATAGAAGCAGGAGCTTTACTATGAGATTGTGTCTCTTGTAACATCAGAATCTACATCTGCAAAGTTTCGACAAAATGACTACTTATCATGAGCTGAACAGGAATGATGATAACAAACATTCCAAAGTGGACAAGAAAATCCCATGAGGCCTCAAACCTACAGAAAGAACTACAGGAACTGTAAATAATGAGTAAACCTGGGTGCAGGAGAGTTGACCCTCCCCAGTAGAAGCACACCAACTGGTTGTCCAATGTCAAACTGTCAACTTTCAAAACATAAATACAATTAACACTATATGATTATATTGCTATATATATATATAGTTATATAATAGATTGTATTTGATATATATATGCATACAATAATAACTGATAAAAAGAAAGGTCATGGATATGAAGAATGGGGAAGGGTTGGGAAGGAGGAAATACAAAGCAGAAATGTCATAATTAAAATAAAATCTCAAAAATAAACAAGAACAACAGAGATAGAGGAGAAAGGCATGTGATAGATTCATCTTAGAGTCATGAATTTAAAAAAGTATCTCTAGAATTGTTACAGATATTAAAAACTAACACAAGATTATGAGAAAGTGTATGAGAATAAATCTGTTCCTTTAGATGAAGTGGCAAATTTAATAGACAAAACAAGCTTATTAATATTAACAGAAAATACAGAAATCTGAATGGCTCTATATGTGTTAAAGTGACTGAGTATGTGATTCAAAAAATGTCATAAATAAAAAGCTTTGCCTCAACAACCAGAACAACTCAAAATGTCTAATTAAGATGGTTCATACCCACTTAACTTCAGTAAAGCATTGAAGTTCAGCCTCTGACTATAAACTTCTTAGGTCATTTAAATAGCTGAGCACAAAATGACTGTATATCAAATGTTACTATTAACTTGGTTAACCATTTTTTCATTCTTATTTGAGCAC
This sequence comes from Lophiomys imhausi, assembly GCA_907164525.1. Lineage (NCBI taxonomy): Eukaryota > Metazoa > Chordata > Mammalia > Rodentia > Muridae > Lophiomys > Lophiomys imhausi. Next base: position 425,848 of record CAJQZJ010032443.1, read on the forward strand.
TTATAGGAAACCCAAACAGGTTTCCTACATCCCAAACAAGCAGGAAGTAATTTTAAGAGAGAAACATCCCATTCCCAGAAAGTGGAGTGGGTGATGTTTTTTCTTTTTCCTCCTTTGGTAATTTGATGGTTTATAGATGTGTGTTATTATTTAGAGAAATCGGTTACAAGTTGTTAAATGGTCTTTTTAAATAGATTTTGGAGGTTAGATCCAGGAATTCCTCTCTCTTTTCCTTTTCTCTATCCTTCTTTCTCTCCTATGTAGGGGAGGGAAAGACTTGAAAAAATGGAATATAGATATAATATAGGAATAATAAAGAAAAGGGATATACTATTGAATATGCTCTTATACCTTTGCATATTGATACAAAATTAAGATTATATTTGACTACATCAGTGTTGATCTTTGTATATTGATACAAAATTAAGGTTAACTCTTTTTAAGGTATTGTAACTATGTAACTCTTAAAAATACAATGTGAAGTTTTGTCCTTTTGATAGCAACTGTCACAAATTGTTTAGCATAATTAAGAAATGTAAATTAATAGTCATTCAAACATGTCATTTTGTTAGGTACTAGCATAGTTTATCACAGATATTTTCTAAGTTAATCAGAAATCATGTTGCTAAGAGACAAGCAACATTTGTTTATCCAAATATATGGAGATAGATAGGTGATCTTCAAAAACCTCAAAAGATCTATAAAATATGGCATTCAAAGATGTTTTCTTAGTGTAAGATTTTTTGATATTGAGACATGTCATCTCCTGACAGCACCTCCTATTCTATTCCAAGTAGATGATGAGCGTCAAAGAATCTCCATTTGGAGATGGTTGCACTAATGGCCAGCTTGTCACTGGGTAAGAGAAAGTCCTTCAACTGTAGATAGAATGTTATCTGGAAGGAACAAAACTTGGAAGCAGATAAGTTAACAGTCTATCTCTGTCAAGACATAGTAGGCAAGTCCTTCATAGTTCCTGCTTTACAATTAATGTCTGTCAGAGACACTGGGCCAAAAGACTAAAGATAGATGCTCTGATGTTTTGAGAGAATTTGGGGACTGTCCAGGCAGTCAGTTGTCTGTCATTTCTTAGTTTTGGAAGCTGCTGGCTCTGAACTTCCTGTACATTAAGATATATTTGTCCTTCACAGATCTCTGATGTGGTTGAAGACTAGATAGTTATAATCTAGCAGTTAAATTTTAAGTTGTTTTGGAATTAAAAGGATGTTTTAGATCTAAGAAGATATTTTTAAGTTAGTAATACAAGTTAGGATGGAAACTGAGTTAACTATAGAACTTTAAACTCATGGAGATAGATGGATAATAATATTAATATCAGTTGCCAAGTATGTTTGGACTGGATGTTGGGAATGTATGACATACCTTATAATTTTCATAATTGTGGCCTATTTAATTTTATTGTTTTATAATGTATTTATTGTTATAAGAAAAAGAGCCTTTTTTGACTAAAAGGGGAAGCTGTTAGGGGGAAAGATACACCTTAGATTATAAAAAAAAATCAGATAGGAAGGTGAGGGGGAAGAGGGTTGGAGGGTGGGATCAGGAGGGGTAGGGAGGGGACTATGATTGAGATGTAACTTAAAGAAATAAATAAATGTAAATAAAAAATAAAACAATAAAATAAAAAGCTTTTCCAAAGAAAACTATGAATAGCTTACAGCTTTAGCAATAACTTTACATGCAGTTGCTTTTAAAATATAGCTTTTAGAAAATGTAGAAAATACACTTGAAACTGTAACCTTGTTAACAATGATGCTTATTAATAACTATACATTGTTATATTAGACTGGAAAAAAGCAGGCAGGCTGGTGGGAGGCTGACAGACCTGACTTGCTTTAGAGGCCTGTAGGTCTGGCAGGTTGGCCTGGCAAGGCAGCTGCTGGATATTTATTAATAACAATAAATTATTGTACTAAATTATTGTACTAGGCCAGTGGGGCAGCCAGAGGCTGGCAGTCCTGGCGGGGTAGCTGCCGGGCTTGGAGGGAAGCCGGCAGGCCTGACTTGCCTTAGCTGGAGTCCTGACCTATCCTGAGGATAAAGCCCTGGGCCAAGGGTGACTTTTACCACCCCTGAAACCACAACTCTGTTGACTAAGATATTTATTAATAACAATAAACTCCTATATTAGAGCAGCAGAGCAACTGACAGCCTGGTAGGAGGCTGGCAGGCCTGGCTCTCATGATCTGCTTTAGCTAGAGGCTTGAAAACCATGGCAGCCTTTTCACAATAATTAAATACACCAAGACCTTTTAATATTTCAGTGCTTAGGCCTTATCTGGGGAGATTATCAACTAGAACCCCACCAACTAAACCCAACCAGCCATGTGGCTTGCTATACCTTCAGGGCTCAGAGTTCACACCCAGACATCCTGCCTCTCCGAAGACCTGGCAGGAAGAGAGCTTCCTTTGTGTAAAACCCAGGGTTCATTTCTTCATTCCAGGAAGTCTTGCCTTCCTATACTTTTTATGCCCAGCCAATTAGCCATTGGTGACTTTTATTAACCAATCAGAGAGTATCTTAGAAAGGGTGGTAACCAGATCTCTGAGCACTGAAATCAGGCTGTGAGAACCAATGTATTAGATATTCCTTTAACAGATACTTTTCAAATGCATAGTCTCTCTATTTCTCTCTGTTATGCACACACAGCTGCCTATCACCTCCCATACACATAAACAAACAACAAACAAAAATCAACAGCAACAAAAGTCCCTGTGATATGATTAACAAGAAAATTCACTGGTGAATTATTCTCAAAATCAAATGCAAAATATTTTATGCAAAACCACTAAACATACACATTGAATAGAAATTTTAAATTTGTATATTATTACAATTAGGACTTTCTCTAATAATGTAAAGCTATCACTTAACATACAACCATTATAAATCACCACAGTAAGAGCATAATGGAGATTGGGAGATACCTCAGTCTGTAAAGCGCTTGCTGTCTCAGAATGAGGGCCTAAGTTAGACTCCACAGCACTGCTTACAACATCCAGGTATTGTAGCACATGGCAAAAGCCCCAGTCTTGAAGGAGTAAGAGATTAGACAGGCAGATACTAAAGTGCATTGATTATCCCTCTTGGTCAAACTGAGGAGCTTCAGGTTCAGGAAGAGAAGACTTGCCTTGAAATAAAATAATGATGGTAATGGAGAGCAAATGAGGAAAGATGCAACAACCATCACTGACTGCCACACGGTTGCATGAGCACCTGCACATACATCCACACATATCCACGATACTATGCACAAAAATACAATTAAATATTTTTGAAAAGAGTATAAAAAGGAAAAGAACTATATTGGTATGTATAGGATGGGGACAGTTGTTTAATTCTAGGACAATGCTTAATCACATGAATTGTATATAAGAGAAATTTTAATTTTGAAATAGCTTCCAGAATGGGCCATGCATTTAAAGCTAGCCATCTAATATTTACAGTCCTTTTTTTCTTTTTCTTTTCTTCTTTTTCTTCTTTTTTGTTTGTTTGTTTTTGCTTTTGTTTTGTTTTTTAACAACAGAGTTTCTCTGTGTAACAGCCCTGGCTGACTGTTCTGGAACTTACATTGTAGACCAGGTTGGCCTTGAACTCACAAATATCTCCCTGCCTCTACCTCCCAGAGTTCTGGAATTAAAGACTTGTACCACCATGCCTAGATTTTCTTTTTCTTTCTTTCTTTCTCTTTCTTTCTTTCCTTCCTTTCTTTCTTCCTTCTTTTTTTTAAAGATTTATTTATTTAGATATTTTAGGGATTCTTCTACACGAATGTTTGCATACCAGAATAAGTATCAGATCCCAATATAGATGGTTATGAGCCACCATGTTGTTGCTGGGAAATTGAACTCAGAAGCTCTGGAAGAGCAGCCAGTGCTCTTAACCACTGAGACATCTCTTCAGCCCCATATATGCAGTCTTAGTTCTTCATGCTATGTAATTGTAACCCATAAAATGACTTAATTTGTTAGATTTACATTTACAATATCATAGAAAATGGCTAATTTTATTAAAATGTGTTGACTTCAAAGCTGTCCTAGCTAGGTTTCTAAGTTTCATGGCTGTGATCAAATGCCAAAACCCAAGCAACTTGTAGAGAAAAATCCCTTATGGTTTGTAGACTCTAAACAAGTATCATGGTTTTGTTGTTGTTTGGTTGATTTTACACTGTTTCTATTACATATTACAAAATGTTTTTTCTCCCCTAGTTGCTTTATAGAAGAAAATTGAGCAAAGGAAATGTTTGATGGTTTCCTAGCCTTTAGAAGTACTTAACATAGGATATGACTGCTAGTTTCATCTCCCTTGTAGTCTATTCTTGAGTTTACATTCCAATGTTGACTTTTCTTCTGATCTTTACATGGCATTTCACATCATGTCTCACCATGTTCTAGGCTAAGCATCTTCAGCCCTCCCTTGATATAGCTGTATAGCATAACGAAACAAAGGATTTGCACATTTGTATCTTGCTGTCCTTATATAATTCAAGATTAACAACAGAAATGACCCTCATACAACATTGTCAAAAGCCTCCATTCCTCCTTTGGGCCTTTTAGGAAATCTACTAATGAAATCTTATTGAAGAAAAGGCCTGTTTGAGATCATTGTTTAGGGGAGTTCACCTGGTTCTCTGTTGTTCCTAGTTTCCACATCCCATGAGTAATCACAACAGAACCTCATTACTTTAGAATGATTATCCCTGAAGGATTATCCCTGAACATCAGTATTTGTTCTTACTTTTGGGAGTTTTCAGTTTCTTGTTGCAACTTAAGAGTAACTACTTCAGAAAGTACATTTTTTTCCTACCAAAGTTTCTTGAATTTTAATTATTTCGGTAAAGTTTTCTTATTAGGCTTCTCTTTACAGTTCTTCCTGTGTTGCCACTTTCATATAATTCAAAATGTTAGTTCTTTTCCTCACCTCTACATTCTTACAGTTTTCTATAATTGTAGTGAATTTTTAATAACATATATATTTTTGTGATTTAAGTCTACAACCACAACAACTCAAAATCGCTAAGATCGTTCAGCTCCACAGACTGCTCCAGCCAGAACTTCAGTAAAGCCCTGAAGATCAACTTCTGTCTACGAACTTCTTAGGACATCTAAATAGCTGAGCAAAAAAAGGACTGAACATCAAATGATTCTATTAACATTTTCAAACATTTTTCCATTCTTATTTGGGCCTTAAACAGGTTTATTATGTCCCAAATCAGCAGGAAGTAATTTTAAGAGAGCGACGTCCCATCCCCAGAAGGTGGGGAGGGTGTTTTCCCCCCCTTTGGTTATTTGATGGATAATAGAAAATTTTGTTATTTAGGGGAAGAGACTACAAGCTGTTAAATGGTCTTGTTAAATGGGTTTTGGAGGGTAAATCCAGGGACTTCTCTCTTTTTCTTTTCTGTATACTTCTTTCTCTCCTATGTAGGAGTGAACAGACTTGAGAAAAAAATGGGACATAGACATAGTATAGGAAAGATCAAGAAAAAAGGACAGATTATTGAATATGCCCTTTAACCTTTGTATATTGATACAAAATTAATATTATATTTGGCTAAATTGGTATTGATAATTGTATATTAATGCAAAATTAAGATTGTATTGGACTACATTGGTATTAATCTTTCTATATTGATACAAAATTAAGATTATATTTGGCCACAATGATATTGACCCATTTATATTGATGCAAAATTAAGAGTGTATTGGGCTACATAGGTATTGATCTTTGTATATTGATACAAAATTAAGATTATGTTTGGCCACAGTGGTACTCATCTTTGTATATTGATACAAAATTAAGGGTAACGCTTCTTAAAGGTATTGTACCTAGTAATGCTTAAAAATGAAATGTGAAGTTTTGGCCTTTTGCTACCAACAGTCATAAACTGTTTAGAATAATTAAGAAATGCAAACTAATAGTTATGGAAGCATGTCATTTTGTTAGTTACTATGACAGTCTATCACAGCTATTTTCTAAGCTACTTAGAAATCAAGTTGCTAAGAGACAAGCAACATTTGCTTATCTAAATATAAGAGATAGATAGGGTGTCTTCAAAAGCCTCAAGAGATCTGCAGAATATGGCATTCAAAGATGTTTTCTTAACTTAAGATTTTTTGATATCGAGACATGTCAGAGCCTGATAGCACCCCCTATTCTACTCCAAGTAGAAGATGAGCATTGAAGAATCTCCAGTGTGAGATGGTTGAATTAGTGGCAAGCCTATCTCTTGGCAAGAAAAACCCCTTGCTTCAACTGTAGACAGACTGCTGTCAAAAAGGACAAAACTTGGAAGCAGGTAAGTTGACAGCCTAGCTCTGCCAAGACAGGGTAGGTAAGTCCTTCATAATTCCTGCTTTACAATCAATGTCTGTCAGAGAAACGGGGTCAATCGACTGAAGATCGATGCTGTAATATATGGAGAGAAAATGGGAACTGTCCAGGCAGCCACAGGTATGTCATTTCTTAGTTTTGGAAGCTGCGGGCCCTGCACTTCCTATATAATCATATATATTTATCCCTCTCAGGTCTCTGAGGTGGTTGAAGAATAGATAGCTAGAGTCTCATAGTTAAATTTTGAGTTGTTTAGGAATCAAGAGGGTGTTCTGGATCTAAGAAGATGTTTTTAAAATTGTGATGCAAGTTAGTATGAAAGCTGAGTTAGATATAGAACTTTAAACTCATGGAGATGGTTAGATAGTAGAATGTTAAAGTCAGGTGCCAAATACATATGGACTGGACATTAGGAATGTATGCTAAGCCATATAACTCTCATAATTGTGGCCTATTTATTTCTGTTGTTTTGTATTGTATTTATTGTTATAAGAGAAAGAACCATTTGTTGGACTGAAATGGGGAGCAGTTGGGGGGAAAAAGATCTGCCTTAAACTAAAAAAAAAAAAAAAAAAGGTAGAGGATGGGAGGGTTGAGGGAGAAGAGGGTGGAAGGGTGGGACAGGAGTGGGGAGTAGGTAGGGTATTTTGATTGAGATGAAACTTGAAGAGATAAAAAATAAATGATTAAAAAAAGAAGTACCACTTACATGAAATTTTCATTATAGATGCATAAATAGTTGACTATTACTTCTATGTTCTGTATTTTGAATGTCTACTCTTTCTCTTAGATTGTACACTCTGTGGGAGCATTATGTGAGTTTTCCTTTGTATTTTGGGCACCTAAAAAATAAAAGGCGTTTTCAACAAGGGTTTGTTGAGTCCATGAATATATATCGTTAAATAGCCTCTCCATTTTTGTGGGCTTTATAATCACCCAACCTGAAGACAATAGTTGGATCAGCTAAGCTTTATTTATTTCTTTTTCTGGGTATCTGGTTCCATGTTTCTGTGCATATCTTAGTCATTAATATGCATACAAATATTCTGCTCAATAATGAGCTCAGCATTTTGCATACTGATTCAAGTGATTCTGACGTTCAGAATCATAAAGATTGTATTTTCACTTCAGGATGGCCTTTCTGAAAACTGTACATAGCTTTTTGGATAAAGTCTTATATACTTCTGATTAATCATCAGCAAATTTATTTTTTTAAATCACTATTCTGTTATTGGTTGTATTATCAATAATGGACTGAATTTATGGTTAGATAATGGTCTTTTTTAAGTTAATGGACTCTTCAATAGCCATGGTTGGCCAGTTTGATATTTATAGTTTGTGGCAGTTTTCAGGGTAACAAATTCTTGCTTTCTGAAAACTTCATGATATGGTTTCTTCAGATAAGGCAAATATCTGTTGTGGTTCAGCAGGAAGCAAACCCATATAGTGCCTGAGCTACAATCATTAGACTATCACTGATTATGCTTTGATTGTTTTCAAGATCAAGGAAAAGTCTAGCTAGGATTACACAGCAAATAGCAAACTCTATGATTAGCAGAAATGTGTGTGTGTGTGTGTGTGTGTGTGTGTGTGTGTGTGTGTGTGTGTTTGTGTGTGTGTGTGTGTGCCTATTCCTGCTGTGGCATTGATGGACTGTGTGATGTGGGCTCACAATGCCACTTTAGCAGGTCATACACATATTTTGTTTTATGTTCAGCTGAGTGGTGCTAAAATCAATTTTTTAATCTTATTGCCATATTATCTATCTCAACAATTTGAGGCTAGATGGATAATTGTTTGCTATCTTTTAAGGAGACTTTCAGTTATACTATATGGGAGGGAAGGGAGAATAGGACATGCTTATTTCAGTTGATTATGTTTAGTTATGTATTAAATCAAATCATACATACAAAACTCCATATTCCTGGGCAAAGACTTTTATATTTGATTGAAAAAAAAAACAGAAACAAAAACCAAAGTAGAATAGCAATAAGGAATAACTATGGAGAACTTAACTCTAGAAATACAACTAGATCTCTCATTTTTTTAAATCAAAAAATTAAAATAAATAGTATAATTGAATTGAGATATATAAATCAGAAAAAAATATGAGAATGTCTTTGCTATTACTACACTTATTATTATAACTAAAAAATTTCCCTGCTTAGTAACTTTATCTTTTGTGGTAAACCTGTACTTTGGTGTGGTTTATCCCTCAGTGGTCCAGATATTAGTGTCTTGGTCCCAGAGGGTCAGTATTGGGAAGTGGTAGAACTTCTAAAAGGCAGGACCTAGATAAAGAAGATATTTAGATCTCTGGAGATAGTGCTCTCTGGAGACCTTATGCTGTTAGATTTTATAGACTGCTATAAAAGAACAAATCAGCTTGGTCTTCATGTGGGTCCCCTAAAAATAAGGGGGGTTTTCTCTGACATGGATTTTGTTGCTTGCCTTTGGATCCCTTCCTCCTAGCTGGGCTGCTTTGCCTGGCCTCAGTGAAAGAAGATGTGCTTATGTGCAAGTCCTGATGTGACTTGATGTTCCTGGATGGGTTGGTATGGTGGTAAGAGGTGGGCAAGGCACTCCTCTTTTCTCAGGAGAAGGGGAGGGAGAAATGGGAAAAGAGGGTGAGAGGGTGGGCCTGGGAGGAAAGGATAGAGGGGGCTCCAATCTGGATGTAAAGTGAACATAATAAAATAATATAAATAAATATAATAAAATAATGTAAATAAATTAATTAATGAAAAAAAGAAGACCAAGTCTGATCCTTAACTCTCTATGGCTACCTGTGTCATTCTTCAATCTTTCTCTTTCTACTCCTCTAGTGTGCTGTTATATAACCAAGGGGACCAAACAGATGGAGTCACCTGATCTCAGTATTTCAGTCTCAAAAACTGTAACTAACTAAATATTTCTTTATAATGTTTCCAGTCATAGGTATTTCTTAAAGGACAACAATAGGATGTATGGTATGTTATAACCTGTTGAGAAATGGGGGTGTAGCATGGGCAACTTTTTCATACTATTTTTACAGCTGAAAATGAATCAACATTTTCAAAATGATTACATTTTTAAATATCAAGAGATAAATGTGATATTGATTATGTTACATATCTCTCTCATTAAGATTATATTCAGCATTCTAGAAGGTTTCATGATTTATACCTGTCTTTCTTTGTTTGCTATTGCTGTGATAAGACACTGATTACAAACCAGCTGGGGAGGAAAATGTTCATTTATTTGGCTTACACTTCCTAACATCATTAAAAGAAACTAAGGTAGATAATCAAAGTGACCTTGAACCTAGAGACAGAAACTGAAACAGAGGTCATGGAAGAAAACTGCTTATTTGCTTTCTCTTCAGGCATTAGGTCAGGTACATTTCTTATCTGTTCCATGATCACCTGTTCAGGGGTGACAATGTCACACTGCACTGGACTGTCCTAAATCAATCATTAATTAAGAAAACTTGGAAGCAGGTAAGTCGATAACCTAGCTCTGCCAAGACAGGGTAGACAAGTTCTTTATAATTCCTGCTTTGCAATTAATGTCTGTCAGAGATACTTGGCCAAAAGGCTGAAGATATATGCTTCATCATTACAGAGAAAAATTGGGATCTGTCCAGGAAGTCATTTGTCTGTCATTTCTTAGTTTTGAAAGCTGCTGGCTCTGCACTTCCTGTATATTCAGATATATTTAGCCTTCTCAGGTCTCTGATGTGGTTGAAGACTAGATAGTTATATCTCACACTTAAATTTTAAATTATTTAGGAATTAAGAGGATGTTCTAGGTCTAAGAAGATGTTTTTAAGTTGGTAATGCAAATTAGGATGGAAACTGAGTTAAGTATAGAACTTTAAACTCATGGAGATAGATGGATAATAATATTAATATCAGTTGCCAAGTATGTTTGGACTGGACGTTGGGAATGTATATCATACATTATAATTTTCATAACTGTGGCCTATTTAATTTTATTGTTTTATAATGTATTTATTGTTATAAGAAAAAGAGCCTTTTTTGGACTAAAAGGGGAAGCTGTTGGGGGGGAACATACACCTTAGATTATTAAAAAAAAAGCAGATAGGAAGGTGAGGGGGAAGAGGGTTGGAGGGTGGGACCAGGACGGGTAGGGAGGGGACTATGATTGAGATGTAACTTGAAGAAATAAATGAATGTTGAAAAGAAAAAGAGAAAGTGCTCCCACAGACTTGTCTATAGGTCATTCTAATGGAGGCATTTTCTCAACTGAGTTTCCCTCTTCCCAGATAACTGTAGTATGTGTCAGTTGACAATACAACAATAACAGCAACAATAGCAAAAACAAAAAAAGCAAATAAGAAGGTAAAATAAAAAACCCCAAATAATAAAACTCAAAAACTAACCAGCATAACATATTTTCATTTAATGAAACCAAAATTTATGAAATAAAAAGAAAACTCAATAGAGATTCAACATGAAATATCAAGATTATAATTTTTAAAAAGCATGGTCATACTTTCCTTAATAACTCTGGAAAAGGATGTAACAATGGAGTTCTGTTTTGAATAACTTGTTAGGTAAATTATCTTCATGATCACTAAAACAATGAGGAAAATATACTAAAAAAAAGAAGTTCATAAATATTGATGAAAAAGTATTAATGAAAAAGAGTTCTTAGTAAAATGATTGTAGTGTTAAATAGCAATCGACTGAATGTTGGAACAAGAAATTGCTTATGAAATGGTGCAAACGAGTATGTTTAGAAAAAAGCTTTTAATATACCTTGAAATTGATTTCATGTTCTGACTCCTACAATGAATGATCAACTTGACAGAATTTAGCATCACCTGGGAAATGGGCCTCTGGGAATATCTGTGGGGGATTATCTTGTTTTTGTTTGTTTGTTTGTTTGTTTGTTTGTTTTAATTGAGTGGAAGATCCACAAATTGTGGGTGGCACCAATCCCTTGGCAGGGAATCTTGGGCTGTTTAAGAGTGGAAAATTCAAGATGGGCACTATTGTACATGAGCGCATTATTCTCATTTTTTTAGCTGTAGACATAATGTGACCAGTCACTTCAACCTCTTGCCACTGTGAGTTCCCTGCCATGTAAGAGTGTAAACCGAGTCAAGTTTCTTTTGCCAGATATTTTATCACAATAGGAAAAAAACAACTAAGACCCATAGCCTTAGCACTTAAGTTATCAAACAAGAAAAATTAAGTACTGAATAGAAAGATAGATATTTATGGCAAAGTACACCAAAGAAAGCGTAAAGAGATGAATGTGTGAAGTAAATAGACATATAACGTAATAAATTTGAGTATAAGAACACAGTATAAAGGATCACTTACACCAAGAACATGTATGTGAATATAAACATAAACATATTATGAGAATTTTCTATCAGCATCATAGAGTAACATGTGATAAAATATTGGAGTAGTCTACTTACTCCTACACCAGCACAAGTCACTATTGTAATAAACAGGATCCACAGTTGAGTAAGACCAATGATGCTTTCTTTGTCTGTCCCAGAAGTGTGAAAAGTGCAGTCAATGACTTACAAATAAAAAGCAAATATGTCTACATAGCAAGGTGTTCATGAACAAAGCAGAAGACAATGTGAGAAAATTGCTTTTTTTGGGGGGGGGCATTTGAGACAGGGTTTCTCTGTGTATTCCTGGCCATCCTTGACTCACTTTGTAGATGCGGCTGGCCTTGAACTCACAGAGATCCACCTGCCTCTACCTCCCAAGTGCTGGGATTAAAGGTATGCTTTTAAATCATTTCCTACATAAATAATCCCTATTCTGAGAAAAAGTATCATTATTTCACAGTACAAAATAGAACTTACTTCTAGCATTAGTTGTTTTTAATTATTTCTTTTTGGTTTTGAGATTATGATTACAGCATTATTTGTCTTTTTCTTTTTCTCATTCAAAGCCCTCTCATATTTCCCTCTATACAACTTTTTCAAATTCATGGCCTCTTCTTTCATTAATTGTTGTTGCACATATATGTATATATTCCTAAATACGTAATTCCAAACTTCTCATTCTGTGTAATGTTACAGGCATATATATTTTAGTGGATGATCACTTGGTATTAAGATATCAATTTGTATCCTCTTCCCTGAGAAAGACTATTTCTTCCTCTCTTAGCATTCCATTATTGCCTGTAATCCTTTGTGTAGATTTGAGGCCTGTTGGACTCTTCTCACTCTCCAAAACTACTTTGTCCCTTCCTATTTCTGTTCACCCCCACCCCCCATCCATGTTAGCAGGGGAGAAACGTGTAATATTAGTTATGGACTTCAATTAGGGGGGGAAATAAACACAGAAATAAGGAGAATGGTCAAATAACAGTAAAAATGTATTGAGTGGTCACAAGGAATTATATTACTAACTACCTGAAATAACTCTAATACACGTAAGTCAGTGTATAAATATGTATAATTTAGATAAAAACAAATTATCATCTAGGCAGACAATGTTTCTTCCAAGAGTGAAAGGCAATCTAATAGACACTCCACACCAGGCATGAAAATCCTTCTTTTGAGTTGTTAGTGGTGGTTGTACAAGAGATTCCCAAAACATTAAAGGCTATTGCTAATGCCCTTGGTTGCCTCCCAAAGGGAGAAGGTAAATTCCTATTGCTGAAGATACCATGCACATCAGACATGGGGTTTAGATCCCTCTGAACTAGAACTGATCTACACTCTTCCCACCTAAGGAGTAGCATTCCTGGTACCAGAAGGCACAATGAGCATTTCCAAAGGAGGGAAGCAACTAAGAGTCCTACCTAGCTCTGACAGCAATGAACCAAAACAACTAGTATAACATGATATCGCTAATTATGTAGTAGTCACATGCCTGCCATAGGGGTGACACATACCTCTCATAGAACTAAAAGACCTCTTCAAGAAGGGAGAAATCATGTACTGGAAACCTAGCCAAGTACTCAGAGCTAGCAAAGTCATGGATATGGAGGAGAACCTACAACTGTCACTTTACTAAGACAGGACATTCCTTAACTGCATTCTAAATATTTAGCATTATATACACATATTCATGTAGTCCTCACCTTGCATCAAGGAAACTCCTCTTTGCAACAGAAAGAGATCATTATAGAAAACTACAACCAATTAAAATACAGAGTTGAAGAGATTATATCCATGAATACAACTATAAAACAACTACTACACAAATAAGTGGCTATTTTATTATAAACTATAATGTGAATGTTGGGTTGAATTTCAATCCTCTCTGCTCCACCCTTCTATCTGCTCAATATCAATACAGAGAAAGAGAGGAGGGGGATGGATGGTTATCATGGACCTTAGCCAGGCTGGGGAGAGGGCACAAATGTGACTACACTTACCTCAGAGGGTATGTACAAGGTAAGTCTCCTACACCATTTTTTTTCAGAAATAAGTTTAGTTTAAACTCAGTTTAATAACTCTCCTCACCCCTACCTATTGTTGTCTAACAGGTCTGACAATATGGTTAGGAATCTTTGGTAATGGTACTAAGTTATGGGTACTTTATAGAAAAACTATGTTAATACTACACAGATGTATCAATTCACATGAAGAGTGAATTTTGAAAAAGGCAAAGTAGTTTTAAGTTTAAATTTACAAAACATAAACTCTTTGTCTAAATTACATGTATCTTTTTTAAAAATGTTTGTTTATTACTTCAAGTTACATCTCCATCACAGACCCCTCCCCCCACCCATCCTGGCCTCACCCTCCCACCCTCTTCCCCTTCTTCCAGAACTCATAATTCTTTTTTTTAATATTTAGGCCTCAATTATGAAAATTATAAGTTGTAACATACATTGCCAATGTCCAGTGCATACATATTTGGCATATGATATTAATATTCTATTATCCATCTATCTCCATGAGTTTAAAGTTCTATACTTAACTCTATTTCCATCCTAACTTGCATTACCAACCTAAAACCATCTTCTTAGACCTAGAACATCCTTTTAAATCCTAAACAACTTAAAATTTAACTGTGAGACTATAACTATCTAGTCTTCAACCACATCAGAGACATGAGAAGGATAATTATATCTGATTATACCAGAATTGCAGAGCTAGCAGCTTCCAAAACTAAGAAATGACAGACAACTGACTGCCTGGACATATCCTTAAAAAATTGATATGCTTGGGATTATGCTCTTTTACAGAGGGAGCATTGTTTGTGTGCCTTCTTTGAGCACATACACAGATAATATTTATATGACATATTTGTTTGTATTTAATTTGATACACTAGGAATTTTGCTTAAAATTGGTTGTTATATATATATATATATATACATATATATATATATATGGGGCTAATTTACAGTCTTTCATTTTTTTCCATGAAATCTGAATATATCATAGCTACAAATGGAAAGATGTATACTAACAGACCTTTAAACCAGTGAAGCATTTCATTATAACAAGCAATTTTAATATTTTGCTTTGGGAAATTCCAATTTTTTTTCTTTACTCAAATTAAAAAAGTAGTAGATAAGACTTTTACAAAGTCACCATATTTCTCATTTGGAAATAAATTTATTCTATTGTTACATTTTATTATACTATATGTTCTGTATTATGTAAAGGTGATGCCAGAAGCTGTTTTTCCCAAAAATTATTGTACTTCAAAGATATTTGAAAATTCCTTTGATGTTTCTATCATGTTCATTTGTTATTCTCCTGAAACTACATTTGGGATTATTAAACCAGCTTTTTAACCACAACCTTACTTCTATTCTGTTCAGATCATTTGAGTTTGTTCATGCTCCTTCATTCCTATCCTAAAACGCTTTAAATGATTCTTCTCTGTACAAAGAAGAGTCTCACATTTGACACAGAAATCATTTAAGATTATATTATAATATCACCACATTTCCCTAAATGCAGATAATTAGAAAAAATTATTCCAATGTATAAGACCTGAGGCCTAGAAGTAGATTTATTTGTTTGGAAGTGGGCCAAAAACTGGAGGAACTGGATTAGAAGCAGGTGTATCTGTAATTCAGACCACAGTGGTAAACCAGGTGTCCCTTTCACCAGTTAAGGGGTGAAGAAGCCGGTACATGACAGAAGAGTTCAATAGATAGTGAATTGAAGCAGCAAATCCAGAAATTTTAGGAACTGCCCAGAGGGAAAATCATTTTCTAAATATATATCACATGTGACTAGTACATCGAGGTTTATGTTTTGTTTCCCCTCCATATTCATACATAATACAACAATAGATATCATTTACATACGAGCAGCTACTGTGTATTAGATAAGGCTTCACAAGCATTATCTCATTTCAATTCTCAAAATAATGGTAAAAGGCACGAAATATTGTTACCAGCAGATTATAGGTTATACAGCAGACAGACTCATGACATTCCCAAGGTGACCCATTTGGTATATGACAATGTTGGCATTCATGTCCAGGTTTTCCTGACCCAAGACTTATGCCCTCGAATATTTTGAATCTCTTCTGCTGTTATTACTGCTCATCCCTAATGGCACCCAAATACAAATGAAGAAGCCACCTGGATTACTTATCTTTACTTCTAGTTTATTATTATAGCAAAGAACATAGAGGAGAGAATGGTGGTATAGTGATATTTATTTTATTCACTCTTATTTAATAGTCCAATGGAACAGGAGGTGTTTCTGTCTTTAGTATTGAGGACTCTGTGATTTTAATGTTTACTTCATAGATGGAGAAATATTTCAGCTTTGATTCACACTCCTAATGATTATGATCTGTTAAGAGAATCTGATCTAACCACTTCCTCATAGTGGATTGTTTCATCTTAGTCTATTGATCCTTCATGTTGCTTTCGATGTCATTGGTTTTTATATCCTTATAATGAGATCATTTGTTCTCCTATACAAAACTGTCCTTTTTCTGATGTCCTGAGGTGATACCTGTAATAGAAAAGCATAAAACAAAATGAGATTTTTGTGAGTTGACTTCATGTTTAAATTCTCTTGGTGATTTTGTTATCTCACTCTCTGGCTGAAGGTGGTTTTGTAGATAGATAATTGGACTAATTCAGACACATTAGAACTCCATACCTATTACACAATCATAAGTAAAAACACCAATGAGGTACATTGTGAGGACAGTGCCTTAAAGAGGAAAGATATAACCATGTAAGCACTAAATTTAAGGAAGAAAATATGCTTCACAAAATCAAAAGGAAAACCAAATGAGGATGCATTTGTGAATAAGAAAATAGAAGAGGGGTAAGAGCTCTATCAAATTGACAAGTCAAAACTGGTTTACAGGGCATTGAGAGTCATCAGAAGAAGAAAACTAGATAACTGAAAGGGATAATAGAGTGGAAGGAATTCACTTCAAATCCTTCTATCAATAACAACAAAATTGAAGTGTTTTCCTTGCTGATGGGTTCTCTATAACGTATCATCACACACAGTCAAGCATTTGCAGCTTTGGAGACAAGAATCATCCTCCAAAATGAACAATTTTTCCCAATCAGTTAGCTGACTGTACTCATGACTTGCATTTTTCTTTGAGAAACTGATAAAACATGGTTTAAATATACAGAAAAAATGGATATTAATATTTAGAAAATCATCAGTAAGAGAACAATGACAGCAATGTGGTTAGATGAAGATGTGCTCAATGGAAATCAAAGATTATTTTGCTTACCCAGAGTTTCACTTGAGTTTCCAAGAGCATTAACATGCTGATAACAGAATCTAAGGTTGAGTTCCTGATGCTGTAATCTGGAATGGAGAAGAAGAAAAAGCAGAAAGGCAAAAATATATGATCATTGTTATTATTAACTGCAATATGGCCATAAGGTAAAATAATATCGTAAGATGAAAATAAAAATCTACAGGTGAAGTGAAGTGAGGAGTTAGGGTGAGAAGGAGGCAATGGAATACTGGAGGAAAATGTGAAGTCAAAATAGGAACTACAAGAGTGCCTCCACAAAGCATTAAAGCAACTTGATCAGCCTGTGCAACACAATCAGATCTCATGTATAAACAAAACTTTAAAACAAAAAATATAAAACAAATAAACAAGAATAGACATAATAAAATAAAATACCAGGCTCAGTAGGTCCCACCTATAAACCTAAGATGAGGCAAGAGGTTCTAGAATTTGAGTTGAGCCTGATTTAAAGACAGAGACCATGTATTAAAAAAAAGGTCAGCTGATAAGTAAATATTCTATTATTAATGCAAAAGTGATCTATTTGAATTCTCAGTAATTTGATTAAATTTACAGCTGCCAGGGATATAGAATCTGGATATCTT
This sequence comes from Lophiomys imhausi, assembly GCA_907164525.1. Lineage (NCBI taxonomy): Eukaryota > Metazoa > Chordata > Mammalia > Rodentia > Muridae > Lophiomys > Lophiomys imhausi. The sequence continues at coordinate 443,483 of CAJQZJ010032443.1, forward strand.
AATTGCTCATTAGAACTAGAAACTAAAGTACTGTGTATCAACATTAGTTAGTACTCAGCTCACTGAAGCAAAATATTTAGGAATAAAATCTGCAACTGGAGCTAACTCAGTATGGCTATCAGTCTTCAGTATCTGCATCCTGAACTCTCATGTTCAGGTCAACCACAGCAAACTCATCACTAAGAACTGTGGTAGGAATGGAAAGTACCATTTAGAGTTTCCCCTCATAGTAGCATCTCAGAAAATGACAGAAGTGAAGTCCTGCAGTCTTGGCTAAGAGACTCAAATTCCCTCAGCTTTCCAAGGGTCTGTGAGGAGAAGATTAAATAAATAATCTAGATGCTAAATACTCCCCCCCAAAAGCAGGTTAAGTTATAATTGTCAAGGAAGTGGAATCTACATAACCATGCAGCTGATGAGACACAGAAATTTATATCCTGAATGTTCTATAAGGATTCAGTTCCAGGTAGCAAAATCTGATGGATTACAACCTAGATCTGTAGTAAGTTTCTTTGGCACAAGTGTTATGTTTCAGGACCTTCAGTTCTCTCATCAAGGAATATCAGAGTAAACCCTCTAAGTACTACAATGAAATGGACAGAATGATGTAAAGTACACTTTCCTTCTACTAGGTCTTAATGAGATCAAGGGATTGCTGGTTACTTTGCTGGGAAATTCAACCAACTTTAATACTCTAAGAGTTTAGAAAGAGAAGTATGAGCAAAAACTCTGAATTTTAGCTCCCAGGAAGTGAGCCAACCAAAGCACGGGAGGGAACACCTAACCAGTTTCAGCAAAACTCTAGAAAAGTGGACTCCACACTCCAACTCAATTCTTTTCTTCTGTTCCACCTTCATCAGGACATCTGAAGGTCTGAAGCAATAGCCTCCAGCTCACTCTCAACTCAGTATCCCAGTCAGTTTTGGCAAGGACAATTCTGTGTGTCTTTTGTGTGACTCCTCTTAAAGAACTTAAGCACTCACAACTGAAAACCTAGTTGAGTAAAATGTTTCCTTTATTAAAAGAGTTGAGGAACTTGTGGACTATGTAGAAACTAAAGGTACCTCAGACCAAGGACTCTGCATTCCTCAGACTGTCCTGTGGAGACTAGCAATCTTCTGTCAACTTAGAGCCAGAATATGGCAATTTTGAATTAAACAGTGATATCTGGACATGGTAGTACCACAGAAACAGACAATACCCAGAATATAGAGAATGCCCTAGAAAACCCATTGATTTCTATTTTGAGGAGCCAAATGAGACTGTTAATGTGAACCATTAAGTTGTATCTGTTAGCCAGACAAAATCCTCAGCAGATTCTCAGCTGACAGAACGTAATAAAAGCAAATAGAAATCTCTCCCTTATTCCTAGAAGACAGCAATACCTGACACCAAGGAAAGAGTCTACCATGAAGGCTACCAGCTGAAGACCCTGAGTGGTAACAAGACTCTTTTTTATGTTTTATGTTAATTTATTACTTCAAGTTACATCTCCATCACAGTGCCCTCATTCGAAACCTCCTCGTTCTACCCTCCCACCCTTTCCTCCCTCTCCCCCCATCACACTCCTCCAATGTGGAGTGTTCCCTACTTATCAGCTCCTCTCAGTTCAATGTTCATATGAGGGCTAAGAGCTTCTTCTTAGACTGGGGGCCTATATGGTAGTGTCCCTAGGGTAAATTGTTGATTAATAGGTAACAAAGTCTATGTTCCTGATCCTTTTGGTGTAGTTAGTTATAGAATAGTTATCCTGTACTTTATGACTAATATCCAATTATAAGTGAGTAGATACCATGTGCATCTTTCTGAGTCTGGGTTAGCTCATTCAGGATGAGCTTTTCTAGTTCCATCCATTTGGCTGTAAATTGCATGATTTCCTTGTTTCTGATAGCTGACTAGAATTACATAGTATAAATGTACCACATTTTAAAAAATCCATTCATCAGTTGAGGGACATCTGGGTTGTTTCCTGTTTCTAGCTATTACGAATAAGGCTGTTATGAACATAGATGAAGATATGTCCTTGTGGTTTTGTGAGGAATCATTTGGGTGGATACCCAGAAGTGCTGTGGCTGGGTCTTGAGGTAAGGCCACATTTTCTAAGATATCACCAGACTGATTTCCATAGTGGTTGTACAAGTTTCCACTCCCACTAGCAATGGAGGAGTGTTCCCCTTTCTTCACAACCTTGCAAGCATGTGCTATCATTTGAGTTTTTGATCTTACCCATTCTGACAGGTGTGAGATGGAATCTCAGAGTCATCTTGAGTTGATTTCTCTGATTATTAAAGATATTGAGCATTTCTTCAAATGTCTCACTGCCACTAGAGATTCCTCCTTTGTGAATTCTCAGTTTAGGTCTGTTTCCCATTTTTTGATTGGGATTTGGTTTCTTGGTGTTTAATTTCTTGAGTTCTTTTTAAATTATGGATATTAGCCCTCTGTCAGATGTAGAGTTGGTAAAGATCTCTTCCAAATCTGTAGGTTGCCATTTTGTTTCAATGACAGTTTCCTTTGCCTTAAAAAAAAACCAAGATTTTCTGTAGGGGTTAGATAAATTAGATTTAGAAAATATATAGGAGTTTCTG
>CAJQZJ010032443.1:451070-472371 GCA_907164525.1 Lophiomys imhausi
AGACAGTATCAGAAACTCCTATATATTTTCTAAATCTAATTTATCTAGCCCCTACAATTTTCAGTTTCATGAGGTCCCATTTATTGATTGTTGGTCTTAGAGCCTAAGCTATTGGTGTTCTGTTCAGGAAGTTTTCACTTGTGCAAATGAGTTCGAGGCTTTCCCCCACTTTCTCTTCTATTAGATTTAGTGTGTCAGGTTTTATGTAAAGTTCTTTGATCCACTTGGACTTAAGTTTTAGGCAAAATGATAAGTACAGGTCTATTTGCATTCTTTTACATGTGGACATCCAGTTAGACCAGCACCATTTGTTGAAGATGTTGTCTTTTTTCCATTGTATGGTTTTGGCTTCTTTGTCAAAAATTCAGTGACCATAGGTGTGTGGGCTCATTTCTAGGTCTTCAGTTCGATTCCATTGATCCACTGGTCTGTTTCTATCTTAGTACCATGCTGTTTTTATTATTATTGCCCCTTAGTACAGTTTGAAATCAGGGATGGTGATACCTCCAGATGTTTTTTTATTGTACATGATTGATTTAGCTATTCTGGGTTTTTTGTTATTGCATATGAAGTTGAGAATTGCTTTTTAGAGGTCTATAAAAATTGTGGTGGTATTTTGATAGGAATTGCATTGAATCTGTATATTGCTTTTGTCAAGATGGCCTTTTTTATTATGTTGAGTTTACCTATCCATGAGCATGGGAGATCTTTCCATCTTCTGATGTCTAGAACTTCAAATCCTTGAAGAAAGAAATTGAAGAGGTAACAAGACTTTTGTGATTCAAAGAACGACTGTGTGTGCAGGGGATTACCCTTGATGACAGTCAATTTGTTGCTCTATGTGAAACCAAGAGGGCCACTCTTGAATGCGATTATGTGATCTCCACCAGGGATGACCAGGACACCAAAAAGGATCATCTAGTTGTTTCTGTGTGTGACCAGATCTTCAATGGTGACCTGCAGATATCTTTCAGTGGTGAAAAGAACTATATTTTTGAGTTACAATTTTTATTATTTATTACACATACACATAAACAACCAGTGAGCCATTCTAGTGAATCTCCTTTCTACATATACAGAGAGATATATACTATAAATTATGTTCCTCTAGATAACCCAGACTAGTAAAGGAGGTAAGAAAAAAGATCAAAAGAGATCATTAAAAAGTATATGTAGGTATGGTGAGCTATAGATCTGATAGATATCATCTGAAATTCAAATATGATACACTGTTGTATCATATTTGTAGCATACTTTTAATGTTTCTAAAGAGCTAATACCACTTTTGTTTTTCTTCAGACCAGGGTTCTGATGGCTATTCTTGGTTATCTACTTGACTATACCTGGAAATATAAATAATCCTGAAAAAGAGGCACACCTGGGAGAGATTTTCTGCTTGGTTTGAGGTGGATGAATCGACTTCTAGTCTTTGAGACAAGTAGACACATACCTTTATTCCAGAACTTGAGTCAGGAAGATCCATCTTTAATTCAGGGTACACCTTGTTCTGTAAGTCTATATAAGGCCATGGAAGAAGGAAGTTTTTGTTCTTTCCCTGCTTGTCCTCACCCTGCTAGGACATCCATTCCTACACTAACAATGGAACCTACTTTTTCAGATTATGGCATAGACAGAAGACCAGCTGAGACATGCAGCCTTGTGGGACAGACCAACTGGAAGATTACTGGATTATCTGGACTCCAGCCTGTAAGTACCTCCAAAATTTTCCATATATATATATATATATATATATATATATACATACATATGTATATATACATATGTGTGTGTGTTTGTGTGTGTAATATAATGAACCCCTACTGCCCATTTAGGTGATGGCTACAACCATTACACTTCTCATAAGAATCTGGTGACATATTGGACACTTAAAAACCACTAGGGTAGCCCTTCCTCTCTCTCTCTAACACTGTTCCTCTCTCTATGCTCTATCTTCCCTCTGTATTTCCATCTTTCTCTATGTTCCAGCTTCTCCCATGGCTCTGCCTCCATTTCTTGCCCTAAACGCCCTTCCACTTTACCTTATTAAACCTTATATCAGACCTGTTGTGTGGCATGGTATGATTTCCTCAGGTAATACACCTTGGCAAGGGTGTGCCATATTGTGTCCCCCCCACCTGTGCTGTACCACCTGCCGCATTATTATAACAATGGTGCTCTGACCCATGAAGGACCCTATTCCACCTGCTTCATTTAAATCACCTGCCTACAACAGTTTTCTCTCTGCTTCCCTGATTGCTGAACTTCTGCACCTAACACTAACACTCTGACTTGGAGTCTGATTCTGACCAATTTCCGGGATGAGGACTCCTTCTACCAGCATGGTTTCTTTCTCACCTTCCAGACTTCTCAAAATCCTAGTGCCAGGTAACCATGTCTGCTTGTTCTTTCAAGATTGACCCCTGTCTGATTGAGTGATGACTCATCAAAATAGCTTAAGCCTTATCATTTAGGTCTCTGCTGGATGTCCTGGGATGCTGGAATTCTAGGCCTGAGATTCTTGCCTCATCAATTGGAACTTTGTCTAGCATCTAAATTTATAAAGTCTGACCTCAACATTCTGTTCAAGCAATTAGAAGAAACTAAAAAGTTCTCCTTTCTTTACTTTTTTTTTTTTATCACTCTACGTCCTGCTTCTTTCCAGTCTACCTCCCTATGCCTCCTAAATATCTTGTTTGCATGATACAAGCTGCAACCATTATAGGTGGTGGGACCAGAGACTGCAAGCAGCTGTTCAGACCATTTCTGAGCAGACAGCATGCTGTCCAAGTTGGACGGGCTGACAAGGATGGAGAAGCTGACTGCTGAATTTGCCAAGATAAGGTAAGCAGTCCTTCATAATTCCTGTCTCACCAAAAGTCTGTCACGTTTTGGTACTGGTGGCCAAAGATGGATGCCCCACTGACACAGGAACAAAGGGGCATATGTCCAGGTAGCTGTTACGACTATCATTTTTTTTTCTTCGATGCTCATCTTCTTTTTTTTTTTAAAATACTTTATTTTTTTTCTTCAAGTTACATCTCAGTAACAAACCCCTCCCTATTCCCCCCTTCCTATCCTGCCCTTCCACCCTCTTCCCCCCAGAAGTTTCCCCTTTCAGTCCAACAGATGGTTCCTTCTCTTATAACAGTAAATACTATACAAAACAACAGATATAAATATGCCACATTTATGAGAGTTAAATGGCCCAGTATACCTTCCCAATGTCCAGTTTATACATATTTGGACCCTGACTTTAACATTCTACTATCTAACCATCTCCATGAGTTTAAAGGTCTATATCTGACTCAACATTCATACTAACTTGCAACACACTTTTAAGAGTATCTTCTTAGATCTATAACACCCTCTTGATTCCTAAACAACTCAAAATTTAACTATGAGACTCTAGCTGTCTATTCTTCCACCACCTCAGAGACCTGAGAGGGATAAATATATCTGCTTATATAGGAAGTGCAGGGCCTGCAGCTTCCAAAACTAAGAAATGACATACCAGTGACTGCCTGGACAGTTCCCATTTTCTCTCCATACATTCCTGCATCAGTCTTCAGCCTTTGGGTCCTGTTTCTCTGACAGATATTTGTTGTAGAGCAGGGATTATGAAGGACTTACCTACCCTGTCTTGGCAGAGTTAGGCTGTCAACTTCCCTGCTACCAAGTTTTGTCCTTTTTGGACAGCAGTCTGTCTGCAGTTGGTGCAAGGGGTTTTTTCATGCCAAGAGATAGGCTTGCCACTAATTCAACCATCTCACACTGGAGATTCTTCAATGCTTATCTTCTACTTGGAGTAGAATAGGGGGTGCTGTCAGGAGCTGATATGTCTCGATATAAAAAAAAAGAAAATCTTAATTTAAGATAACATCTTTGAATGCCATATTCTGCAGATCTCTTGGGGTTTTTGAAGATGCTCTATCCATCTCTTGTATTTAGATAAGCAAATGTTGCTTGTCTCTTAACAACGTGATTACTGGGTAGTTTAGAGAATATTTGTGATAGACTGTCATAGTAGCTAACAAAGTGACATGTTTGCATGACTAGGAGTTTCTTTTACCTAACTATCCTAGACAATTTTAGACGGTTGGTATCAAGAGGCCAGAGCTTCACATTTTATTTTTAAGTATCTCTAGGTATGATACCATTAAGAAGCGTTACCTTTAATTTTGTATCAATATACAAAGCTCTATTCAATTGTGGTTAAATATACTCTTAATTATGTATCAATATACAAAGATCAATGCCTATGTAGCCCAATACAATCTTAATATTACGTCCATATACAAGGGTCAATACCATTGTGGCTAACTATAATCTTAATTTTGTATCAATATACAAAGATCAATACCGATGTAATCCAATACAATCTTATTTTTGCACAATAAACAATGGTCAATATCACTTTAGCCAAATATACTACTAATTTTGTATCAATATACAAAGGTATAAGGGCATATTCAATAATCTGCCCCTTCTTCTTGGACCTTCCTGTGCTATGTCTATGTCTCATTTTTCTCAAGCCTATGCACTCCTACATAGGAGAGGAAGAAGGATACAGAAAAGGAAAAGTAGGATATAGGAGTTAGATAAATTAGATTTAGGAAATATATAGGAGTTTCTGATACTGTCTCTTAATTCGGGGCCTGAAGAGCATTATCAACATGAAGTCAACAAAAACAGGAAAGACTCAATAGACTGAAAAACAAGTTTGAAGTCAACAAAAACAGGAAAGACTCAAGACTTGAAGAAACAAAGTATCTGGCCTGACATTGTTTTCAGCTGCTAAGTGGGCGGAGCCCAAATTAAGCTGAAACAGAGTTCCTCCTATTTGAGGACAGTGCGTGGAGCCCAAAAGAAGAGAAGAGGCCCCTGATGGTAGAGAGCTCCAAGAGTCCCGCTGAAAAAAGGACTGGCCATTGATGGCTAGCTCTCTCCCTGAAGCAGAAAGAAGCCGGTGAGCAAAGAAAGCCTGAACAAGACACCAAAAGGCCAAGGACTGGACCCTGTGTCTCAGCTTTTGCCTAGAGGGGTTTGATCTGTCCAAACAGTGGCCTAAAGGAAATGGTGCCTGGCTTTAAGGACTGAGGCAGAACAGCTGAGTTCCTGATTCAAAAGAAATAAGTTGGCCTGCAGACGGCTGGGGTCTCCCACAGAGAAGAAAGCATGAAGCCTTATTTAAGGTGAGACTGCAATAACCAACGACCCTGACGAACCTGCATCTGAGAGATCCAGAAGAAGGACTGCTAAGTGTGTTAAAGAATCTACAACAAAGACTGTGTTCCTGACGACTGAGGACCTGCCCCAGAGACTGTATCATTCTAAAAGGTTATGAAAGTAGTTGTTATAATTATCAATAGGTTTAGTGGATAGGTTAAAGGGGTTGTAGGAATTTATAGGATTAATAGTTAAGAAATTGTTGGTGTTTGTTATAAGTGAATTTAGTAATAAATAAATAAGTGTTAAATAATAATTTAAAAGTTCGGTTACAGTAGGAAATCCCTGGGGCTGACCTCCAAAACCCATTAAACAGGACCATTTATCAGCTTGTAATCTCTTCCCCTAAATATCAGAGTTTTCAGTTATCCTTCAAATAACCAAAAAGAAGGGCGGAGAAACACCCTCCCCACCCTCTGGGCATGGGACCTCGCTCTCTTAAAGTGACTTCCTGCTGGTTTGGGTCGTAGTAAACCTGTTTGGGGCCCGAACCCAAATGGAAAAAATGGTTAAAAATGTTAGTACAATCCTTTTATGTTCAGTCCTTCTGTTCTCAGCTGTTTAGATGACCTAAGGAGTTTGTAGGCAGAAGCTGATCTTGCAGGCTTCACTGAGGTTCCGGCCGGGGCATTGTGTAGAACTGAATGGTCCCAGCAACACTGGATTGCTGTGGTTGCAGGCCCCCGATGGAGACAGCTATTGAGGGAGTCTGCCAGGCTGAATCAACTGGGTCACTCGTCCTCCTTGGTGCCTGATTCTGCTCTCTGCTGAGGTTTCCGCTGTCCAGCCATCCCCGGGCTCCCCTAATGGACGCTTCCATTCTCCTGGAAAGATAAGAACAGAGCCCTGATCAGCACTTCCTGCTTACTCAGGTAACATTTATCCTTCTCAGATCCCTGATGAGCCTGAAGAGTAGGCTAGCAAAAGATGTAACAGCTTAACAACAGAGACCAAAGCTTCAGAAGCCTTTTCAGCTTTCTTCATGTGTAAAAATCTGGACTTAAGCCTCATCCCCATAGAGGTGCTACCACTAGGCCCAGTCACAGTCTACCTTGTTACCAGACTCAGAAAATAAACAGCTCCTTACCCCAAGGTAATTCACCTTCATGTTAATTCATTAGTCAATTCATTAGCTAGTTAAACTACTAGGTATTCTTTCTCCTTAAAGAAGAAAAAAGAAGGGCAAACACGTTTACCTTGATTACAGATTTCATGTTAAAAGATAATGTAACTTTTCACTACAGTGACACCTTCCAGAAAACTCATTTGTGTCTCATCATATATAACTAGATAGAAAAAGACAAAGTTTATGTAAGGCTTGAGGATACAAAAGCTAAAGTTGTGAGAACCTAAAAAAAGTATTTTAGGGTCTAAGAAAATGTCTTGGTGTTGGTAGATGCAAATAGAAGTGCCTTAAGGTTGGTAAATGCAGACAGATGCTTCAGATTTCTTCCCCTTACTATGCTCCTGTTAAAATTCCAGTAAGCTATTAGTCTAACTCTGGTAAAACATTCCATTATACGATCCACTATTATAATCATAAGTTCAAGATTTTAAATTCCCTTTGGCTTGTCTTTTAAATATAGATTTCAAAATGTTTCTCATTGTACTAAATTTGTATACATCCAGTCTTCTGGATAGAAGAAAAAGCCTCTTTTTCACGATGTGTACTCATATTAAAAATCAGGTTACCCCTTCTGCTCCATGGAAAGTCCCTGTCTTCTCTGAGCTCTTCTTAAAGACTGTTCATGCTATGGTAACCCAAGATTGTTTGCCAAGCCTCTGCTTTGCTATGACACAAAGATGTGCTTTTACTGTCCTTTTCCACACTGTAAATTTCACTACAGATGTTACAAACAATGGTGATGTTAACATGTTTAAAACTTGTCTCCTGTTGTAAACTTTAACAGATTCCTCATAAGCCTCAGAAAATCCACTCGAATCCACCTAGAATGAAGTCCAGATAAGTACTGCCAACCAACAATTAACAACCTAAATTTCCCAGCTATTGCTATTTCAAAGAGAGGGATTCCTTCCCCATTACCCGGTTTTGGGACTCCTCTCCAGCTACCAAGACCATCGTCTTAAAATATTTTCTCCTTAACCCACTCACCTTTATCTTCTGCACTCTAATACATGTTTCTGCTGTAGTATCCTGCCAAGTCAGGCATCCCTGCATCCAGGACACCTCCAAAGCGAACACCCACTGGTGACAGCTCAGCTCACAGACAGTTTCAGCAAAGCCTGTGCTTTCCTAGCCGCAGATTGGAGAGCAGTGATACAGCCAGCTCTCCCAGGACTTCACCAGCACCCAAATTTTCTTTTTAGGGCCCCCAAAGATGTCTATGCTTCAAGTCAGCAAGCCAGAAGCAGCCTAAAAGTGCACCATGACCCCACTCCTGCCACATCACCTTCCTAGCTTCTCAGGTTTTTTTTCTCTCTTTATTTAATAACAAGGCAAAAATATAAGCCTACAGGCACTTGCATTAACCTGACTCTGGACTTCAGGGGTCCTTCAGGGTCCTTAATTGCTTAAATCATCATCCTCCAGGTGCAACACACCTGGCAGAGATAAAAGCTTCCTACCAACTCTTTCCTCTCTCTCTCTCTTTAACCCTGTTTCTCTCTGTGTGCTCTAACTTCCCCCTGTCTTTTACTCTTTCTCTATTCCAGCTTCCCCCATGGATCTGCCTCTGTTCTCTGCCCTAAATTCCTTTCCCCTTTACCTTAATAAACCTTATACTAGAAAAACAAGAAGCTACTAGGGTAGCCCCAGCTGTCTGAAATTTGTGGACAGGATCGTCTCTAGGAAATCCTCTGTGGAGCCACACATGCTCCCCTGAGAATGTTCCCCTTTGACATGGGCATTTCCACACTCTCTCTATATATCACAAGAAACTCTTCACCTCAAAAGGAATCCCAGATCTGAAACTGCAACTTAATTATCAATTGCATTTATTAATAAGTATAAACTGTAAGATTAGTGCAGTAGAATTACCTGCAGCTTGGCAGGAGATTCGCTGGAGCTCAGAGGGGAGACCAATGGCCCTGAATTTCTTGGACTGATGGCCTATAAGCCCCCATGGTCCTTTCCCCAATAATTAAATATATCAAGACCTTTTAATGTTTCAATGCTTAGCCCTTTGTTGAGCAGACTCTCAATTAGCTAATCTAAATTAACTGGGACCACCTAATCCCAAACTGCCATGTGCCTGTTATTACCTTCCAGAATTCTCAAACATGTCTTTCTGCTTCCATGTCTACAGGTAGAATGAGCAAATCCTCTGTGTAAAATGCAGGGTTCTGGTTTTAATATCAGGAAGTCCCACCTTCCTATACTTTTTTTGCCCAGCTAAATGTCCATCAGTGACTTTTATTAACCAATCAAGAGAATACCTCAGAAGGGGTGGTAACCAGATCTCAGCATTGAAATCAGCCTATCAGAAGCAATGTTATTAGACCTTCCCCAACACAGATCAGGAGGCAACGAGCATTACTCAAAGCTTGTGGCATGAAACTGTCCCAAAGGCAGGCCACTTTCTTTTTGAAAGAGAGACCACTAGAAACCTAATGTGTAGACTTGGGTCACTTATCTTGCCCACTGCCCAGAAAGCCAGAATGGAAAACCCATTCCTCCATTTCCTGCCCATTTATAGCTGTTGTTCACCAATGTGTAGATCTTTCTAAGCCACCACACGTCAAGGTTGCTTCACAGCCCCTCATTAGATGACTCTGATGATGATGAATGTCCTGAGAACCATATGATTGCAGACCTAATGGTCCTTGAAAAAGCTATAGAGGAGGCCCATAAACAATTGCTTCCTTATCCTTGGCAGCACAATCTGGCCCTACCCAATCTACCCTGTACAATCCCTTGCCTCCCTACATTGCTCTGCAGGGCAGTCCTCCCTCTGCCCCTTCTTCTACTACCCAGCAGCTCCGCAACCTCTGGAACTCCATCACAGGTCCAGAGATCCAGCCATTTCTAGTTAATCTCCACCCCACCTGGGGTTAGGCCTCTAAATTGGTATCTTTATCAGGCTGGAGACTTAAAAGAGTTCAGGCAGTCGGTCAAGGATTACATGGATTCCATGCCCCTTGGACTAAATCTCTCTTCCAAAGTCAAATTGCCACTTTAAACATGCCCCAGATTTGGCAAGATGTCTACCATTTCTCTCTAGCTGGCATGCCCTTCCTATATTGGAAGTCTCTCTGCAGAGATGAATGCTGCCAGCAGGTCAGGCAGAATTAGGACCACGATGATATCACATAGGGCTATGATAAGTGTTTTGGTCAGGAAACCTTCTCCTCAGGAGCTACACAGCAGGTAGCCCAGCCAGCAGAATATTAGGACCAGGTGCACCTATCTGCACTTCAAGCCTGGGACAGAATCATCCTGCCCTCCTACTCAAAAGACGCTGCCTCTTTATTTTTCCTCCACAAAAAACTAAAAGAGACTCTCTCTGACTTTGTTCTTAGAACTAAAACAAACGTAGAAAGACAAATTACCAACCCTGCAGCCAAATACCCCCTTCTTAAAAACATCATTTGGGAAGGCATGTCTTCTGAATGAAGGCTTGCCTGCCAAGCTCTCAAAGATGAATACTATGGTAGATGGATGTGGCCACTCAGGATACTGGGAGAGCATCCAGTCAGGGTGTGTCCATTGCCTAGGCCTTCACAGAAGTGATAAAAACAGAAGGTATTTGGTTTAAATGTAGTGAAAAGGGACAATGGAAAGGCAAGTGCCCTAAAGGGGTCTCCATCAGAAATGCCACAACCCTAACCCCAACCCCCAAGACAGTCTGTCCCTAATGCCATAGGGGGCTCTGCTGGGGGAGAGATTGTTGCTCCCATTATGACAAAGATGACAAGATACTGAAGCCTTAAAACTTAAAATGGGTCACCCTTTAGACCCAACAGTAAAAAGGAAAACTGATCCAATAGAAGCTTTATGGTTTAGCTGGCATGGGGAGCCAAGATGGGGAGTGTGCAATTTATGTCCCCTTGTGGGAGGTCACTCTCCTTCTTCTTGTTCATCTAGTCAGTTGGGAGCCATGAAGGCCAGGAGTGGAAGAGACCTCAGGAAGCTGCGAGCTCCATGAGAACAGACTCTTGGGAGATGGTTTCAGTGATGCACCTCATTCAATCGGGGAAAAAAAGCTACTTACACCTTTGGAAAGTGGGTAGGGACTTTCAGGGTGAGTGTACATCATTTGATGGGGCCAGTGTGCTGGGGACACTTCATTTGCATAAGAAGGAATTCCAGGTGCTGCCAGACATGACCTTAAATGTGTACCTGGACACACAGTGATGAGGCTGGGGGCAAGTGATCCCACTTCTGCCAATCTCAGAATGAGATTTCTGGGTTTGGACATGCCTCTACTCCATTCTTGCTCCTGGCTGGTTCCCCTCAGTCCCATGGCCTCCTGGTCCCCCACCTGGGCATCAGAACAATGTGTCTGATAGATATCTTCAGAAATTCATGTGTGACACTCTGTATTGTACTCTACTTTTAATGTTCCTAAAGGGTTAAAATGCTTTTTTGGGAGAGCAGGGTATGTTGTATTTATAGATATTTATGGCTTATTTTTTAATCTTGATTCTATAAATATGTTTAATTATCCAAAAATCAACTTATACTAAAAATAGGTGTGAAATGTTTATGAAAAGCCATTTTGTTTGATTTTTCTGTTTTCTTTTTTAAAGTAATCTTTAAATAAGGAAATCCAAAGCTCATCACTTATTCATGATTATCTTCTAATCCATGCAGTTGGGTATCCAGAAGATTGAAAAGGGGAGCCAGGGAGTATGCCTACATTCCATCCCAGGCCAATGACTGGTTTAAACCTCATGATGAGAGGCCCTGAACTCTCATAGAAGGAGGAATGGGCTGTACAATACCAAGTCACCAAGGACTACCAAGTGTCAGTTCACCATTGGAAAAGGTTGGAGGCATGTTAGTGGAAACTTTAAGAAAGCAATGGTCAATCAGGTGTCTTTGGACAGTTCTGGATTAGTGTGTGTGTTTGTGTGTGTGCTCATCCTCACGCACATGTATGTACCTCCCTCTATTGGTTTCATTTATCATAATTTATTAATATAGCATTCTAAATAGATGATTATTTTAAATTTGTGCATAGGATTTATGTATACAGAGACATTAATGCATATACACATGTGCATATCTCATGAAAAATCTAATCTCAACATATAGACTTGTATATTTTTTTATTGATTTCAAAATGTAAATATTATATGAACATATATACTAATATTTTATTAAACTCTAGCCCCTTTCTTTTTTTTCACCCCAACATAATATCCGTTTTGATTATGTGGACATTTCATACAAGGCACCCATATCACACTCACTTCTCACACCTCCCAGGTCCACCCTTTCACTTTAGCTCCCACCCCCTCAAAAAGAAAAAAAATACACCAAGTTCAATTCGTGTTTCTCATATGTTCAATTGAGAATGATTAAATCTAAGTGGCCTGTCCCTTAAAGACAAATGAATCCCAGCCATGACCCTCCCCAAAGACATCAACTGTAAAGAGCTATATTTCAGCATCTTTGGCAAATTTTTTAGGGACTTTCTTCAATAGATTCCTGTCTGGACTATTTCTTTTTGTGTTTGTGGAGGGAGGGAGGAGGGGGAAGGCTGTCACAGAAGACTTCAGTGTCTCTCATTCTCAATTATAATTCTTCAGGCATTGATACCACCACAAAGAAACATCCTTACCTATAATAGCCAGCAGCTGCATGGACCACAGACATCAACATGGCTTTCTGTGGCAACCCTGATTTATGGACATCAGCGTGGTCTATTGTTGGGGTAGTGTTAAGCATTCTAAATGTCAACTGGCTCTGTTTGCTGTCTGTTACTTATATTGATTCTGATTGGTTAAATAAAATGCTGAGGTCTGAGATTGGGCAAAGACAGAGAAAGGTGGGACTTCCTGAGATTAGAGCAGGAAGCCTGTGCTTTAGACAGGAAAAAAAAAAGCATTCAAGCCAGCAGCAGGAAGAAGAAAGCATTCCAGCCAGCAGCAGGAAGAAGGAGGCACACACCATGGGTTAGGAAAAAGAATCTCATTCCACATGGCCAGGAACATCGGCTACTGTGGAGAATGGCTGTCCAAGGGGATGTAGGTATATATGGGGTCATATTTGGGTAAAAGAATTAAGAGCTAGCTTAGATGGGCTAGGATTGCACAATTCAGGCCAAGGCTTGTTAAAATGCACCCCGTGTCTGTGTGTGTTCATTTATAATGGCTGCTTAAAGATTAACGGCTGCCAAACCAATTAACAATAACCTGAATACTGGTAAATAATTTAATTATTTCTACAAATGGTCCCCAACGTAATTTAACTATTTTTTTTTTTTTTACAGTCTATGGTGGTAGCTTGAGCCATAGAAAACAACATGGCCTTGGGTGTCCATATAGAACATGGACATTGATACAACCTCTGACTTAGGTTGTATCATGGATTACAGACACTAACAGGAATTCTATTGAGGAGGCTTAATCCAGAAAATGAATCATTCTTCATCTCAGATATCTTGCAGTTGCTCAGAGACAGGTGATCATGTCTGTGTAACTGTGCTCCTGTATCCATCACTGCTGCTGCATCTCCTCTTCTGTCTCTGTACTGCTCCCTTATGCCCTCTATCACATATTCACTGATTAAAATGGCATTATTAACTGCTGCATGTGACACAGCATATTATTGTTACTCAAACAGCTTTACATGCAAATACTTATTTTTTTAACCTTTCTTTTCCTTTTATTGTTCTACCATCCTGCGATTTTTCACATCACATACTCTATTCCCTCCCATTTCAGACCTCCCTTCAGACCCACTTACCCTTGAAACCTCCCTCCCAGCATAAAAAAAATTCTCATTGTGGAAGCTGTAGTGTGTCACAGTGTGTCCTTCTGTCCACACTTTCCTGCCTGAAAATGTTCACCACAATGACTCCTTGGTCTGGTATGAGATCACTGGCCTCTGTCACTTTGTCAATACTAGGACCTCACTGAACTCCTCCAAGATATACTGCTGTTATCCTGTGTCATGGAGATCCTTCAGTTCTGGGCCTGTGATACTGGCCTCTTCATGCACTCCAGGAGTTCATCCATGGAGTATATGTTGGAGTGGGCCAATTCACAGCCCTCAACCTCCCACATCCAGGACCAACTCCATTGTGCTACCCAGCCAGGTAAGGTGCAGGACTAGTTCTCCATAGTACTGCATAAGGTAAGCTGTTGGACTAGCCGTCCTGCTCTCATGAGCCCACTAGGCCCATTTCTCCTGACCACTACTTGTGGCAAAGGCATCAAAGAGTGGAGGGGATTTTTCTTTCACCAATACCACCATAAAAGGTAGGGCTGGCTCTCACACAGGCATTCCCTAGAGGATGACTCACCCACAACTCCCACATCTAGGGCCAGGAAGGGTTCTTCTAGTCTCTGTCTTGCTTCCGATTCTAGAAGCCCATCTAGCACCATGTAGTGCCACCTTGTCAAATTCCATATTCTCATTTTCTCCCAAAGTAATTTAATGGACAATAATGTTTAACATGTGGAAAACTGATGTTTTAACAATTGAGGGCTTTCTGGAAAGTAGATAAGGAATGTACTTAGATTTTGGCTTTAAAGATTTTTCAAATTTTTATAGTTTTCTGTCTTCAAGGTTGCTTACACAGCTTAACAGACCTACTTCTAAATATTTTAATTGTTGCATTTTCATTTCAATCTCATATTTTGCTTGCTAATGTTTTGGGGTTTTGGTTTGTGTTTTGTTTTTGTTTGGTTCTGGTTGTTGAGACAGGGTTTCTTTGTGTAGCACTGGCTATCCTGGAACTCACTCTGTAGATAAGGCTAGCCTTGAAGTAACAGATCCACCTGCCTCTGCCTTCATAGTGCTGAGACTAGAGGTATATGTAACCAAACATTTTAAAATTATTAAGTATTTATTCATTTACAATATTCACTTATAACAAATACCAACAATTTCTTAACTATTAACACTATAAATTCCTACAACCCCTTTAATCTAACCATTAACCTATTGATAACTATTACAATTATCTAACCTTTTAGAAGGATACAGTCTATGGGGCAGGTCCTCAATCATCAGGAACACAGTCTCTGTGGTAGACCCTTTAATGCACTTAGCAGTCTTTATTCTGGAATATCTCAGATGTAGATTCATTGGAGTAAATTGGCTATTGCAGTCTCACCTTAAATAAGGCTTGAGGCTTTCTTCTCTCTGGGAGACCCCAGACGTCTGTAGGCCAACTTATTTCAGCAACTCTGCCACTCTGCCTCAGTCCTTAAAGCCAGCCACAGTTTCGTTTAGGTCACTGTTTGGACAGGTCAAACCCCTCTAGGCAAAAGCTGAGCCACAGCATTTAGTCCTTGGCCTTTTGCTGTCTTGCTGAGGCTTTCTTTATTCACCAGCTTCTTTCTGCCTCAGGGAGATCTGGTCATCAGTTCACCAGCACTTTCTCCATCAGGACTCTCGCTAACATCAGAGCTCTCAAGCATGGGGGGCCTCTAGGATGGGGCTCCATCCACTGTCCTTAAATAGGATCTCTCCTTGTTCCACGTGTTCCAGCTTAATTTGGGCTCCACCCACTTAGCAGCTGAAAACAATGCCAGGCCAAATACTTTGTTTCTAGTCCATTAAGTCTTTCCTGTTTTTCTAACTTCAACCTTGTTTTTTAGTCCATTAAGTCTTTCCTGTTTTTCACCTGGCTTCATCATTGTTTTTTAACAAGCTGAAAAGCAAATTGCTCACAGCCAAGTTGATCTTCATGCCCCGAATCAAGAGACTGTATCAGAAACCTAGATATTTACTAAATCTAACTCCCTACAGGTATACATCACCACCTCTCAGCTGTCCAGGGAATTTATACATAGCGGTCTCACATTCAGCAAATCCTACCAATTCCCTTACTGATTTCAGCAGCTCTTTTCTGTATTCCATTGTATGGTCTACACAGACGACTATGTTAGCTTCAGCATAAAATAGTTTAGACATGAACACACAAAAACACTTACACTTCAGTGTTCCTTCAAAGAACTTAATATTAGCCTCCTAAGAGATTTTTTTTTTTTTTTGAAAAACACCACCAGCAACATCAATTACATCTTGCTGCTAGTGTATCCCTCTTCTCTAAAGAAGACTTTGGTCACCAGGCTTGGCCTGTGTTTTCCATCTTAAAATCTATCTTTCTTTTTCCAATTAATTGTACTTTTTGTTTCTTTGTTTTTATTAGTAATTAACTTGAGCATTTCCCCGGGGTCTATTGGTATAGTTTAGTTTTTTGGTTTTTGTTTTCGTTTTATTAAATTTTGTTTTGTTTTTGCCAATTCTCTACGTGAATATAATGCATTCTCATACACTCCCCTCTATTGTCTCTCGCTCACCCTGTCAATTCCATTTCTTTCAACAAGTCCATTTACATTTATGACCTTTTGTTTTGTTTCATGACTCACAGAGTTTAAAAAAGATCAACTTTGTGAACTTCAATTTAGAACTCACCTTTGGAGTTTGGTGACTCAAAAGCAGGTAGACAACTGAAGATAATGACTTCCCTTCTCTAGAATTCATCAGTAGATAATAGTTCAGCAGAGAGTGGTGATATTGTTGAACCCACGTGGGGGCTCCCTGAATCCTGATGCCCAGAGACCACCAATGCCCCAGATTCGTTGCAATATACAAGAGGTTTATTTAAGCTAATGCGCCCGGGTTCGACTACCTCTGTGGAGGAGTAAACCCTGTAAAACGGTTTTTGGGCCCTTTAAATACACAAGAAGCTACAAAAAGGTGGGGGCACTAAGGAGTAGCCAGGTGACAGCTGCAGGTGGGGATTAAGAAACAAAGAGTATGTTAAGTTAGGTGGTGATGCAAGTGGGGAGTGCAAATGAGGGATCAGAGGGGAATGGAGGCAAACCAGCCAGCTATGCAAACTTTGATATTTTCAAGGACTGAGTTCTGTGGAATGTCTCCTGAAGAAGTGAGGTCAGGGTCTCACCACTCCTGAAGAAGTGAGGTCAGGGTCTCACCACAGAGGAGAAGGCCATGTTTTCATTAATTTTTACAGTCTTACAATATGACCCTATGAGGCCTTCTTGATTGACAGTTTACAGGCACAGTCTTATGTAGGCTGAATAGCTGCTGTGCAGTCATAAGTTTAACAGTTGTGTCATGCTTGAAAGAAAACCTTTCAAAGCCACCCTTCCCTTTTTCTAGTTCCTACAGTCTTTCTGTCTCCTACTATGTTCCTCAGAACCCCACACATGTTGGTGCTGATTTCTGAGTTTCATTTCTATTAGTCCTTGTCAGAGGGAATCTTCTCAGCATGGCCTATCTATCAATTACCTAGGTCTGGTCTATAGAAACAGAAATCATCTTGAACGCTGCCAGCTGTGACTGAGGTGGAAAAAGGAAAAAAAAAACCCAAACAAAACAAAACAAAACAAAAAAACCTCTGACCAATTCACATAGTCATTCTTTTCATTCTTTCCTTCAATTTGTTGACTAAAATTAGCAGACCAGATTTTTAGCCATCTATGTTTCTTATAATTATGACAATCAAGTGTGTCACAATATTAACAAACACATATTCCACATGTTTTGTGTGTGGTTTTTGGAGGTTGTTGGGACTAACGGAAGGAAATATGCTTCTGGGTTTGTACTAAATTTCAATCCCAATCCTCAGCCTTCTTCCCAGACCTTCACAGAAGCTTTCACTTACATCATTCAGAGTTGAAGATTCTGATCATTTTTATGTTTTAGAGACTTGCAAAGAGAAAGAAAACACCGCTTTTAACCGAGCACTTGCATGTGTCCAGCCACAGTTTATAGTTATTGGATTAGAATTATTGTCATACTAACTTAGAGTATGACATAATTATTCTTCCTTGATTTATCTAATATATAAAATCTATAAATCTTCATTTAAGTTATAGAATAAAGTGCAATTACCGGCATGTCAACTTTCTTTTGTGCATTAAATCTAGTGTTTTGCAGAGAGTATATAGCATCTTTAAATTAGTATTAAACTAAATAGATATTTTTATTTATGCACCATTCTTCATTTGGCTTGTACCCACAGACCTCTTGGTCCCACTTGCTATTATACACTTTATATGGCTCTCTACTGAAGTGTTATATATATTGCAAACAAATCTCACCTATTTAAATTTCTTTCAGTTGCAACAAACTTTGAGGCAGATGGAGGAATTCCTTTCTTGATTACACAGTCCTGAATGCACACAAGGCCCCAGTCCAATTACTAACATTTGGGGGGGGGGCATGTAACAATGTGGTGGTCACTATCCCATGAGCACATGTGGTCTACTCTATCTCAAACATTTCCCTAGCAACAAAGACATTTTTCTCTAAGCAACGTTTATGAAAATATCTATTGAAGCATGATTGGTCCTACTTAATTAACTCTCTACTTCCAAGCCTCCAACACAAGAGAAAATAATGAAAATCACCACAAAATAGTTGGTAACCAGCTACTAATTTATTTTTGCAATATTTCTAAATGTTTTATTTCTATGTAAAAGCACTATTCTTTTTTAACATTTAGTTTTTCGTAAATTCAATTTTATAAAGATAAAGGAAAATCGTAGAAATGTGTTATATTATTTTCTATTAAGTTGTTTGTTCATGTTTATTTTTATGCTTTCTATAATTCTAATTTTATTTTCTTCACTTAATTTTCTTCCTCTTTAAAAAATACTAAAGTCCTCTTAGTCCAATGTGTGTGGTATTTTCAGTAGTAAGAACTTATCTTTAACTTCTAGTTGGTAAACAATGGCAACCCCAATAGACCACATTGTATTAGAAATCTCTTGGACTCCTCTGACCAAGAACTCAAAGGGAGGCTTTTTATAATTGGTACCATCAGACTTTTGTTTGATAGTCTATGGCTCATGGGAAGAGCATTGTCACTGTATGTGGCATAACTTCATTTAAATTTCATCTATCAATCTGTGTATAGATTAAATAGATGAATGATTGGTGGGTAGATAGATGAATATAAAGAGATGTATATTTATTCCTCTTTCCTCCTTCTCTCTCAATGTTTTCCTCCCCTCCCCCTCCCCAGAGAATCCCCATTTTTCCTATTTTCTCCTTTAGATATCTGTGTTTTTAATGTCCTTCAAAGAATCAAGCTGGATCTGGCTCTCATGGTATCATAAGGTGCTATGCAGCTGTAAAGTGGGAGAAGCGTTCAATAACTTTCCCCATCTGTAAATCCTTTGACTATCCAATGACATAAAGATATCCAGAATGGTGTGGCAGTAGCATTTTTTATCTTGGAGGCATGCCAACTATTATTGTCATTATGCTGATCTTGTTCAGGCAACCAAGTAGTTAAGAGTTCATGGATGTGGTTTTCTTGTCTTATGTAGAAGACAGTATTTCACAGCACATGCCCTGGTCTTCTTGCTTTTACAATCATGTTGCCACCTCTTCCATTATTTCCCTGATCTTTACGTATGGGAGTGGCATTACAGATGTATCAGTTTGGGTTTCTTGTAATCACAATTCCATCTTTTATTTTCCTTTCCAGTTACCATAATTTATTCAAGTAAATAAATAGAATTTCATAATTTTAAAACATTTGTTCTTGTACTAGTTAAAATAGACTTCTTGACATAATATGAATATCTATGCAAATCATTTAATATCAGC
Source organism: Lophiomys imhausi (assembly GCA_907164525.1). NCBI lineage: Eukaryota > Metazoa > Chordata > Mammalia > Rodentia > Muridae > Lophiomys > Lophiomys imhausi. Next base: position 470,023 of record CAJQZJ010032443.1, read on the forward strand.
AAATATTACTGGCTTTATTTGAAGAGTGACCAATTTTTCTGTAGTAACTTGAGAAAAATAGAAAATCCATGAAAAATTGACTAGTGAGAATTTTAAAAGTACTCAGAAATTATGTCAATAATCTCACCTAGACAGACCTACCTTCATAAATAAATCAAAATAAGAAACAAATGTATATTTTCAAAGATTCCCTACATATTTTAAGAATAAAATTGTAAATAAATTAAAATTCAAAAATAAGATTGATTGATCTATATTATACATTAGCTCAATGAGGTACTCATTAAACTAAAATGGTAGTTGTAAAGATGTTATACACACATAGAAAATCATAAAGTTTGAAAGAGAAAACATGAATATCTAATTATAAATGCTGTATCACTGTAGTTGTATTAAAATATATCTAAATGAAGAAAGAAATAAAATATGTTATAGGAATGATATATTAAGATATGACTACTTTGATTTTTAAATTATGGTATTTAAAATAAATAGAACAATCATGGAACTTGAGAGTTGTTTTAATGTTGAGAATTTATAAAGAATAAAAGGAGAAATTTTTTTCTCCTTAAATTATCTCACAATTCATATATTCAACACACTTTAAATATTTTCTCATACTACTTCCTTTGAGCACTTGTTTTATTTTGTTTTCCACAATTCATAATTTATCACAAACCTATTTGCAATTCTGCTTGTCAGTAGTCTAATTCATGACTCAAGGGGCTATTGTCAGAGTTTTGGTACCTTTTTGTGGTTTCTGCACACACAAAAAAAAATTAGTTTCTTTCCTTGAATTTTCCGGATACTAGAAGATACAACCAATCTACAAATTAATTTGCATTTGCAACACTCTGCCTCTTCTTTCATGGTCACATGTCTTTCTGGCTGTATCCAAGAGGTAGTCTTTATTTTTAAGGACTCATAAAATTGGATTAGACCCACCTAGATGATCCTGTAGGATCCTTTTACTCAGGATCATTTATGTTAATCGTATCTGCAAAATCTCTTTTGTTAGATTAGGTAATGTAAGTGTAGCTTTGGGGAATCAAGGTGTGAATACATTTGTGAGAAGAGGCATCATTTTGCCCATATCTACTGGCTTATATATGACTAAGGAAGTCTTATATAAGTTATTCTTTCATTTTCTAAATAATCTTAAATCACATTTGTTGAGCTACTAATTTACATGGAGGATTTTTTTTTTATTCTGGAAAACAACAATTTTTGAAAACCTTAAATATGGATATTTAAAAACCATGAATAAATTTCTGTCTCTTCTTCACTTCCCTCATGAATATTTAGCCTAAAGATATTAGGTGGAATATGTTTTAGATAGGAGTGCATAGAGAAGATATATGTGGTGGCTGATCAGGTAGGATAAAGAAGATCAAGTGATGGGTATAATATGAATTATTAATATTTATTATTGATACATATGATTACTAAGGCATCAGAGTTATTTCTTAACCCACTTTTTATTAAAAGGACACACAGAGACTTGTTAGATTTTAATAAGCCTTACATACTGAGGCTGGACAGATCTTAACCCTCTAAGCTAGCATGCTGCTTCCCCAGATAAAATCCCATAAATACTTGCATATGCTCCATTTGTTCTGATCCTCTGCACAGGCTGCCTTTGGCCACATGCTCTTCTCTTTCATGCACTAACCTATAGAATCTGCTCCTTCTTCCTCCTCTCTCACTCTCCTCCTCCTGGTGCTTCTCTGACCCTCAAACTTACAAACCTTAGCTCTGCCTATCTCTCTCTTCTGCTGAGTCTAGGTTGCAGGCATTTTATTAAGCCAATCGGGGATGACATAGCAGATAAGGCTATATAGCATCACTTGGATCCATCACTAGCATCCATGGTTGGATGAGGGCGGTAACACATCAAAAGAAGGAAAGACGCAATCAAACTTCTAACATTGCTACTAAATTGGGATTAGAGATAATTGTGTGAACATCAAAATTTAGTGCAGACAGAAGATTCAGACAAAATTTAGGTGTCTGTGTGTGTGTGTGTGTGTGTGTGTGTGTGTGTTTGTGTGTGTGTGTGTGTGTGTGTGCAAGTACACTTAAATTATCTTATTCTGCTCACTAAAAGAACTCTGAAGATTTAGCACTCCTGTAGTAGTGAAAATATAGCTGTAATTGTTCTTTTCCAAAGGGCAATTTTTAATTAATAAGAAAAATATTCTAATATTGAGAACTTTAGGATTAATGAAAGGAAGTTGGAAAATAACACATGAGCATAATGTTGCATTAAAAGTTAATGATCAATCAAATAATCACAGTAATATACCAAAAGCACACATTTGTATGACACATACACAGATAGAGACAAGC
>CAJQZJ010032443.1:472381-482724 GCA_907164525.1 Lophiomys imhausi
ATTTGTTCATAATATAAACTTATAATGCATAAATAGAATCTTGCCAAATAATACAATAAAAGAAATGGTACAATTTGAAGAAAATCACTCATTATTTTTAGTCTGACCCTAATGGTTAAATAAGGAAACATTATTTATGATGAAGAGTCAAAATGTAAATATTTGTAGTCTATATATTTTTATACTACACTTACTGATCATGAGTTGAGAAAAGGAAACTTTTGTGAGCTGATAGCAGACACCATCTTATTCAAATGTATAAAATTAATGTGATCAAAATAAAATGAAGCAAACCATTTTCCACTTGATAAGATATAATCACCTTTGTTATTCCTGCCAAAGTTATTGAATTGGAGGAAACATCAGATGAGCCTAATTTTGAAGGCCTTCTCTAAATAACTGGCATGAAATCAAAAATAGAAGGACAGGACAGTAAGAAGGTTATAAGAAAGACATAGAGCAGCTTAGAGCTGGCTGTGGAGTACTAACTGTGCACAGTGATACTGGGCCTGTTCTCAGAAGAGACTCCCATTCAATCTAATCTGTAGTTATTTTCTTAGCTTTATGTTTTTGTATCACTGTTATGACATTTTTTAAATTAATTTATATTTTTAAGTTGCATCTCGATCAAAGTTCCCTCCCTCCTGGTCCCTCCCTTCCTTCCTTCTTCTTCATGGTCTCCATCTTCTTCTCCTCAGATGAGGGGAGCCCACACATATCAACCCCCTCAGTTCATCAGTCATGTGAGGACAAAGAGCTTCTTCTTGTACTGGAGCTTGGTTTGGCAGCCCAGCTTGGGTAAATTGTTCCTCTGACAACCATCAGGGTCCATGACTTGCTGCTGGGTCGAGTTTTTCATAGGATAGTTATGCTAGGTTCCTGTCTGTTTGGGTCTGTGGGTTGTAGAATGGTTGTCCTGTCCTATTTGATTAATCTCCACTTATAAGAGAGTACATACCATATGCATATTTCTGGGTCTGAGTTAGCAAACTTAGGGTGAGCTTTTCTAGTACCATACATTTGGTTGCATTGCATGATTTCCTTGTTTCTGATAGCTGAGTAGTATTCCATATTGTAAATCTACCACAGTTTTTATAATTCATTCTTTGGTTGAAGGACATCTGGGTTGTTTCCAGTTTCTAGCTATTATAAATAAAGCTACTATGAAATTGTTGAAGTGATGCCCTTGTGGTTTGGTGGAGAATCTTTTGGATATATGCCCAGGAGTAGTAACTTTTTGGATGAACCTATATTAATTTTGAACTGTTCTTTGGGAATTGTAGCTGTCCTGTTCAGACTGAATATTTTATTTCCTAAAAAGGACATTATTAGACAATTGACAAAATTTGGATGGGGTTTCCAACTTACCAAACACTAATATATTTTCCTAATTTTGATGGTTGCAATATCTTAGATAATATTTATGCAGGATATAGACATTAAAGTATTTGAATATTAGGCAAAGTACGAGTAAGTTTCAGGGGATTTAACAAAATAAAAAATCCAGTTTTTGTATTATAAGTGCAAATTTTTTGTTGAAGTTATTTCAAACTGAAAAAATGAACAATTTAATAAATGGTCTTTTATAGTTGAGGAGTGATGGATTAAGGGAATTATGTGAATGGATTTCAAGGGCATCATGCTGAATTTTTAAATATTGCATACTGTACATAGAACTTCAAGAAACTTCAAGAATCAAATCATATCACTGGCTGCTAAAGGCAAGCATTGTATGAGGGTGAGATTATTAAGGGCTACTAATAACACTCATTGACAAGGCAATTCTGGGTCATATGGAATTTTCAAATAAAAAGGGCATATCCTTAAATAAGACTGGAAATTTTATAGGAAAAAGTAAATTAAAATGAGGCTACTGTTATTGACTCCAGCTACTTACTGCTAGCTTTTATTGAGAAGGGTTATATAAGGGAGAGATGAAACTATTTTATGGGCTCTAAATTGTTTTTAAGATTTTTAAATAAATGAAAGTTGTTTAAAGTCGGTCATTGTTCCTTCAAGAAAAATGTTTGTTTTGTGGTCCCTGAGAGTTAAAATTTATGTAATTATAAAATCTATTTTACATAATAATTGGAAAGATCCCTTCCTTATCTGGTGAGCTAATATTGGAAATCATATTTCCATGCTTTAACCTCAAATGTATAAATGTTGACAAAGCCAACCTGAGTTTCCAGTCATCTACAACCATCTTAGACAGATTTCATCCCAATTCCATATTATTGACCCTCTGGAGACATTTACTTTAGAAAGCATGCCATAATAAATTATCTGTCCCTTTAAGATGTAAATTTAAAAATGACCTACTTTAAAACTTTAGAATATAGAAATGGCCTCCTCAAAGTTAACAGATATCCTCTGGAATGTAATTATCAAGGAAGGGAAAACTCAGTTTCAGTGGGAAACTGATAGCTCAACTTTGTCTTGATTTACTCTATGCTTTAAAATTACCACCAGCCATCTGGAAACTGAAAGTTCATCCCCCCCCCCCCCCACAGTATTAGCAATTATCAAGCTCAAATGCTTCCCACCTCAGCTCTCCAGAACTCTTTAGTTTGGAAAAATGGTTGACTGGTTGACAAGAAGATAAGGTTTAGAGCAGTGGTTCACAATCTTGTGGTCAAATAACCCTTTCACAAGGGTGGCCTAAGACCAACAGAAAATACAGGCATTTACATTATGATACATAATAATAGCAAAATTATAGTTAGGAAGTAGCAATGAAAATAATCTTATGGTTGGAGGTCACCACAAAGAACTCTATAATAGGAGTGCAGCATTAGCAAAATTGAGAACTTCCAACTGTTCGTGTTTTCCTGGATTTCCTTAAGGGATTTATTCCTTTCCTCTTTAATGACCCCTATCATCTTCCTAAAGTTAGTTTTAAGGTTGTTTTCTTGTGCTTTAGCTGTGTTAGAATATTCATGACTTTTTGTGGGGCTTGTAGTAAGATAGCTGGGCCCTGTATTGCCCAGGCTGTTCTTACCTTTGCATCTAGGCATCATCTAGGCATCTAGGATTGGGGTAATTATAAGGTCTAGGTGCCAATGTCTGAGTTTGTCTTTGTTGGATGCATTTTCTTCCCCTTGGTTTCTGTTTCCTCTCTGGTCTTCTAGCTAGAGAGGCCTGTGGTTGAGTAGAAGGTCTCTACTTGAGTTGGGGGCTGGAGTTCTGTTGGAGTTCCTCTGGTCCATCAGGGTGCCTCCACTGGAGTTGGGGTCCAGGATATGGTGATGAAGAGGAGAGGGCCAATTGAAGGTGGACTGGGTAAGCACTGAGAAAGTGGAGGCAGTCCACAGACAACCAGTCTACCTGGGATTTTGGTGGCTAGGTAGACCTCTGAGCTTCCACCAGAGTCGTGGGCCAAGTGGTGAGAAGGGAGAAGAGGAAGTTGGGGGTAGGCTGGGTGGGCACTGAGAGAGTGTTGGTGGTTGCAGGATGTGGGCTTACCTGGAGTTCTGGGTGTCTCCATGGCCTCTGGTAAATCTCAGAACCTACACAGCCAGCCCCCAAGATAGTCCCCTCATCTTCACTATATCTTTGCCCACAATTTAAGAAGAATCCATTTGCTTTAACAGAGACCATCCCAGCACCCAGAAGCTTAAATAAGCATCCTGCCTGAAGACTGCCAAAACTCCCCAAGAGCCTTCCAGGCCTGTACCCAGCAGCTCATGGAGAAGGAATTTCTTTTACTTGAGATTTATCAAAATTACCAATAAATTGTGAAAATGGGTTCATCTCACTTGAGAACTTGGGAATCAAATATATCATGGTTTGCCCAATTCTGGAATTATCTTGACTGATGGAAGTCATGCTCCTTGGTATACAGGAGCCTGGATAGAACTTGTCTTACCTGATTCTGGGGTTGCCTTGGCCAGTGGATCTCTAGTTCCATGTTTCCAGAGAGTCATGTGTAGCATCCTTTTGTTGGTTCTAGATTTTCCCTAGCAGATGGGTATCAAATTTGGACCATTTGTTTTGTGTGTAAATAATTAATCCTCTGTTATATTTAGCAGAAATTTTCTTCCTGTAAGGATCTGGAGAGGTTGTTGGGAAATCCAAAAGGAAAGAGATACATATTCTGGTCACATTGCATCATCAACTAATAGCACAGATGAATTTTGAAACTCCATTCAGAACTCAGTACATTATCCAAAATAATCATGGCTAAAACAGAATGCAAAATTTGAGATCTGGTATTGATTTCTTAATCTATTAATGTAAATGCATTTACTTTATTACATACCATTAGCAACATACACATCCAGTAAACATTCCATGAATATAGTCTAAATCTCTCTTAGCACTTGAAAAGGGCATATGATTGAAGCTAGCATACATGTATGTAGAGAAAGAAGAACGTGTGTAGCAGGATCAAGTATCTACACAATATAGTACTAAAAGTAAGACAGTAAAGGAGATGCTTTGCCAAACAGTACATGCACTGTGAAGTTGGAAGCAAAAAGGAGTGGGGCATTCTCTGATCTCAAGATGAAGATGAATAAAATCTGATTGTGAGTGAATGGAACCATCAAATAAGTGACACTTAAATCTTACTCTGGACATTTTTAGACTTCTGAGTCCTTTTGCTCTCCTTCAAAGGAATTCAGGAGAAAAAAAATGCATATTTCAGAATAGGGAAAGACACACTCTCAAAGGATGAGCGTGATCAATTTCTAGAGGGACCATTACACTGATTTACATCTTAGGCAGGCTCTACACTGCTTCAGAGGTCTCTGGAACAGACAAGGGTGGTTGTGGTCCAGGTGATGACCTGTTTGTTCTGTCCTTTAGAGGAAATGGCAGTGGTACATCTTAACTGTTTATACTAAAAAGAATCCAGCTAAATAATAGTAATGTAGGATTAAGATAGTTCTGACCTTTTACTTTCCCAGTAATTCAGAATCTCTTGTCTGTAATCAGAGCCCAATATTTGAGTCACATCCCATCTTTTGAATAGTAACAAGATTCCTGCAGTTTCAACTCCTGGTTTTACAAGATGTTGATAATGAGGCAAAGGTCCATCCCCAATGACATCCAATCCTGCTGATACCTATCGAGTTACCTTACAGGAGCATCAGCTAATGAAGACATGAATTTTGGAAAGAAGAAGTCAAATTCATTAAGCTATCCTATCAAACCCAACTCAAGAACAAAATATTCTAGTGCTGAGTATTGGAAAAATGTCTGTGAGCTAATGTACCAGCCTATCTGAAGCATGACTCCATCTCAAGATCATTAGCTTTCTTGTTACAAGGTCAAAACAAATTTGTTTCTGGTTTCTATAAAACTTAAGTTTCCATGTCTTAGAATTTAACCTGACCATACCTTGAAATTTCCTGGAATTCAACCTGATCCATACTTGACTTACTCTTTACCTACACCCACCTCCATAAGATAATGTGTCCTTCCAAATAATTTTGAGATGTTCTGTCAAGACAACTTAACTAAATTCTTCTGGAAATCCCCCAACCCTTGGAAACCCCCTAGGCTTGCAGTTTTTGAGCTATATAAACTCCCTTTTCTCCTGTGTCCAATGTTGATTTTTTCAAAACCTCACTTTAGGGGGACAGCCCTCTCTGACATACAATTAAGCTAGTTTTTCAACTAAAACACTTGGGTAATGGTCTTTACTCTTGTTCAATAGGTTTAACAATATCTAGATTTCATTTAATAATGTCCTGAAAAATTGATGTCCTGCCCTTGAGATGAACAAGTCCTAGTAAAATATGCTCAAGGTTAGTGGACCGTGGGAAGAAGGACACACATAATAAGTGTCCTCAATGTTTGATCTGAAAGTCTAGTTTGCATTTCTTGCAAAAATTTTAAAAGAAGTTTTAGGCTGAAGTTGACTGGAGGGCAATGAATGACTTCTGTTTCAGCCTGGGTATTTTGGTGTACAACAGACCTAGTGTCTCTCCTCACAGCTACTGATGTCTTTCTAGGAATATAGAATCAGCTACTTCTTGTGTTTAAGATTTTCAAACACAGATCAAAGAGCCTTTTCTTCATAATTTGTGAGGCTTTCTTTTACTGTAAAAATTTAAGAGTAGTGCTGAACACTTAATAGACCTCAAAGATTATTGAAAAATTATTTGATTAAGCAGAGACAATAATTATAACATTTGTGCGACTTTTTTTCCCTGTCTTCATTTACAACTGTTTCATGATTGTGGTGACTGTAATATACAAATTAAATTCTTCATTTTATGCATTGTTAGAAAAATAAGTATTTACTTATTACTAAATACCTTCAGAGCAGTCATTGTAAGGATATAAATGAACATACTTACCTTCCTTACATTTGGAAAGATAACTTTAAAAGATCAGGTCTCACCACTAGAGAAGATGCTCTTCCTATCCTAAAACTAGGATTTTTGAAGAACCTTACAAGCTGACCTCTACAGATGTATCAGTGAGACAACAACTATTCTTTTACTTCCCACTAATAAGTATAATGAACAAGTTAATGTGTCTCAAACTTGGTTATGTGTACCTTTTGATACTACAATGTCTTTAGCTTTGATTCCTGTGAGTTCCTGAGTCCTTGTGATCTTCCTCAAATGAATTCGACAATATGTTGAGTAAGTAAATGCTTCATTTGTAGCTCAAGCACTTCCTCCTCCTCCTCCTCCTTACTTCTCCTTTTCTTCTTCCTCCTCCTTCTTTTCTGGATCTTTTGTATTTGGTTTTGATGATTTCTGTCATTTACCAGTATAGTTAGTTCCCACAGAATACATCTTGCCTTGGCTTACAGATCATTTCTTTCATATAGTATCCTCCAAAAATAATCGCTTGGTAATTGTTCACATTTTAAGGTGACATATGCTGACAAATATTAGTCATTCTTATTATATCTTGGTTTGATATAATATTTCCTCATTTTAAGCATCCCTTTTCAGTTTAGCGTTTGGTGTGTTATTTCAAGTACTGTCATGTATCAGCAGCATTAGCAAATAAACTTGCTGTAGAGCTCCTTTCCAATCATTACAACAGTAGTTCTGAGTTGGGATGGGGGAAGGTTTAGTTCTATTCTGTCCCTTACTTTTCTCCCTACCTTATAATAGGGAAGAAAGTATAATTTCTCTTTGTTTCACTGCTGGGAATAACTTCTTATTTATGAATTTATTTTCATTTTAAAAACAATAACTTACTAGATAATTGCTTTTTCTTCCTTTGCAGGACTGTGTTTTCAGACCCTACCAGTGTTTACAATACATTAAGAATTCTATTAATATCTACTGAAATATCCTTTCCCTCTCTAGACTAAAGGTCCCATTAAAACAGAAAATTTGTTCTACCTTCTGCTATATATCCAGTGACTAAAAATATATTCAACAAAATTGTAGGATGTATGTATAAATCAATATATTGCATAATTTTTTGTGTGAATTTCTTATATAATTACTGTATTTAAATCACCCCTTTTCTACCTTCAGCACTCTGGTGTTCTCTTTACTCAAATATATTGCCTTTTATTCTTTAATTATATACTTTTATAAACATATAATTTTTTAATTATAACCTTCTGAGTTTCTCTGGTTTTGCTTGTATGCATGCATGCCTAGAGTTGACCACTTGAGATTAGATACCTATCAGAAGAATTGTTCTTGGAAAAGACTGATTCTCCCTTTCTCAACAGCCAATGGGGCTTTATGGGATTTCACTCATCTGAACTGTTATATCATCTAGTGTCATTTTTCAAGCCTTATTTTGCCAGTCATGTTGTTGAGATACCATGGGTGCAGCTTTGCAGTCAGATACAGAAGTCACTATGATGTCCTCGTCCTTTAGATATTATAATCTTTTATCTCTATCTAGTTGTACATTCTTGGCCTCAATAACAATGTCAGGTATTGGTTCATCTCATAGAAAAGTCCTTAAATCCAACAACAAAAAAAAAAAAGTCACTGGTCATTCTCATAAACTTTGAGTTTGAGTGGTGGTGTGAGAAAGATCTTGGATTATTTGAGGCAGGGGAAATAAAATACATTATATGAAAATGTTTTAAATGATAAAAACACAACATTCTCTAACCATAAAGTCAAGGTTTTGTCAGCTTGGATAAATGATTGTCATTATAAAATAGAGCCATGTTAAAAAATAGTGATAAGGATGCTGAAGTATAGCTCTTCATGTAGGGATTTGGATTAATATAAATTAGATTTAGTAAATATCTAGGGGTTTCTGATACGGTCTCTTTATTCGGGGCATGAAGATGAACTTGACTGTGAGCAATTAGCTTATCAGCTTGTGGAAAAACAAGGTTGAAGCCAGGAAAAACAGAAAAGACTTAATGGACTAAAAAACAAGGTTGAAGCCAGGTGAAACAGGAAAAACTTAATGGACTAAAAACAAGGTATTTTGGCCTGGCATTGTTTTCAGCTGCTAAGTGGGCAGAGCCCAAATTAAGCTGAAGCAGGTGGAACAAGGAGAGATCCTATTTAAGGACAAGTGGATGGAGCCAAGAGGGTGGCACGCTAGAGAGCTCCGATGCTAGCGATTCCTCACGCTAGAAAGGACAAAAAGTAGTTTGTACCAAGAGATAGGCTGGCCACTAATTCAACCATCTTACAGTGGAGGTTCTTCGATGCTTATCTTCTACTTGGAGTAGAATAGGGGGTGCTGTCAGGCGCTGATATGTCTCGATATCAAAAAAAATCTTGATTTAAGACAACATCTTTGAATGCCATAATCTGCAGATCTCTTGGGGTTTTTGAAGATGCCCTATCCATCTCTTGTATTTAGATAAGCAAATGTTGCTTGTCTCTTAGTAACTTGATTACTGGGTAGTTTAGAGAATATCTGTGATAGACTGTCATAGTAGCTAACAAAGTGACATGTTTGCATGACTAGGAGTTTGTTTTACTTAACTATCCTAGACTGTTTTAGACGGTTGGTATCAAGAGGTCAGAGCTTCATATTTTATTTTTAAGTATCTCTAGGTATGATACCATTAGGAAGCGTTACCTTTAAATTTGTATCAATATACAAAGATCTAGTCAATTGTGGTTAAATATACTCTTAATTATGTATTAATATACCAAGATCAATGCCTATGTAGCCCAATACAATCTTAATATTATGTCCATATGCAAGGGTCAATACCATTGTGGCCAACTATAATCTTAATTTTGTATCAATATACAAAGATCAATACCGATGTAATCCAATACAATCTTATTTTTTGCACAATAAACAATGGTCAATACCACTTTAGCCAAATAAACTACTAATTTTGTATCAATATACAAAGGTATAAGGGCATATTCAATAATCTGCCCCTTCTTCTTGGACCTTCCTGTGCTATGTCTATATCTCATTTTTCTCAAGCCCATGCACTCCTACATAGGAGAGGAAGAAGAATACAGAAAAGGAAAAGTAGGAAGTCCCTGGGGCTAACCTCCAAAACCCATTAAGACAGGACCATTTATCAGCTTGTAGTCTCTTCCCCTACATAACAGAGTTTTCAGTTATCCTTCAAATAACCAAAAAGAAGGGTGGAGAAACACCTTCCCCACCCACTGGGCATGGGACGTCGCTCTCTTAAAGTGATTTCCTGCTGATTTGGGTCGTAGTAGACCTGTTTGGGGCCCGAACCCAAATGGGAAAAATGGTTAAAAATGTTAGTACACTCCTTTTATGTTCAGTCCTTCTGTTCTCAGCTGTTTGGATGACCTAAGGGGTTTGTAGGCAGAAACTGATCTTGCAGGCTTCACTGAGGTTCCTGCCGGGGCATTGTGTAGAGCTGAGCGGTCCCAGTGACATTGGTTTGCTGTGGTGGTTGCAGGCCCCCGATGGATACAGCTATTGAGGAAGTCTGCCAGGCAGAATCAACTGGGTCACTCGTCCTCCTTGGTGCCTGATTCTGCTCTCTGCTGAGGTTTCCGCTGTCCAGCCATCCCCGGGCTCCCCTAATGGACGCTTCGATTCTCCTGGAACGATAAGAACAGAGCCCTGCCCCAATCCCAACCCTAGGACAATTGCCCTCTTTTTTTGGGGGGGGGTGCGGGGGGGGCTAGGTAGTACTTCTCCTGAAGCAAATTTGGCCTTCTGACAACATACAAAGCGTTATCTTTCAATCCGGGTTAAAGAAGAAATCATTCTGTCACCTTGGAGCTAAACCAGCTCTAGTGTATATATTTTGAGATCCCAAAGGACAATCTGCCTGCATCGAGAAGGCCTTTTGTAAGTAGCCTCCAAACCTAGGTCCCTCCAAATCCCATGTGTGTGTCTCTGAACTCTAATTATTGGGATCAGGGACCTGTGTTTCCCATCTGAAGGGATCAAAGATGTGTTCCACCACTCCTGGATCGAAGTCTTTCTCT
>CAJQZJ010032443.1:483124-532022 GCA_907164525.1 Lophiomys imhausi
GAATAGACAGCTAGAGTCTCATAGTTAAATTTTGAGTTGTTTAGGAACTCACTAAGAATGCAGAGTGGAAATTTTTAGAAGAGTAAAACAAAATGAAGTTATGTTTGGGAGATATGGACCTAGATGAAAATGTCTTAGTTAGCATTCATTTCATGAAGGAGTTTACTAACAACTGTGAGTCATTGGCAGTTTATTACTTCCTAGAGCAAATTTTTCTTTGAGTAAAGTTATGAAAATCCATTTACATATATGGCATATCACTATTTTCATGGCAACAATTGGATAGAGTTTAGTAATTGTGACAGATGCCATATGGTCTATTATGCCTGAAATATTATTCTTCAGTCTTATTAGAAAAAAAAGGTTGTTAACTGATAATCTGTTAGGTATTTGGTAGAAGATGAGATTGATTGGGACATAAAAAGCATTTGAATCCAAATGTGATAGCAATTTTTCTGTATGTTAAGAAAATTAGCTATTGGAGAATAAGATAGCTTAGTAGCTAATTATTAATTTGGCCTTATGGAAGATAGGAATTATAAAAATGGTATGAAAGCTTATCAGGTTATTGCTGTAATGCAAATAAGTGAGAAAGTTATCTAAATACTAATTGGTACATTGTGAGTATATAGGAGATAGTAGTTATTGTTTCTAATGTTGCTGGTACTATGATTTACATATGACTGAAAAGTAAGGGTTGTAATAAAGAGGAAGAACTGTTTGCAGAAAATTCCAGCTGATCATCACCCAAAGGTTCAGAAATATTTGATATATATAAGTACATATATGTATATATGTATATATATATGTATATGTATATTGTAGCTAAACAACATACATATACATACATACATACATACATACATACATGCATGCATACATACATACATACATACATACATACATACATACATACATACATGCATACATGCTCACACATATACAGAGTCAGGAGCCAAATGAAATATGGTGTGATGACTGTAATACTAATAGCATGGGCTATTGTCATGGGTAGCATTTTTAATAGAGGTGCCAATAACTAAAGCAACTTTGAAGATTTAAGTGTTTTGGTTTTAAATGTGTCCTCTTCACCCTAGGCTCATAGGAGAGACCAGGTCCAAAAGCAAGTGCTTGACATTTAGGAACAGTGAGCTCTGAGGTAATACCTAATTTCCAGCCTGTAATATTAAAATGCCACTGAAAAAGGCAAGCTGGAAACTTGGAAGAAATAGGACCATCGTGCATACTTAAGCATCCTCACAAGTCTAATCCCTTCCCCTTAACCACTTAGATCACCTCCAAGACCTTTTAGTTCTTGTGTTTTCTTCTGAAAGTTTTCTTTTACAAAAGGTGCTGAATCTGCTAATTATGTAAGGCAGTCCAAACTTCACACAAAACAAAAAATTATCCTTATCTTAAAATTATTGTATCATTAAAGAAATGTTTGAAAATTTTTTCTACAAAGCAGGACTGGAAGATAATTAGTAAAGAATATTACATTATGATATTTGAGCTTCACCTCTGAACTAACTGAGAAGTGTAGAGAATAAATGATTCATTTGATTTTGTTCTCCTCCAATTTTTTTCAGCAACAAAGAAAGCTGTTATTTGGTGCTGGTTTGGGTTTGTGTGCATACACCGATGACTGTGTGTGTATATGCACTACTTGGTGACTCGTCATCAGCAAGAAGATATCCAAACCTGAGATGAATCTGTGTTGTCACTGTGCCTTTAGAAGATCCACATTCTCCTTCTCTACCCTTAAGCATCACATTTCTTTGCATTCACAAGTGCTGACTACCTTAGCCAAAGTGGACCCCCTCTTTGCCCTTCATGTCACCTGCTGTAGTAATTGCTGACACAGGCAGGCTTTTATTTATTAGGAGGAAACCTGTGGCTGTGCCCTTTGAAAGAAAATAGAACTATAATGAATGGAGAAGGATTAGAATTTTCTAAGCATCATGTAAAGTAAGGCATTTGGAGAGACATTGTCCTCAAATCATTTTGGGCACCAACCTAATTATAAAGGCATTGAGGACCTAGGGCACTACAGGGTTGTCTTCTCAAAATCGCAGGATTCTTTGCCTATCAGCTGCCCCATGTGGTTCTGAGTGGGGAAAATAAAGATAAAAGAAAGTTTAAGATTTTGCAGAGAGAGTGAGCTTTAGTTCTTTGTCTTTCAGCCCTTGCAGGAAGGACAAGGACTCAGAAGTATTCTTTCCTGTTTTTAGCTATGTCTTTGTAGCCTGTGTTATATCTATTGCCTTAATTAGGAACCTTATTACATCTAGGAAAGATAGCACAATGGGGCTCCCACATGTTTATACTGTGGTCTTGGTTCCCTTGCATCATAAAAGCTGGTTTTTTTTAATGATAAAATTGATTTGCACATTTTTTCTTAGCCTTGTCTTTACTGTATGCTAAATATCTACAGAGGCATTCTTTTTACCAGAGGCGCCTAGTGTTTCTCACTAGCTGTACAACTCTACAACTGATGGACGAGGTATAAAAACAACTTGGATTTAGCACCTCACACTAACTTAAAAAACACAACAGCCAGATGGTAGGATATATTCACATTACTACATCTAAACACACACACACACACACACACACACACACATACACACGCAAGCACGTGTTTGTGTGTGTGTGTGTGTGTGTGTGTGTGTGTGTGTGTGTAAATATAAGGCAAGCTTTTCGATTCATATTAAACAGTACAGCTTGTAAAATCCCCGAAGACCTGTGAAAACACTGCATGGCAAAACTCTTGCACTTTATAATAAGGTCAACATTCTCAGTCTGTTCCCAGGTAAGAAAAAGAAGGAAAAAAAACTTGTTTTGGGTGCATGTTTGTTCTGATCTGGAATATCTTGACATAGACTTGAGAAGTCCCGCTATCTCTGGCTTCCCGGTCATGTTCTTATCTTAATCCATTGTGTCATTTAGTACTTTGCAAGGGAAAGCATTCATAATTCCAGACTGGGCTAGAGAATACTAGCCCTCTGCTGCGAATGTAGTTCAGTGTTTTCCTCCTCAACTCTTAATACATTTCATCACCTTTTCAAGCTGATAGCAACTTGCAGTCAGCTGCAAAGAGATTGGGCCCTATGAAGAATGAATTGTGCCAGCTTTAAGCTTAACAGTGAGCAACTCTCTCTCTCCTGCCAGATGTTAGATATGATACCATGAAAAGAATCCAGAGGGCTACACATAGCAGTTCCTTCAACCTATTTCTGTCAAAGCTAAAGTATAATGACAGAAAAGAGATGATGGCTAATTTAACCAAAGATGTCATCACATTGTACCTGCATACTTCAGTTGTTCATATAGAATAAGTCAGGAATCACAAGCTTTAGAGGAAGCATTATATAATTTACTTCCAGCATCAAAAGTTGAGCATATACATCTTGCAAAAGAAGTAGATATGGGTGCTTTCACTTAGTGTGTTAAGAAATGACTTTAATGTTTTAAAGAATTACATTCAGATTAAATGTTGCAATTATGTGTTTATGTATATCATATCTATATTCACATCTGGTGTTGAGTTGGAAACAAAAATAAATTGACCTAGTAGTCAGGAAATAATGAAGTGAAAGGAGTATCATTTATGGCTGAAGAAGGAAGTAGAGCGGTGTAGATCTCCAAAGGTAGTTCCCATGAATGACTTCATTGATTATCACAGAATCTCTTGCCAAGACTATCATTATTTTTTGTGTTTCTTATTGAACTTACGTCAAAAAAGCTACCTTCCTTTTATTTATTTATTTATTTATTTATTGGTTTGCTTGTTTATTTTATGTGAGGGTATCTGTGTGCATGTATGTACACATGCAGGCAGGTTCCTCAGAAGCTAAAAGAGGGCAGCAGATGCTCTACTGATGTAGCTTCATTAGATTATGTGCTCCTGATGGGAGTGTTGGAAAGGGAACTCCAGCCAATGCCAGAGCAGCAAGCACTCTTACTCAATGAATAATCTATCTAGTACCCCTCAAAGGTCCATTTCTACATGCATATTTATTGACACCTATACCTTACTAAATTTCTAAGAAACCAGCGGAAGTCAATTACTTCTTTGGTTCTAACAATGACTTGCTTGATAGCAGCTTTATAGCTGTACAAATATGCCTCAGTTTCATAGTGGTCAACATTTTGACAATGACCTCTCTTGATTCATGTAAATTGACAATCTAGATGCTAATAATTTGGGTTAACAGAATAAAAATAATCAAAGACACAAATTTTAAATCAAATATTCCTCTAATTTGTTAATTATTGACTATGTAGACTAAAGGCAATCACATTCCCTTTAAAATTGTTGTTGGGCTAAAAGAATTTAAGTGCAGTAGTCAACAGGCTTTCACAGTTTTACTTCTCATGGTGGCAATAAATCATGGTCTGAAATTATTAAAGGAAATTTTCAGAAATATACAACTTGTAAGTTTTAAATTGTGTACCATTCTAAGCAATATGATAAATTCTTGAGCTAGCCTAAGTTATCCCATCTTAGACATGAGTCATCCATTTGTCCACTGATCCCAGCAGTGATTTGTTCATTGACTTTATTTATTCATTGTCATCTTGACTTGGAATGTTGTTCTGGGGAGACACAATGTATACCTGATTATGAATCCATAAATGGAGGCAAAGGAAGGCAGAGGCACACCAGAAGTAAAGACTTCAGCAACATACAAATGATGAACCAATGAGCTTTCATTGGAGTTACAGAAATAGGAATGAATCAAAAGTAGCCACATCACCAAAATCCCATTCCAACATGGAAGTTTGCAGGATATTTGACAGTAGGGGGAATCTAGTCTCTTCAGCACCACTGGTCAGAATCCCCTCTCCCAGTGTGTGTTTACTCCTTTTTATTCTTCTGGAGAGTGACCATTGAGAACCTTCTAAGTTTCTATTCTCCCATACTTCTGACCTTTAATCTCCTGAGTTTCTCAAGCATTTTATCCCTCTCTCTTGCCTGGAGGGAATGTTTCAGTCCAGAGGGAAGTGCCAGATGAGGAGATGAGCTGTTGTGCTGTAGCAGTTCTGATTTGTAAAAAATCCTCATTGTGCTTTATAGAGGCACAATGTGTCAAGGCAATGACATTTAAATATACCAAAAAAAAACCATCAGTGTGTACTTAAGTGAAAAGGCAAAAGCACACCACTTAAGGACGAAAAAAAATCATATGACGTATTATCACACAAAACAAATGATGCCTCTTCTTAGGATTTTTCAGACATTAGTAACCTCACAGTCTCATAGTGCCTGTCATTGACTCCTACTTCATTACCTCATTGTCATCTTAAATCATCATGAAGAGTAAGTCAAGTACATCAAGATACATTGAGAGAATATATTTACATGATTGTATAATAAATGATCTTTAAAGCTAATTATTGTTAACTTCTTTCTTACCTAATGTATAGGTAAACCATTATCACAGACATGAATGTAGAAGAAAGAATAGTAGAGACAGGACTTGTTACTATCCACAGTATTAGATGTCCACTGGGAGTCTTGGAGTGTAATCCTGAAGAGGAAGCTATTGTAATTGTAGTTACTTTAGACCTGTTGTAAGAAATAAATTGACATATATTAATAACATACATGTACAAGGTTTTTGATTCAAATGATCTGGTGGACTGAATTTCTAAATTATAGGTAGATATGCCCTGACATCTATTAAGCAAAGAA
This sequence comes from Lophiomys imhausi, assembly GCA_907164525.1. Lineage (NCBI taxonomy): Eukaryota > Metazoa > Chordata > Mammalia > Rodentia > Muridae > Lophiomys > Lophiomys imhausi. Next base: position 488,823 of record CAJQZJ010032443.1, read on the forward strand.
GATATTGACACAGGGAAAATGAATGTTAGGGAAATCTCAACTGAGATTTCTAAATCACAGGCTTTAGACCAAATATATGATTCTGCTTAACTTTGTATTCTCCTAAATGCACTTGATTATCATATTCTCCTCAAAGTCACAAAAATACTACTGTTTTTATATTTTTGGTTGTGAGCCTAGCCTTTAACGGCTGAGACATCTCTCTAGCCCAATACTACTGTTTTTAATAAATGAACTTAGGTGTTGATAGAGATTAGCAAATCAAAACATTTACATAAGTGAAAAATAAAGAACAACTTTGTATTTTATATAAAATTATATTTATATTTAAAATAATGTTTTGGTGTCCTGGGTGGTTTTAACTGTCAACGGGAAACAACCTTGACACCTGGGATGAAAGAAGTGATAGCTGAAGGGCTGCTTTGGTCAGGTTGTCCTGCGGGCGTATTGTTGGAGTTTTGTCTTGATGGATAGTTTTATGTTCGAGAAATCTGTCTACTGTAGGCAGTGCTATCTTTTGGCAGGTAGCATTGGACGGTGTAAGAGTGGCTTTCTGAGCATTCTAAATGTTAATCAATTGGTTCTGCTTGCTGTCTTGTACTTACATTGTCTTTGATTGGTTAAATAAATGCCGAGGCCTGAGATTGGGCAAAGACAGAGATAGGCAGGACTAAGGTACATGGGCTTCTGATACAGAGAGGCTAATGGGAAAAAGAAGCAACGAGGAGGAAGAAGGAGACACATGCCATGGGTTAGAGAAAAGAACATCATTCCACTTGGTCTAGAACATCAACACAGTGTGGAGAATAGCAGTCCAAGGGGGACGTATGTATATATGGGGTCAAATTTGAGAAATAGAATTAAGAGCTAGCTTAGATGGGTTAAGATTGCACAATTCAGGCCAAGGCTTCTTAAAAAAAAAAAAAAAAAGAAGAGTGGCTTTTTGGTTAGAAAGTCAGCCACTAGGCAGGATTCCTCCATGTGTTTTGCTCCTAGTTCTACTCTGACTTCCCTCAAAGATGGATTGTGCTCTGAAAATGTGAGCCAAATAAACATTTTCTTCCCCAAGTTGCTTTACTGAAAATGTTTTTCAACATTTATTTATTTATAATTAATTTGTTTATTTTACATTCCAATTGCCATTTCCTCCTTTCCTTCCAGTCTCACCCTCTGACCCCCTTCCTTCATCCTTCCCTCTACCCAGTACCAACACACTCTAGCACATTAAATCACATCAGGACTAAGTGTCTCCTTTTCCACTGAGACAAGACAAGGCAACTCTGCTAGGAAAATGGATCCAGAGGGAGGCAACAGCATCCACGTCAAAGATAGTCCCCACTTTAATTGTTAGTAATCCACTTGAGGATCAACATCCCTGACTTCAAACTGTACTACAAAGCAATAGTAATGAAAACCACATGGTATCAGCATAAAAATAGACAGGTTGACCAATGGAATCGAATCAAAGTCCCAGAAATAAAGCCAAATACCTATGGACACTTGATTTTTGACAAGGATACCAAAAACATACTATGGAAAAAAGAAAGCATCTTCAAAAAATGGTACTGGTATAGCTGAAAATATTTTATCACAACTGCAGAAGAGAAACTAGAAAATTAGTATGTATTTATTTAAAATAAAATGAACCAGGAAAATATTTTCTACCAAACTTTCATGTAAAAATGCTTTATAAAGTTACTTGGTTTAGAAAAGCAAGTAGAAGGACCATGTTTACTTACATTAAGAATTTGTAGTTTGTGGAAAATGTTTCAAGATTTTGAAAAACGTCTCTTGAGGTATGCCTATTTCAGTATATTTAAAAAAAAATTATGATGACCCAGGCCGAGGAGCATGCAGCACAGGCTGCTGATACCATTACGGAAGTGGGCAAGAGCCATTCAAAAACCCAGGAAGTGGCTCCAAACCCCAGAGTATTCACCAGCCTTCAGAGTACCCAGCTTTCACGCCATTGTTCCTTCACCAAAAAGGAGGGACCAGCAGAGCCATGGGAAAGGAACAGGTATATTCTGGGCAGAATCCTTATGGCAGTGATCCATAGTGTATTCTGAGCTACAGGATAACTGTGGGACAACCTTGATTTATCTCCAGTGAAGCAGCGATCTGGGAGGGGCAAGCATAGCTGGGATTGCCCAGAAAGGTGTTGTACATATAGGTCCCTCTACTGGATATACAGTCCCGTGGGAGAACATTGCACCCAGACAGAGCAGAGGGCTGCTCTTCCTTCACCAGTGCATGAGTCCAATCACTGCATGGCCTTAGCAGGCAGCTCCAACCACCAGATATAGGTACCGCTCAGTTCCCTGAGTGCCCAGCTTCCACGTGATTGCTCCAGCACTCAAGGGAGAGCAGCGGTGCCACCAAAATGGTAAGATTGGAGCAGGTTGAAAGGTGGGCAGTCAGGTTAAAAGGCTGTGAAACTCCACTGAGTCCAAGCACAGCAGAAGACAGGTTGTGGTGTTCATATCTGAGCCAGTGCACCTTGCCCTTTCTTGGCAGGATACCCTGTCTTCAACATCTACAGCCCCAGCACAGGAACAGCAAGTTCTTGACCTTCTTGTCCTTTGTGCACTGCCTGAGTGATTCAAATTACAAGGGTTTATTGCTTAGGGCTGAGAGGCACAGAGGTACCCTGGGGGCAACCTAGAAGAAGCCTCCTGGGGGGATCATGACCACAGACCTGACCCTTTGACCAGACACACAAGCAGCAGGAGATCTGCTGCTCTATCCTACAATCTATGGTCCTCCGTGCCCCACCAACATCACTAGGAAGACCTGCTAGAATCCGAGACTCTGCAAGCTGCAATAGTACATTCCATCCAGTTCCTGACCTGAGTTCCCATTTGGGACAGAACAGAAAGGGGTGAGATTTGGGGGGGGGGCACTGAGACCCAAAATCCATCTCAAGACCCAACCTAGCTTGTGTTGAGTCACAGACCACCAAGAGTATATGGACTATACACCAAAGCTCCCTCCTTGGCACCAGATCAAGAAGACACCAGGAACAGTCATCCAAGGACAACCAGATGGCTAATGGTCAGCAAAAGAACCGATCTGACAAAAGTCAGGGAAATATGAGTCCAGCAAAATATAGCTGTGCTAGTACAACAAGCCCTGACCATCTCTCCACAGCTGAAACACATGACAATGATGACAAATCTATACTTTGGAAAGTGATAGACTCCTTACACGAAGAAATTAAATCTCTAAAGAATTTAGAGAATCCTCAGTTTTACAAATGAAAACAATGGAGAACACCAGGAGAGACTTCCAAGTCAACACAGCTCAACATGAACAGAAAAAAGACAAGGCAATGAGAGATTTAAAAGATTTGAAAGATTTGCAAACAAAGACAAGCAAATTGGAGCAGGAAACATCTAAAGTGAATAAAGTTGTTCAAGACATGAAATTGGAAGTGGAAGCAATAAAGAAACCACAAGCAGACACAATCTCAGAGGTGAAAAATCAAGAGAAGAGAAAAGGAACTGCAGACATGAGTATCAAAACTAGGATACAAGGGGCTGGAGATATGGTTCAGTGGTTAAGAGCACTAACTTTTCTTCCAGAGGACCCAGGTTCAAATCCCAGCACCCACATGACATTTCACAACAGTCTGTAATTCCTATTCCAAACAATCAATAAAAAATAAATAAATTATTAAAAAATATATGTACTTAAAAAAATAGGATACAAGAGATGGAAGACAGAATATCAGGCATGGAAGATTCAACTGAAGATATCCATACAACAACCAAAGAAAATGAGAAATCTAAAAAAGTTCTCACCCACAACATCAAAGAAATCAAGGACTCAATGAAAAGATGGAACCTAAGGATTGTAAGCACAGAGGAAAAGAGAAGACTCCCGACTTCAAGGTCCAGGAACATTTTCAACAAAATCATAGAAGAAAACTTCCCAAACCTAAAGAAAGAGATGCCAATAAATATCCAAGAGGCATACAAAACACCAAACAGAATAGACCAGAAAAGAAATTACTCTCGCCACATAATAATTAAAACTCCAAATGTACAGAACAAAAAAAAGAATATTAAAAGTGGTAAAAGAAAAAGGTCAAGTAAAGTACAATGGCAGTCCCATCATAATTACACCTGACTTCTCCTCAAAAACTTTGAAAGCCAGAAGGGCCTGGGCAGACATCCCACAAGCCCTAAGAGAAGATAGGTGCCCATCCAGACTACTATATCCAGCAAAATTCTCTATCAACATAGATGGAGAAAACAAGATATTCCATAACAAAATGAAATTGAAACAGTATCTGCCCACAAATCCAACCATACAGAAGGTCCTAGAAGGAAAATTCCAACCCAGAGAAAATAATTACACCCAAGAAAACAGAGGAATTAAATTAAAAAACTCTATGGCAACTAAACCAAAAGAAACACACAACCGATCCAGCCTGCACTCAGACCTGCACACCCAAGAGGGAAAAACAGCCGCACCACATGAGCAAAGGTAAATGAGATTATTTTTTCCGGAGTTTCCAACATGGCGGCACACTGCGCACTGCAACAGAGAGGCAGAGACCTAACCCAGTCACAGCAAAGCAATTAGGAGCCAAGACTGCCTGCAAACAGAGCCCGTGACTGTGTGTTCTCCACAAATACTGGGGCAGGTGGGTCATTCACCCTAGCACCCAAGCATCTGAGGCAGTCAGCAACAGGCACACTGAGGCCGGCATCTGTTGTGGATGGAGCTCCCTGCCTGCATAGTCAGCCTAGCTGGGGAGCCAGAACGGCTGGGTCAGTGAGAGGAGAACACAGACTCAACCACAGATCTACCTGCCTTTCTCAGGAGAACTGTCAGCTCCCAGGTCCTCAGAGGCTAGCCCTCTCCCCACTCCAATCCCCTCTATATTGGTCCAATTGGGTCACAAGCAGTTGAGAAGAGTGGCAGGCACCCTCCTCACCGAGAGCCAGTCAGTCTATTACAGGAACCTGCCCGCCATCTGGAGATAAAAACCAGGATCTCAGGATCAGCCAACCCTCAGGACAGGGAGTTTTCCTGAGCACCAAGGTCAGTAAACAAAAGAAACAAACAGATAACACCTGGGTCCATCGGATGACAAAAGGTCAGCACAAGAACATGGTAAAAAAAAACAAAACAAAACAATGGGATGTCTCCAGATCCTAGCAATAATGCTACAGACAACTCTCGACAGCCGAACACAATTGAAGCAAAGGAAAATGACCTTAATCCTATATTATATTAATAATAGAAGGCCTAAGGGAGGAAATCAAATACCTCAGAGAGCAACAACAAAATACTGCAAAGGAGGTGATAGAAACGAATAAAGCACTTAAAGGAATGGAAGACCTGAAAAGGGAAGTTGAAGCAATGAAGAAAATCCAATCCGAGACATCTAAAGAACTGGAAAACCTTAAGAAAAGAATTGGAACTATAGACACTAGCATCACCAACAGAATACAAGAGATGGAAAAAAGAATTTCAGGCTCAGAGGATAAAATTGAAGAAATGGATACATCTGTCAAAGAAAATGTCAAATCTAAAAAATTCCTGACACAAAACCTTCAGGAAATCAAGGACACAATGAAAAGATGAAATCTCAGAATAATAGGAATAGAAGAAAGAGAAGAGTCCCACCTCCATGGACCAGAAAATATCTTCAAAAAAATCATTGAAGAGAATTTCCCAAATCTAAAAAAAGAGATGCCTATAACTGTACAAGAAGCTTACAGAACTCCAAATAGATTAGACCAGAAAAGAAAATCTTCCCGCCACATAACAATCAAAACACAAAATGTACAGAACAAAGAAAGAATTTTAAAAGATGCTAGGGAAAAGGGTCAACTAACATATAATGGCAAACCTATCAGAATCACACCTGACTTTTCTTCAGAGACTCTAAAAGCCAGAAGGGCCTGGACAGACGTCTTGCAGACCCTAAAAAAACCACAAATGCCAGGCCAGACTACTATTCCCTGCAAAACTGTCAATCAACATAGATGGAGAAAACAAGATATTCCATGACAAAGCTAAATTCAAACAATATCTATACACAAATCCAGCTCTACAGAAGATGTTGGAAGGAAAACTTCAACCCAAAGAGGTTAACTACACAAGAAAGCACAGGAAGCAAATAGCATGCCTGCAGCAAAACCAAAGAAAAGAAACTCACTCACACTCTATTTCCACCAACATCAAGATGGCAAGAAGTAACAATCACTGGTCATTAATATCTCTCAACATCAATGGACTCAATTCCCCAATAAAAAGGCACAGGCTAGCAGAATGGATGCGAAAACAGAATCCCACATTCTGCTGCTTACAAGAAACACACCTCAGCAAAAAAGATAGACATTATCTCCAAGTAAAGGGCTGGAAAAAGATATACCAAGCAAATGAACCCAAGAAAAAAGCTGGAGTATAATTCTAGTATGCAACAACTTGGACTTTCAACCAACATTAATCAAAAGAGATGGGGAAGGACACTACATACTCATCAAAGGAAAAATCCACCAATATGAAATTTCAATACTAAACATCTATGCCCCAAATGTAAGACCACCCACATTCATTAAAGAAACACTACTGAAGCTCAAATCCCACATTGAACCTCACACATTAATAGTGGGAGACTTCAACACACCACTCTCACCACTGGACGGATCAACAATGCAGAAACCAAACAGAGAAATAATGAACCTCACAGATGTCATGAATCAAATGGACCTAATTGATATCTACAGAACATTTCACCCCAAAACAAAAGAATACACTTTTTTCTGGGCACCTCACGGAACCTTCTCCAAAATCAACCATATAGTTGGTCACAAAGCAAGCCTCAACAGATACAGGAAAATTGAAATCACTCCTTGTAACTTATCAGACCATCATGGAATAAAGCTAGGCTTCAACAATAACAAAAACAACAGAGTGCTTGCAAAAACATGGAAACTGAACAACTCTCTCCTCAATGACCTCTGGGTCAGGGAAGAAATAAAAAAAGAAATTAAAGTCTTCTTAGAACTCAATGAAAATGAAGGCACAACATACCCAAACTTATGGGACACATTGAAAGCAGTGCTAAGAGGAAAGTTTATAGCACTAAGTGCCTTCCAAAAGAAACTGGAGAATTCCTATACTAGCTACCTAAAAGCACACCTGAAAGAGCTAGAACAAAAAGAAGCAAACACTCCCAAGAGGAGCAGAGGAGAGGAAATTATCAAACCCAGGGCTGAAATCAACAACTTAGAAACAAAAAGAACAATACAAAGAATCGACAAAACCAAGAGCTGGTTCTTTGAGAAAATCAACAAAATAGACAAGCCCTTAGCTAAACTAACTAAAAGGCAGAGGGAAAATACCCAAATCAACAAAATCAGAAATGAAAAGGGGGAAATAACAACAGACATTGAGGAAATCCAAAGAATCGTTAGGTCCTACTTCAAAAACTTGTACTCCACAAAATTGGAAAATCTAAATGAAATGGACAATTTTCTTGATAGATTCCACCTACCAAGGTTAAATCAAGAACAGGTAAACAAATTAAACAGTCCTATAACCCTTAAGAAAATAGAAGAAGTCATTAGACATCTTCCAACCAAAAAAAGCCCAGGCCCAGATGGTTTCAGCACAGAATTCTACCAGACATTCAAAGAAGAGCTAACACCAATATTCTTCAAACTCTTCCACAACATAGAAACAGAAGGAATACTGCCAAACACATTCTATGAGGCCACAGTTACCCTGATACCTAAACCTCACAAAGACCCAACGGAGAAAGAAAATTTCAGACCAATTTCCCTTATGAACATGAATGCAAAGATACTTAATAAAATATTTGCAAACCGGATCCAAGATCACATCAAAAGTATCATACACCATGATCAAGTAGGCTTCATCCCAGGGATGCAGGAGTGGTTCAACATTAGAAAATCCAACAATGTAATCCACCACATAAACAAGCTGAAAGAAAATAACCACATGATCATCTCATTGGATGCTGAAAAAGCTTTTGACAAAATACAGCACCCTTTCATGATAAAAGTCTTAGAGAGATCAGGCATACAAGGAACATATTTAAACATAATAAAGGCAATTTACAGCAAGCCAATAGCCAACATCAAACTAAATGGAGAGAAACTTAAAGCATTTCCTCTAAAATCAGGGACAAGGCAAGGCTGCCCACTCTCTCCATATCTCTTCAACATAGTACTTGAAGTTTTAGCTAGAGCAATAAAACAACTAAAAGAAATCAAGGGGATACAAATTGGAAAGGAAGAAGTCAAAGTATCCCTATTTGCAGATGATATGATAGTATACATCAGTGACCCCAAAAATTCCACCAGAGAACTTCTACAGCTGATAAACTCCTTCAGCAAGGTGGCCAGATACAAAATCAATTCAAAAAAATCAGAAGCCCTTCTTTACACAAAAGATAAGTGGGTTGAGAAAGAAATAAGGGAATCAACAGTCTTCACAATAGCCACAAATACTATAAAATACCTGGGGGGTAACTCTAACCAAGCAAGTGAAAGACCTGCATGATAAGAACTTCAAGTCCCTGAAGAAAGAAATTGAAGAAGATATCAGGAGATGGAAAGATCTCCCTTGTTCATGAATAGGTAGGATCAACATAATAAAAATGGCAATCTTACCAAAAGCAATATACAGATTCAATGCGATTCCTATCCAAATACCAACTCAATTTTTACAGATCTGGAAAAAACAATTCTCAACTTCATATGGAATAACAAAAGACTCAGAATAGATAAATCAATCATGTACAATAACAGAACATCTGGAGGTATCACCATCCCGGATTTCAAGCTGTACTACAGGGCAATAGTAATAAAAACTGCATGGTACTGGTATAGAAACAGACCAGTTGACCAATGGAATTAAATTGAAGACCCAGAAATAAACCCACACACCTATGGTCACTTAATTTTTGATAAAGAAGCCAAAAACATACAATGGAAAAAGGAAAGCATCTTCAATAAATGGTGCTGGTCTAACTCGATGTCAAGATGTAGAAGAATTCAAATATATCCATACTTATCACCCTGTACAAAACTTAAGTCTAAGTGGATCAAGGACCTCAACATAAATCCAGACACACTAACATTAATAGAAGAGAAATTGGGGAAAAGCCTTGAAATCATTGGCACTGGTAGCAACTTCCTGAATAGAACACCAGTAGCTCAGGTACTAAAACAAACAATCAATAAATGGGACCTTATAAAATTGAAAAGCTTCTGTAAGGCAAAGGACACTGTCCTTAGAACAAAACGGCAGCCTACAGACTGGGAAAGGATCTTCACCAACCCAACATCTGACAGAGGGCTAATATCCAAAATATATAAAGAACTGAAGAAATTAAACACCAAAAAATCAAGTAACCCCATCAATAAATGGGGTACAGAGCTAAAACGAGAATTCACAGAAGAGGAATCTCTAAAGACTGAGAGGCATTTGAGGAAATGTTCAACATCTTTGGTCATCAGGGAAATGCAACTTAAAATAACTCTGAGATTCCATCTCACACCTGTCAGAATGGCTAGGATCAAAAACTCAAATGATAGCACATGCTGGCAAGGATGTGGAGAAAGGGGAACACTCCCCCATTGCTGGTGGGACTGCAAACTTGTGCAACCACTTTGGAAATCAATCTGGAGATATCTTAGAAAATTGGGAATAAATCTACCTCAAGACCCAGCCATACACCTCTTGGGCATATATCCAAAAGATTCGAAACAAAACCGCAAGGACATTGCCTCAACAATGTTCATAGCAGCTTTATTTGTAATAGCCAGAAACAGGAAACAACCCAGATGTCCTTCAACTGAAGAATGGATAAAAAAACTGTGGTACATTTACACAATGGAATACTACACAGCTATCAGAAATGAGGAAATCATGCAATTCGAAACCAAATGGATGGAACTAGAAAAGCTCATCCTAAGTGAGCTGACGCAGTCCCAGAAAGATAAACATGGTATGTATTCCCTTATAAATGGATATTAACCATACATCAGAGGATAACTATCCTACAACCCACACACCCAAATAGATGGGAACCTAGCATATCTATCCTAGGAAAAATTCTACTCACCATTGAGTCATGGAATCTGCTGCAGATTAGTGGCACACCACACCCTAGATGGTGTGCCTTATCAAGCTCCAGTACGAGTGGAAGCTCTTGGGCCTCACATGACGCAAGATCTGAGGGAGTATGATATGTGAGGGCACACCTCATCTGAGGAGAAGCAGTGTACCAAGTAGAAGAACAAGGAGGGAGGGAGGGAGGAAGGGAAGGAGAGAGGGAGGGAAAGAGAGAGGAAGAGAGGGGCCAGGAGGGGAGGAGGGAGGAAATTATGTTCTAGAAGTAAATAATACTTTTTTAAGAAAAGAGTTAATAAGCTTAAAAATATAATAAAAATACAATATAAAATTTTCAAACTATAATTTACCAAAGATATAATTGCCTTACTTGCATGAAAGGAAAATGGCCTTAATTTCATATTAGAATGTTAGACTGCAGGTGGCTACAGATATTACACAAACTTGATAGTAGCTTAAAAAAAAATTTTTTTTTTGTAGAGGTATAGGCTATTTTTATGGTTTGGTATTAAAAAGCAGGTAACAGGTTTAAAACACTGTAAATAAATTAAAGGTGACTGCTGTTCAACCTGGTTTTACAAACCTCTAAGAGTTGAAAAAACTTAGAGCTAAGGTAAAATAATGCATAGTGTTAGCCCATGCCTTTACCTCCAGCAGAGACAGGAGGATCATTATAGAGTTAGATGTCTTATAAATTCTAGAGTTACAAGAAACAGGGTGGTGATGGTGCACACCCTTAGTCCCATCATTGGGGAAGAATACACCCTTAATCCCAACACACTAGAGACAGAAACAGGCAGATCTCAGAGCTCAAGGTCAGCCTGATACAAAACAAGCTCTAAACAGAGAAAAACTTTGATCCAGGCTTGGAGGAGCACATCTTTAATCCTATCAGTTAGGAACCACATGTCTTTGATCCCAAAACTTAGAATGCAGAGACAGGCACATAGGATTTGGAAAGATTTAAGTTTAAAAGCTACTTACAAAAGGGAGGCTGCAATTCAAACAAATTGTCCTTTGAGATCTCAAAATATATACACTAAAGGTTTGTTTAGCTCCAAAATATCAAAATAATTTCTTCTTTAATCCGAATTGAAAGGTAATACTTTATATATTGTCAAAAAACCAAATTTGCTCCAGGAAAAATATTATCTGACACCCCCCCCCAAAAAAAAAAGGTAATTGTCCCAGAGTTAGGATTAGGGCAGGGCTCTGTTCTTATCTTTCCAGGAGATTTAAAGAATCCATTGAAGGAATCCAGCGACAACTGGACAAGGGAAACCTCAGCAGAAAACAGATCAGACATCAAAGAAAACGAGTGGCCCAGATGATCCAGCTTTGCAGAGTTCCTCAATAGCAGTTTCCTCAAAAATCTACAATCACAACAACTCAAAATCGCTAAGATTTTTCAGCCAACAGACTGCTCCAACCAGAATCAGTAAAGCTCTGAAGATAGCTTCTGTCTATGAACTTTTTAGGACATCTAAATAGCTGAGCACAAAAGGACTGAACATCAAATGATTAACATTTTAAACCATTTTTCCATTCTTATTTGGGTCCCAAACAGGTTTACTATGTCCCAAATCAGCAGGAAGTCATTTTAAGAGAACAATGTCCCATCCCCAGAAGGTGGGGAGGGTGTTCCCCCCCCACTTGGTTATTTGCTACATAATAGAAAATTTTGTTATTTAGGGGAAAAGACTACAAACTGTTAAATGGTCTTGTTAAATGGGGTTTGGAGGTTAGACCCAGGGACTTCTCTCTTTTTCTTTTCTGTATCCTTCTTTCTCTCCTATGTAGGAGTGAACAGACTTGAGAAAAATGGGACATAGACATAGTATAGGAAAGATCAAGAAAAAAGGACAGATTATTGAATATGGCCTTATACCTTTGTATACTGATACAAAATTAATATTATATTTGGCTAAATTGGTATTAATCATTGTATATTAATGAAAAATTAAGATTGTATAGGGCTACACCGGTATTGATCTTTGTATATTGATATAAAATTAAGATTATATTTGGCCACAGTGGTATTGACCCTTGTATATTGATGTAAAATTAAGATTGTATTGGGCCACATCGGTATTGATCTTTGTATATTGATACAAAATTAAGATTATATTTGGCCACATTGGTATTGATCTTTGTATATTGATACAAAATTAAGGGTAACACTTCTTAAAGTATTGTTCCTAGTAATGCTTAAAATGAAATGTCAAGTTTTGGCCTCTTGCTACCAACCGTCATAAACTGTGTAGAATAATTAAGAAACAGAAACTAATAGTCATGAAAAAGTGTCATTTTTTTAGTTACTATGACAGTCTGTCACAGTTATTTTCTAAGCTACTCAGAAATCAAGTTGCTAAGAGACAAGCAATATTTGCTTATCTAAATATAAGAGATAGATAGGGCATCTTCAAAAACCTCAAGAGATCTGCAGAATATGGCATTCAAAGATGTTTTCTTAACTTAAGATTTTTTGATCTTGAGACATGTCAGCTCCTGACAGCACCCCCTATTCTACTCCAAGTAGAAGATGAGCATCGAAGAATCTCCAGTGGGAGATGATTGAATTGATGGTAAGCCTTTCTCTTGGCAAGAAAAACCCCTTGCTTCAACTGTAGACAGACTGCTGTCCAAAAAGGACAAAACTTGGAAGCAGATAAGTTGACAGCCTAGCTCTGCCAAGACAGGGTAGGTAAGTCCTTCATAATTCCTGCTCTACAATCAATGTCTGTCAGAGAAACGGGGCCAAATGGCTGAAGATTGATGCTGTAATGTATGTAGAGAAAATGGGAACTGTCCAGACAGCCACTGGTATGTCATTTCTTAGTTTTGGAAGCTGCAGGCCCTGCACGTCCTATATAATCAGATATATTTATCCCTCTCAGTTCTCTAAGGTGGTTGATGAATAGATATGTAGAGTCTCATAGTTAAATTTTGAGTTGTTTAGGAATCAAGAGGGTGTTCTGGATCTAAGAAGATATTTTTAAAATTGTGATGCAAGTTAGTATGAAAGCTGAGTTAGAGATAGAACTTTAAACTCTTGGAGATGGTTAGATAGTAGAATGTTAAAGTTAGGTGCCAAATACATATGGACTGGACATTGGGAATGTATGCTAAGCCATATAACTCACATAATTGTGGTCTATTCATTTCTGTTGTTTTGTATTGTATTTATAGTTATAAGAAAAAGAACCATTTTTTGGACTGAAAGGGAGAGCTGTTGGGGGGGAAAATACCTTAAACTAAAAAAAAAAAAAAAAGAAGGGAAGAGGATGGGGTTTGAGGGGGAGGAGGGTGGAAGGGTGGGACTGGAGAGGTGGTAGGGAGGGGATTGTGATTGAGATGTAACTTGAAGAAATAAAAAATAAATTATTAAAAAATATAAGAAACACACAACCACTACCTACATCAATATCACAGGAAATAACCACCTTTGGTCATAATTATCCATCAATATCAATGGACTCAACTCCCCAGTAAAAAGACACAAGCTTACAGAACAGATCTGTAAACAAGACCAAATATTTTACTGGATACAGGAAATGCATTTCACTAACAAAGATAGATGCTACCTCAGACTAAAGGGCTGCGAACATGTTTTCCAAGCAAATGGGCCCAGGAAGCAAGCTGGAGTAGCCATCCTAATATAAAATAAAATAGACTTTCAACTGGTTAATAAAAAAAAATTAGGGAAGGTTACTACATACTCGTGAAAGGAAAAATTCATCAAGACAACATCTATTAATTCTATGCCCCAAATACAAGGGCACCCACATTTGTAAAGAAACTCTTCTAAAGCTTAAAATTTACATTGATCCCCACACATTAGTAGTGGGAGATTTCAACACCCCACACACAACAATGGACAGGTCATTGAGACAGAATCCAACCAGAGAAATAATGAGACTAACAGAGGTCAAGAACCAAATTGTCCTAACAGATATCTACAGAATATTTCACCCAAACAAAAAAGGTTACACATTCTTTTCAGCATGGCATGGAACCTCCTCCAAAATTGACCATGTAATTGGACACAAAGACTGCCTCAATAGATACAAGAAAATTGAAATAACCCCTTGTATCTTATCAGACCACCATGACATAAAGCTGGACTTCAACAACAACAGAAATAATAGAAAGCCTACATATTCATGAAAACTGAACAACTCTCTACTGAATGACTACTGGGTCAGAGAAGAAATAAAGAAGAAAATCAAAGACTTCTCTTTTTTTGAGAAAAAACATTTTTATTTTTATTTATGTAAATAAAATTTTACGTTTTTGAATTGTTATTTGTGATAAAAAATTACAATAGCATCATCATTACCTAAGAATGACAGCATTTTACTATAACTCATTTAATAGCATATGTTGATTAGACATATCATTAACTTTGTTATAATATTTTGATGAATATTTTATCAACCAGGAATTACACTTGTCACAACTTCAAATTCCCTGTTATAAACTTAAGCCTAAGTATTATTAACTGATATATGTATTATCTAACATTTTCACTTTTTTATAATTTCCTTTTTATTTCTTCAAGGTACATCTCAATCACAATCCCCTCCCTAGTCCCCCCTCCAGTCCTTCTTAAAATACAACGACAATGAAGTCACAACATACCCAAACCTATGGGACACAATGAAAGCAGTGCTATGAGGAAAGTTCATAGCAAAAAGTGCCTTCAAAAAGAAAATTTTGAGAGCTCATATTAGCGAACTAACAGCAGAACTGGAAGAAATGGAAAAAAAAAAAAAAGAAGCAAACACTCCCAAGAGGAGCAGAAGGCAGGAAATCATCAAATTTAGGGTTGAAGTTAACAATTTGGAAACAAAAAGAACAATACAAAGAATCAATGAAACCAAGAATTGGTTCTTTGAGAAAATCAACAAAATAGAAAAACCCTTACCCAAATTAACTAAAAGGCACCAGGAAAAAAACCCAAATCAACAAAATTATAAATGAAAAGGGAGAAATAACAACAGACATTAAGAAAACCCAGAGAATCTTTAGGTCCTACTTTAAAAATCTGTACTCCACCAAATTTGAATATCTAAGTGAAACAGACAATTTTCTTGTTAGATGCCATCTACCAAAGTTAAATCAAGATCAGGTTAACTGATTAAACAGTCTATAACCCCTAAAGAAATAGAACAGTCATTAAAAATCTCACAGCCAAAATTAAAAAAAAAAAAAAAGGCCAGGACCAGATGGTTTCAGCACAGAATTGTACCAGACCTTCAAAGAAGAGCTAATACCAATTCTCTTCAAACTCTTCCACAAAATAGAAAGGGAAGGAACACTGCCAAACTCATTCTATGAGGCTACAGTCACCCTGATTCTTAAACCACACAAAGACCCAACAAAGAAAGAGAACTTCAGAACAATTTCCCTCATGAACATAGACGCAAAAATACTTAATAAAATACAGGCAAACCAAATCAAAGAACACATCAAAAGTATCACACACCATGATCAAGGAGGCTTCATCCCAGGAATGCAGGGTTGTTTCAACATATGCATCAACATAATTCACCATAGAAACAAGCTAAAAGAAAAAAAAAACACATGATCTCACTAGATGCTGAAAAAGCATTTGACAAAATCCAACACCCCTTCATGCTAAAAGTCCAAGAGAGAATGGGCATACAAAGACCATATCTAGAAATAATAAAGGCAATCCAGTAACCATCATCAAGTTAAATGTTGAAAAACTTAAAGCATTTCCTCTAAACTCAGGGACAAGGCAAGGTTGTCCACTTTTGCCATATCTCTTCAACATTGTACTTGAAGTTCTTGCTAGAGCAATAAGACAACTAAAGGAGATCAAGGGGACACAAATTGGAAACGAAGAAATGAAGCTATCCCTTTTTGCAGATGATATGATAGTATACATACAACCTCAAAAATTCTACCAGAGAACTCATAAGACCGATAAACACCTTCAGCAAGTGGCTGAAAAAAATTAATTAAAAAAAATCCGTGTCCTTCTTCATACAAAAGATAAATGGGCTGAGAATGATATCAGAGAAACAATACCCTTCACAATAGCCCCAAACAATATAAAATATCTGGAGGTAACTCTAACCAAGCAAGTGAAAGACCTGTACACCAAAAACTTCAAGTCCTTGAAGAAAGATTGAAAAGGCCATCAGAACATGGAAAGATCTCACATGCTCATAGATAGGTAAGATCAACATAATAAAATTGGCCATCCTACCAAAAGCAATATACAGATTCAATGCAATTCTGATTAAAATACCAATACAATACTTTACAGACCTTGAAAGAACAATTCTCAACTTCATATGGAGAAACAAAAACCCAGGATAGCTAAATCAATCCTATATAACAAAAAATCATCTGGAGGTATCACCATCCCAGATTTCAAGCTATACTACAGAGGAATAGTTACAAAAACGGCATGGTACTGGTATAGCAACAGACCAGTTGATAAATGGAATCAAATCAAATACCTAAAAATAAAACTACACACCTATTGTCTCTTAATTTTTGACAAAGAAGTCAAAACCATACAATCAAAATGACACCATCTTCAACAAATGGTACTTGTCTAACTGGATATCAACATGTAAAGAATGCAAATAGATCCATTTTATACCTTCCACAAAACTTAAGTCCAAGTGGATCAAAGACTGTAACATAAGCCTGATACACTAAATCTAATAGAAGAGAGAGTAGAGAAAAGCCTTGAACTCATTGGTACAGGTGACAAGTTCCTGAATAGAACACCAATAGCTCAAGCTCGAAGACCAACAATCAATAAATGGGACCTCACAAAACTGAAAAGCTTCTTTAAGGTAAAGGACACTGTCATTAGAACAAAATGGCAACCTACATATTGGGAAAAGAGGGGTGGAGGGAGGGAACTGTGATGAAGATGTAACTTGTAGTGATAAACACAAAAGTAATTTTTTTTTTCTGAGAAACAGGTTTGACACTCACAGTTAATACACACTGCAAACCTAGATGAGATCCAAGATGAGATCTAGAACATGCTAAAGTAAGGAAAGATGAACTGAATACTTATTGTAAAACCACTGAACAACCTCTTTGTGGCATTGGTACAGATGAAGTTTTGACAAAGTTCCTCATGGCTTCTCTCATAGAGCTCTCTTGAAGAGACTGCAGTACAACTCTCCAAGGCAAATGACGTGGGGACAAAGGAGAGATATACTAGATCATGGAGCAATGTCTAGCTCATGACCTGAATGTGAAAAAAGCAACAATAACAGCAACAATAAAAATCTTCATAATACTAAAAAAGAAACAATCTTAATCACTGATATGACAGATTGTCAAGTGCCATGCAAACTATATCTTTAGTTTACTCACATACATTTCAGACTACTTTTTTACCTAAAATATTTTTGCTTATAACATATGGGAATCATTTGTTCCCAAAAGAAATGAAAAAAAAACTATTTTGAAATTAAAAACAAAATGAAAGAAAACCTCAAAAAACTACAGAAAAAGAGAAAGCCAGATATGATGGGACATGCCTGCAGGGAGGCTGTAGATTACACTGTATTAAATTCCAGGCTATATAGTGAGTTCCATCCAGCAATATATATCAAGGTCCTCACTCAAACAAAGCAAACAACAAAAGTGACTACAAAAAATTAGGAATTATATCGTGAGAAGGTGCCCAAATGCATGTTTTATCAAACTTCAGTTAAAATTGACATACTGTAATTATTTCAGGAGAATTCAATGCACAAGATACTGGAGTGATATCCACTGAAAATTAAGTCAAATAGCATGAACATGTTCACTAAACATCATAGCTCAACCACTTAGCAAGTTGAACATCTCTGACATGTATTCCTATTTTTCAGGATGGAATAAGAAGATTGAATCCAGAAAAGAGTCAAAATTTAAAATCTAAAGAAATGTTCTACTCATTTTTTATTCCTGAACAATCATGCATCTGTTGAGGGTTGGAGTAGATAGCTGGAAGGACCCTAGGACCCAACTTTGTATCACTTATGAAACAATTCAGACATATTCTAGAGCTATGCTTATAAAAATTCTACAAAAAAGCATGAAAAGTCTTTACCATGCTGATTTAGAGAAGGATTTGTGAGATATAATGCAACATGTAAAAAATAAATAAAAGAATAAAAAGTACATTGAATTTGATTAAAATAAAACTTCAGATCTGTGAAAGACTATTATGAAAAGAAAGATAAAAACATGATTGGAGGAAATGTTTGCAATGCAAATAACTAGTAAGTACTACTATATGGAATATATAAGGAACTTTTTACATTAATAATAATAAGAAAAAATAATAAAAATTATTCAATTGCTTTAACAGATAATTCAAACAAATGTAAAAAATAAATACATTAAAAATGAGGTCAACCATATCTTTAAAGATTCCTTTGATGATTATCATAACACGTAATACATATAAATGCAAATATTGAGTTGCTTAAATAATATTAATGATTAACTGGATTATCAAATGATAAGTAGAATATAGAGCAACTGAAACTCATACACACGGTTTGTAGGCATTGACAATGGCATACCTACTTTCAAAAAAGTAGTTTTATAGTTTTCTATGAAGTTCAACATGCTTATGTGAATGTATTTGGCACACTATCAACCCAAAATAAATATACTTACTCAGGAAAAATAATAGTATGTACCAAAAAGATACAACATACAGATGGGTGTAGCAACATAATTTCTAATTACTCTAAATTGAAAAAAAAAATCTACTAAATTGGGCAGTGGATCAGTATACTGTGGAAATATGTGCAATAAATACAACTGAATATACTAATAAAAACCAATGAAGTAAGGCACAAGATACCAAGATGATCAACATGTGAAAAATTATGTGTCTAAGAATCACAATATAAGACTCTACATAATTTGTAATTATACTTAGGATATTTTCTTTTTTCAGATTGATGTGTATTTATTTTTTAAAATTGAAAAATAATAAAAACTAGAAATGGTCCTGTGTATAAGAGTACTTGATGGTTAGAATTATTCATATACAAGCATTTTCATCTTCTATTGAGAACATCAATTTATAAATTTTTAGACTCTTAAGAGTCATTTGATCTACATACTTATGATACAGACACTGGTGCAGTGGGTGTGTTAGTCACTATTTCTCTATAAGAAAACAAGTTAATATAGGAGGGAGGGCTCATCTCATTGCATGATTTCTAAGGTTTCAACCCATTGCTTGGTAACAAAATTGCACTGGGCCAGAGGACAGTCAGAATGTCATGAATAAGAGAGTGTATTTGAGAGAAGCTGTTCACATCAAGAAGCCAGGAAGCAGAGAGTACAGAGAACAATACCACAATGAGGAGCTTCCTCTCCCTAATGGCTTCCCAACCTATGATTCAGGCCCATTCACACTCCAGGGTGGGTGCACAATTCTTTTCACACAGCATTCATGTCACTGGGAAAAACCCTCTCAGATATACTCAGGAATGTGCTTTATTAACCTGCCATCTTTCAATCTGCTCAACATAATCATCAGGATTAATCATCACATATGTCAGTCATGGGTTTCGGGTATTTCTAATGTTTTTGGAGGCAGGGCCTCACAAAGCCCAGGGTGGCTTTGGAGTTGACATGTAGCTGAGACTCCTCAAGTATTCCATAACCTTCTGTCACTACCTGACAGGTGTTGATGTTAAAGTGAGTGCTGCGACACCCAGTCAGAATCTCTATTTTAAATCATGAACTAGTGAGGCATGTCAACATGGATACATAAAAGGAACTTCTTTTAAAGAAGAAGTTACATTATAAGATGTAGTCTCCATTCACTTCCTGGTGGTGACTACATTGATCTATCTAGAACCAGGGATCCTAATTTTCAGATAGCTTGTATCACTAACCTTAATGTTTGGTTGCTTAAAGGGCTGGTTTTTTAAAAAGAAATCTGCACGGCAGTGGGAGTATTCTATTTCTTGAATATGGTAGTGATTGTACAATTGTGAGCATGTGTCTAAATTAATGAAAATGAATACATAAGCAATTAAAGAAAGTGGTAAAAATGATTTGTGAGTATTTCAACATAAAGAAATGTTGAACATTTTAGGGTAGGATGTGCCTACTATCCTAATATGATTACTTCACTTTGAACACACACATTGAAATGTCACATAGATACCAAAATATGTACAAACATTTGTGCCAATTAAAAATAAATTCTATGCCTTTTAAAATTAAATTTTACTCTGTATAAATTATACCTCAATAGACCTTGTCACAAAATCAAACACCAAAGTAAATCATTGAAGATAAATTATACATGGAAAAGATGTAAATACTCAGCTTTCTTCTTTGACGCGGTCTTACAGTTTAGGCTTGTTTTGCCTATATTTGTTTTTTATATTTCATGTAAATATAACATGTTCATATTTTTTGGCTTTTTGTCTCTATATCCTTTCTGATATCAACCATAACTTTCTTAATGAACCCTTTCTTAGGGACAATGATCTAGCTGAATTTCTTGGCATTCTGTGGATATGTCAAAGCTGAATGAAGGACAAGATCTTTTGGCCATCTTATAAGTATCATTCTCTTCTGTTTCATTGAAAGAATACATTATAACAGCATCCTAGGTTTAATTCCACAACTATCCAGCATCATATAACTATCTGCCATCTTAATATCTTGGAAATGTATCAGAGTTATGGTTGAAATAACCTGTCCTTTTTATAGTTTATATTGTTTCATGCATAGAGGTAGACCAGAAATCCCACATTATACTAATTTGTCAATTGTGAATGGAATTTGTTTTTTCAGGACAATATTTAACCTTATAAGCAAGAATAGATGTTGGGGTAGTGTTAAGCATTCTAAGTGTTAATTGGTCCTGTTTGCTGTCTGTCACTTACATTGACTCTGATTGGTTAAATAAAATGCTGAGACCTGAGATTGGGCAAAGGCAGAGAAAGGTAGGACTTCTTGGGATTAGAACAGGAAGCCTGCACTTTAGACAGAGGGTTAATTCTGTAGGAAGAAGAAGGAATTCCAGCCAGGAGAAGCAGGAAGAAGGAGGCACACACCATGGGTTA
Organism: Lophiomys imhausi; assembly: GCA_907164525.1. Classification (NCBI taxonomy): domain Eukaryota; kingdom Metazoa; phylum Chordata; class Mammalia; order Rodentia; family Muridae; genus Lophiomys; species Lophiomys imhausi. The sequence continues at coordinate 510,041 of CAJQZJ010032443.1, forward strand.
GAAAAAAGAACCTCATTCCACATGGCCAGGAACATTGGCATATCGTGCAGAATGGCAGACCAAGGGGACATATGTACATATGGGGTCATATTTGGGTAATAGAATTAAGAGCTAGCTTAGATGGGCTTGGATTGCTCAATTGAGGCCAAGGCTGTTAAAATCCATGTGGTGTCTGTGTGTGGTCATTTATAATGTCTGGTTAAATATTAACAGCTGCCCAACCAATTAACAATAATATAAATACTCTTAAACAATTTAATTAATTATTTTAACGAATGGCACCCAACACCCAATCCAATGTAATTTAATTAATTATTTTTTTGAAATAGATTTAATGAAACAATATTTATTCTATAATGGAAACCTCTTCTATTGAGCATATTTGAGACACTTGACATTTTGGCCACTCAATTAAAAATTATTATTATATATAGATTGTTTGGAACAAAGAAAACTTTTTTTGTAGTAAAGTAAAAATCTACTAATTCTTGTCACTTAGCCAAAAAGAAAATCAATGTTATAATGCCAATTAAAAATTACTTATCTAAATATAAAATTATACCTATATTACATTCAAGTAGATCATTTTTATACCTTGAAATTACATAATAAGCTGCCTAAAACTAAATCACAGTGTCTTTTCTACTACACACATTTATTACTACATAATTTATATATTACACACTATAAACATGAATGTGCAACGTTTGTGTGGAAATTTTTGTTACATGTTGCTCTATAGATAAAACTGAAGGAAATTCTAGTTATCTCCAGAGTATTGTTTCAGCTTCAGACTGTTAATATTTCAGAATTGCTTAAAAAATAAACTTCCATTTTATTTTGTGTGATAGGAGGGGTGTGACATTTCAGATGATAAGGGGCTTTACTGTGTTCAAAAGAGATGATGTGAAATATTACATTTTTATTCTCCTTTTAGATAAAGTAAAACAGGCTTCCTACAAAAATGCATTATAAAACAATACACTACTTTATTTTCCTTTGTAATTTCAGTCCTATTAATAGGAGATCACATTAATCCAAATATTTCAGGACAAACTGGAGATCATCATCTTTTAATTTAGAATGAAGATGGCACACATCCTGAGGATTCCAGGTGGTGTGGTCAATACAAAATCCACAGGCTTGGGTATGTTTTTAAACATAAAGTGTTTCAGTTCTCTGCTCATGAGCCAGAAAGATGACTTCAATATTCTTGCCATTTTTTCATATTTATTTCCTTGAGAAGCGTTCTTTATGTTATGACATAAACGAATGCTATATTTGTCTTACCAACATTCTATACACCTACATATAAAAGGAAACTTTAGCAAGCTTAGTAGCTGTGTGTGTGCAACTTTCAGTTGTTGTAGGTGTGTGTGCAGAGAAAGAGAGAGAGAGAAAGAGATCTATTAGAATGAGTTGTAGGCTATGGTCCAGATGGTCCAACAATAGGTGGTGATGAATGGAAAGGTCAAGAATCAAATAGTTGCTCAGTTCCTGAGCTTGGATTTCTCCACTGATTTTCAGATATGCCTTGGATGTCTCCACTGATTTTCAGATATGCCTTGGATGTCTCCACTGATTCTCAGATATGCTGGTCTCCTGAAGAAGCAGGTTTTAATGCCAGAGAAGGAATAGACTTGCTAGTGAGGCAAGAACAAGCAGATAAATAACAAAAGCTTTCTTCTTACATATCCTTATATATGCTTTCAGCAGAAAGTGTGGCCTATGTTAGAGGTGGGGTTCACCACCTCAAAAGATCTGTAATAATGAAGTATCCTCCTTCCTTGTGGTCCAGATTAAAGTTTTTCTAACTACCTCAAAAAATCTGGATTAGAAGTAGATCTCCCCACTTAAAATTAAGCAAAACTCCCTCACAGGTGTGCCCCTCCATTTTTGGATTTTAGTTAATTCCAGAAGTATAATTTGATCATCATGATTAGCTATTACACTAAATCAATCCTGTACAAAAAAAAATTAGAGATATCACCATCCCAGATTTCAAGCTATACTACAGAGCAATAGTAATAAAAACAGCATGGTACTGGTATAGAAACAGACCAGTTGATCAATGGAATCAAATTGAAGACTCAGAAATGAACCCACACACCTGTGGTCACTTAATCTTTGACAAGTAAGCCAAAATTGTTCAATGGAAAAAGGACAGCATCTTCAACAAATGGTGCCGGTCCAACTGGATGTCAACATGTAACAGAATGAAATTAGAACCTTACTTATCACCTTTTACAAAACTTAAGTCCAAGTGGATCAAAGACTGTAACATAAATGCCTGACACACTAAATCTAATAGAAGAGAAAGTGGGGGAAAAGCCTGGAACTCAATGGTACAGGTGACAACTTCCTGAACAGAACACCAAAAGCTCAGGCTCTAAGACCAATCAATAAATGGGACCTCATGAAACTGAAAAGATCTTTATGAATCCCTCATCTGACAGAGGGTTCATATCCAAATTTATAAAGAACTCAAGAAATTAAACACCAAGAAACCAAAATATCAATCAAAAAATGGGAAACAGAGCTAAACTGAGAATATACAAAGAAGGAATTTTTAATGGCCTTGAGTCACTTGAAGAAATTCTCAACATCCTTAATCATCAGAGAAATGCAACTCAAGACGACTCTGAGATTCCATCTCACACCTGTCAGAATGGCTAAGATCTACATGAGGGTAGAATTAACACAAATTATTTAATGCATTATTCTCCTGTTTCTTAGGTTGCTCCATCTGGTGTGTGTGTGTGTGTGTCCTATTTGCATTCATAGAACACCCGGTTTTCTGTTTTGTTTTGTTTTTTATCACCTTCATTATTTACAAATGTTTTCTCTCTCTGGAATACACTTCTACTGTTTTATACCCATGAAATATGGTCAACTACTGACTTTGAAATTTTTTATTTTATTTATGTAAAATACAAGCTTTTTTAGTTCTTTGAAATAGGTTAAATATTCTTTCCATGGCCTCATTCTGCTTCATACATTTTTACTGCAATAATGTGTTAGCTTCCTATTACTGCTAGAGCCAGTGACCTCAAATTCAATAGCTTAAAACAACTCAAATTTATTTTTTGCAGTTCCAGAGTGCAGAAGTCAGAAATGAATTCTATTATCCTCAAATCAACATGTAGTCTGAGCTGTCTTCTGCTGGAGGTATAGTGGGCTCAGAATCTATATCTTTGTATATTTCTATATTTTTAATTTTATTTCTGAGATTACTGTTAAAGTTATATCACTTCTCTTTTCTCTTTCCTCTTTCCTAACTTTCCCATGTATGTTCCAACTTTCTTTAAAATCCATAGTCTCTTTTTCTTTAATTCTTCTTACATATATGTACATGCATTGTGTATGTGTATACACATATGCACACACACACACACACACACACACACACACACATGCTCTTGTAAATAATCCAATCCTCACAATTTATACAGATTTTTTTCAAGGCTAACCATTTAATATTAGATAAGCCCTGAAAACATATATATATATGTGTATGTGTGTATATATTAACATACACACATATATGCATATATGTTTATGTATATTAACACATGTATATACATTAACCCACATGCACATATATATACACATATATGTGTATATATATGTATGTATGTATTTTTTCAGTGCCTCCATTTAATATTAGATAACCCTTGGTATGGTTTTTATTGGGGAAGAACTTTTCCATTTTTCAGGAGTCGTTAGTTGCTTGTAGATTATTTTATAAGGTTGAGGCCTCCTGAGATTTTTCCCAAATCCATGTTGGTATGTCTGTTAGTGTCATCGGCAGCCAAGTTGAAAAAATGTCATAGGTGTGGCTTTTGGTGTTTCTAGGTGACATAATCTCAAAGCAAATTTTCTGTTCTTCCAGCTGTTACATTCTTTCTGCCACTCCCATTTGACCAAGAATTAAGGTCAACAGTTGCCAAGCAGGACTTCATAAAACTAGAAAAACTCAGCACAGGTAAATAAACAATCAGGTAAATAGGAAGCCCAAATGATGGGAAAAAAAAATCTCTCACTATACATCAAACAGTGGGCTAGTTTCAAAGGTACATAAAGAACTCAAAATATAAAAAGTGTCAGAAAAACTAATAACCTATTAAAAAAATAAGCCTGGGATCCAAACAAAGAATTCTCAAAAGGAGAAATATTAATGGCTAATAAATATCTCAAAAAGTTAATTTTTCCTAGAAATTAAGGAAATGTATATCAAAACAACTTTGAGAGTTCATCTTACCACTGTCAGAATGTCAGAGCAATAAAACAACTGACAATATTTGCCTGAGATGATGAAAGAAAAGGGTACCCTCATTCATTGTTGGTGGCATTTTCTAACCTTTAGAGCTTGGTCATATTCTCTCCTTCTGCTTACATCTTCCCATTTTAAAACAGCATTACAGCAGCTTTGCCAGGTTCTCTGACTTGACCTATCTGGTTCTGTACTCATTTCTTTCTATTGTGACAAATGTCTCCTTGTAAGAAGGTCCTTTGATTACACAAGAATCAGTATGATAATACAGAATAGTTTATTTTGTTTTTATTACTTTGTGTGTGTGTGTGTGTGTGTGTGTGTGTGTGCACGTGTGTGTGTGTGTGTGTGTGCATGTTTGTGTGCGTGTATGCACACCCGTGCATGGGTGTACATGCCAGATGTGCCCAAAAGTGTTGAATTTCCTGGAGCTAGGGTTATGGGTAGTTGTGAGGTGCCTCATGTAGGTTCTAGAAATCAAACAAAGATTGTAAGAGCAGTATATATACTCTTAACTCCAATATATACTCTTAACTCCAAAATAATCTCTCCATTCCTATGGAATATATTTATTAAACAATATTGTTAATCATATTTCTAAAATTCATTATGTCATATAAAGTATATATAACAGATTCCAAAAATAAGAACATAAACACATTTGCTACCAGTTGAAAAATGAGAATACTAACACAGGAGTCTAGTGAGAAACATTTCAAATTTAAACTATAGCATACCTTAATAAACATTCCTTATATTTTTCTGTTTACTAATGATTTTCAAATACTTTTATATTGTTTGGGGAAGTTGTGGAAGGTTTTGGAGTTGCACCTGCCTAGAAGACTAGGTATAGTCCTTGAGAGCTATGGTTCAGCTTCACCTCTAGTCTGGACTTTCTGTTGCCTGGCCACACCAATAAGAACCTGATGCTCTCATGGTTTTGCTACCAAGAATTCTGCTATGCCTTTTCCACCATCTTGGACTGAAAACTGTGAACTAAACTAAGCCTCTACTCTCTTAAGTTGCTTCTGCCAGGTATTTTGTTACTGTGATGAGAATAGTTGACTGAAAGAGTTGAGATCTTTTTTCTACCTTTTTCCATTCAGAAATGCTCTAATGCAGCTCCCTGAAACATCTATGGGAAGCTCTGCTCTGTACTACTTTCATGATAGAGCATGCTGTTCCAGGAGTGGTATTAGCAGACAGCTTTTGGCTATAGGTCATCCACCATTCATCACAGCATGAGTGGCAAAGGCATATTATCCTAGGAAGTCCACTTTTCTCTTCTCTTCTATAAGGATATTCTTTCACAATATAATATATTCACAGTAAAATTGTCCTTATTCAAGTGAGAAATTTTTTTTCTCACATTTTCTGTTTGGGGCATTATCTTCCTCTTGTCCTAATTTGTTTCCATGTCTATTTCTAAGATATGTTTAATGATAGATTTGTCTACCTGGAATATGCCACAGAGCTAATTTGGCTTTATCTTAACCTCTGAGTTCTATCCAACAATGGCAGCCTTCATGTGTGTTACATGTGAAGTTGTGTAGAATCCTGTGCTCAGAAAGACGGATGGTTTTTTTAAATTGTTTGATATTACAAATTAACTTCTAGAAGAAATTTTATTTTTCACCAAGTCACAAAAATATGTAGCTGGGTTTTTTGTGTCAATTCTATAAACATTTTTCTTGTACAAAGCAAAAATTATAATGCTCTCTACTTTCGAATAAAGACCTTAATCTCTTGTATTCTTTGCTACATACTGGTTCCTAGTCTCAGTCCTATTTTATTATTGAAAATGTATTTTTCACCTATTGTATTCTGACTATGGTTCCCTACCCCTACTTCTCCCTATTTACCTGTCAAGCCAAATACAAACCTTTATTTTTTCTCACATTAGCATACAAACAAGCACCTAAAATAAGATATAATAAAACAAAATAAAATAAAAAAAACTAGAAAAGGTCAAAACAAAGAGGAGAAAAATGAGCCAAAGAAAAAATATATATAGACACTGAGACACATATATTTGCACATAAAGAAAAATGGTTATGAACAAAACCAGAAACCATAATATATAAGCAAAAGATCTACAAAGAAAACAATTCCTTCAAAAATGCCATTGAATTTGTTTTGTGTTGGTCATCTACTGCTGGGCCTTCGGTCTGCCCTTAAATGTTGTTTGATATCCAGTTAGACTTCTTTTGAGAAAGCTCATTTTCTATTTACAAATGGTTATTAATTGGAGATAGTTTCTGGGTTAGGTATGCTGACTCTTGTCTACTTCTCTTCTCAGCTCTAGGACCACATCTGGCTTACACCAATGCAGGGCCTACACATGCTGCTACATTATTTGTGAGTTCATATGTATATCAGTTCTACCATGCTTTGAAGAGCTTGTTTCCTTGATGTCTTACATTACCACCAGCTCTTCCAATCTTTCTACTTCCTCTTTCCCAGCGTTCCCTGAGCCCCGATGGGAGGAATTTAGTGGAGACATATTGCTTAGAATTGAGTGTTCCAAAGTTTCTTGCTCTCTACACATTGTCTAGTTGTGGTCTTTGTATTTGTTCTCATCTACTACAGGGTGAAGCATCTCTAATGATGACTAAGGAAGATACTGATCTATGAGCATAGAAGAATGGCATCAGGAGTAATTTTATAACTATGCTATTTTTAGTAGGACAATAGTATTTAGTTTTTGCCTAAGTCCAAGACATATCTAGTCTCCAGTTCTTGGCCACCTAGGCAGTAACCCCTTAGGCATTGGTTTTATCTTGTGGATTGGGCATTAAGTCAAATCAGCTATTGATTAATTATTTCTATAAATTCTGTGCCATTATTTTTCTAGCATATCTTACAGGCAGGGCACCATTGTAGCTCAATGGGTTTGTGACTGGCTTGACGTAGAAGGATATTTGATCACACTGTGAATCCTAAGATTGTATTATTTGCTGGAGAAAAAAAAAAACTGTGTCTAGTTATGGTGTGTCTCATCCCTAGCAAACACCTTTAATCCAAGAGGTTCTGCTTGAATATTGTAAACAGGATTAATGAAGTCAATGACAGGTCAAGAGGCTGAGCAAGCAACCAGTTGACAGGAAGTAGACATAGGATTATTAAGGAAAAAAAACCCATAGATAGTAGGAGGAAGTCAAGAGGATGGATATAGACACACACAGGAAGTAGAAAGTAGACATTCAGTTTGAGGGGTTTTGAGACATCATGGAAGAAGGAACATTGCTTCTGGGATGTCAGGGTCATGTGGGTGATGTCCCTGCCTCTCTGAGCTAGCAAGGCTTTTAAGACAGCATCTGGCTCCCAAGTGTTTATTGATAAAATGAAACAATTGAGATTTTGTTAAAGACAACATTTGGTGCCAATTTGAATCAGTCAGCTTGGAAAGAAGTTTGGGCCAAAATGACTGACTGAGTTGAACCAGTCAGCAGAGCTTACAAAGAGCTAGAAAGGATGGATTTATTCAGCAGTAAGTCTCAGAGGCTGAAAATATTCTAGGCCTAGATTAATTTATATGGAGGCTAGAAGGTTCCAAGACTAGGTCTAAGTTAGCAGACAGAGGCAGTAAGCCTCTGAGACAATTGTGTCAGGTGAATAAAAGATATTTTTACATCTGGTGCTTAGCATTGTTGGAGGGAAAACTCAACGTGATTGGAGAAGGAGGAGGCTCATCAATATAACGGAAAGCAGAGGATGTCTGTCAGAAAGCCACAGAGGAGAAATTAATCTGGGATCATCTCCAGAGGAACCATCAGTTAGTTCTCCAGTTCTGCTAGATATCCAGAGAGACTCAGGAGACTGAAGAGTCCGGATCCTCTAGGCCAGAGCAGGAAATGGCACAGGAGCCTCTGAGACTGCAAATCACAAGGTTTTGGCAATACTTTCACAGGTCGTGAAAGATCATAGGTTCCACCAAAATCATTAAAGATCTGATCCAAGTAAGAGAAGCTTCCTCAGGAGAGGTACAACTCAAGTAAAGAAGAGATAAAGAAAGACAGCATTCTAGATGATGCAGAAATCAGAGGCCTTGTTCACAGCTGGTAGAATGGGCAACAGGAGGCTGATGCAATTTTCTAGGTGGACAAGAGGCCTGGTCTCTTTAAAAGAGAAGAAAAGCAGACCAAAGCCCCCAGCTCACCCCAAAGGCAATAAACTTCCCAGAACAGCAGTGTGTAATGAGCCCTGGAAAAGTGGCTGGGTAGGAAGCTTTTCTAGCCAAAGAACCAGAAAGTAGCAACAAACCACAGATAGTGAGTGAGAAATGTGGCTTTAAAAAGGAGGGGGTCTCCTACTTATAGTAAAGCTGCAGCTATTGAGAATAAGGCCTGTGAACAGCTGGCTCAGTTTTTGTGGGTGGCAGAACTGTGCAGTAGTCTCTCAGGCAAGTCCAGTCACTCACAGCAGGCAGAGACCACAGTTTCCTGGGCTAGCTACTGCAATGGCAAAGAGTGAATACTACTGAGAAGCCTGCAAAGGACTCACAACATGGCGGGACAGCCTCTTCCTGTCTGGCTGGTCATGACGGGTGGCTTGGACCATTAAGGCTTGGCCTGTAGGTAGAGAATGGTTAGGGTGGCACCAACAGCAGCAAAGGGTACAAACTAAGAAGCCCCAAGTGTCTGAATTGGTATGGTATTGAGTTTGGAAAACAATAAAAAGAAGGGAAGCTAGGTACAGAAAAAATCATAGGAAGAAATATTTAATATGAGTATAAGAAAGTAAGGTCCTTAGGCAGAGACAATTTCAAGTTAGAGGTAGAAGACAGAAATGCCTTTTCTCTTTGAGCTGAAAAACAAAGATGGAGTTACTTAGAGCCTGGGAAAGCAGAAGCCAGACACACAGAGAGAGCATAATTTCTGAACAGTGAAAACATATTTAATGTTCTGGTTTAGGACTAGAGAGGGATATCAAAGACCCATAGAGATAGACTACATAATGATTTACTGACTTTCAGTTTCTTAAATGCTAATGAACAAAAACAACAGCAGGTGAGAGACATTAGATTATAGAAAAAACTGCTGAATTATATCAACCTGTTTATTTCAAACATATCCTAACATCAGAATGGAAAGCAGGAAATGTATTACACTGGAGAAGGTGCTTTGCATATGTTCATCCAGGAGAAGAGAAACTATGGATTCCATCAAAACTGATAAAAATCAAAATAGACAGAGGATCTGTCCTGAAGATCTTGGTTCCAGACAGAAAGAAGGAAATTAAAAAGACCAAGACAGGTAATGTATATGCTGATACCTCTCTATCGAACAGTTCAGAGACTGACTGGTACATGTAAATGCATCCAGTCAGAACTTCAGCTATACATGGCCAATAAATCTTTGGCTACAAAATCCTCAGGACTTCTATCATTCTCTTAAATGGCATAGATAAAAATGTACATTGCAATTTGGTTGCAGTCCAAACTAGCTTATAAAGAAGGATGAATGTCTTTCACCTGATCAAACAAAGAACAGGAAATCATCTTTAATTGATCTGTGCAACTCACACATTCCATACTATTGCTTTTATAGAACTGTATATTACTTGTGAGAGTTTATATGCTCACAGAACAAAAGGACCAAACACCAATAAAGTTGGAGTGGACCTGATAAGATTCATCCTGGAGGATGCACAGATACTGACATGTTTATTTCAACATCCTGATTGATACAATCACAGACTGCCTCAGTTGCTGTTTCATCAAAACTTGCTTCCAGGACAATTTCAAAGGAGCTAGTTCAAATCATCCAGTATTACAGACTCTTCCAATCAGGAATTCATTTAAGCCCACATTTCACAGCATTTAGAGACTAGACAACAAATGTTATAGCTAGCTTTTTAAACAATTTTTCCTATTTTCTTCCCCCCCCCCCTTACAGGGATCCTATACACCAAATCAGCTGAAAGCAATTTCAAGAAGAGCAACATCCCATTCCCTTTAGACAGGGTGGATGGTTTTGGTCCTTCTATTGTGTGATGGATGCTTGTCCTTAAAAAGGGCTTGATTACAAGTTATTAAATGGTCTTGAATAGGCAAAACAAACAAAACAAGATTTAGAAACTCAGGGGTTTCTCTCTTTCTTTTGCTTTTATATATCCCCTTTCTTAGATAAAGGGAAGGGGGTTGAGAAGAAAAGAGGGGAATATAGGAATATCATATAGGAGTAATATAGGAATAATAGGTAAAAAACGGTAGATTATCGAATCTACTCTTAAACCAACAAGCCAATAATCTTATGTTGATATAGAGATTTGTGTATTGATGCAAAAATATGATTACTTTTGATTATATTGTTATAAATGTCTGTATATTGATACAAATTTAAAGTTAGTTTTGATATACATAATTTATATATGTTTCAATGCTTGTACAATATATTGGACCTTTGGAAGTTATTTAAAAATCCATTTTACTTCCAATCCTTCTAAAACCTTGTATTACAAACTCTTAAGTATAATTAAGTAGTAAAAGTTAATAGTCAGTCAATTAAACTCATTGTCATGTCAGATGCTAGTCTAGATTATCACAAAAATATACATCCTAGGTTGAACATATAATAAATTGCTAGAAACAAGCAATGTTTGCTTATTTAGATGTCCTAGCTAGATAGATAGATGGTCGTCAAAAACCTCAGAGACTTACAGAATATGGTATTTAACAACATTTTTATTAATTTAAGGCTTTTTGACTTTGAGACATGTCAACTCCTAGAAGCACTACATTCAGCTTGGGCAAGGATGATGCGCATCAAAGAATCTCCATTTGGAGATGGATTCATTAGTAGCAAGCTCATCACTGGACAAAGAAAATGCCCTTGCTTTGACTACAGAGAGAATGCTGCCTAAAATGGGCAAAGTTGGATGTAGGCAAATTTGACTGCCAAGCTCTGCCAAGACAGGATAAGAAGTCTTTCATGATTCCTGCCTTATAACTAATGTCTTTCATAAAAATTAGGGAAGCAGAAATAAGATGGATGTTCTAACGTTATAGAGAAATTTTCTGGACTGTCCAGGCAGCCAACTGTCTCTTCTAGTATTGGAAGCTGCTTGCCTGCACTTCTTGTATACTTAGGTAATATTTATTCCTTCTCAAGTCTTTGATTGTGTTGAAGGCTAGATATAGTCTCACAATTAGCTTAAGTAGTTTAGGATTTAAGTAGATGTTTGTAGGCCTGAGATGGTTTTAGGTTGGTAATGAAAGTCATGATAGAAAGTTGAGTTAGATACAAAACTTTGAACACACCAAGATAGGATAGATAATAAAAATAATTTTTCAAAGTTTCTAAATACATTGGACTAGACATTGTGTCCTTATATCTGACCTTATACTTTTCATAATTGTTAGTATTGTATATAGTTTACTATTGTAAGAAAAAAGAGCCTCTTATTAGACTAAAGGAGCAATACATAGGAAGGAATATCTTGTATAGTGTATGGATAAATTGCCTGTCAAAAAAAAAATCACATGGCCTATAGGAAAAGGTAGAATAGAATGTGGAACATCCAGTAGACAAAGAGGATTGTGGGATAGTGACAGGTACAAGAGATTCACTGGGATCATGAAGGAGGATACACTCATGGTACCTGAGCAGAGGTAATCAGCTACTCTTAGACTAGAATAGATGGGTTAATTAATTTACATACTAATCGGGGAATGAGCCTATCTGTAAGGCCTAGCGTTTGTAAATATTTAAGTTAATAAGACTCTGACTCAAAATATTTCTTATTTCTGGGAACCTGAGTGTGGATGGAAAAACTTATAACACAAGGGTGGAAAAACACAACACTCACCTTACTTGTCCCTCCCTGTATCCCCTCCCTTATCCACTCTTCCCCATCCCTTCTACTTGAGCCTCCCATTTGAACTCCCTTATTCATCCCTAACTCTCATTTATTTTCTCTCCCTAGGGATTTCCTTCCCTCCCCTCTATTCTCTTAAACCTTACCTAATTCCTACAGTTATATAGAGAGTAGACTGCTTATCAAGGACTTAAAAACTCACATCCACATATAAGCAGATACAGTCCATATTTGTCTTTTTGGATATAGGTTTACATTCACTCAGCATGATTTTTTATAGCTCCACCCATTACCTACATATTTTATGAGATAGGTTTCATTAAAACTGTTAACAATTATTAACATTGTGTGAATGTACTACATTTCCTTTATCCAGCCATCCTCTCATCCTTACTTTAATTTGAAAGGACATGTCTTTTTATTTTCTAATTTCTAATAAATTCTGATAAAAAATTGAGACTAATTTTTTCGAACATAGAATTTTCCAGTAAACATGCAAAGATATTTTCAGAATAGAGTGAAGATTTTTTTATGTGATGAAAGGAGACACATACTTAACTGTCACAGTTTAAATATCCTAATTAAATAAAAAGTATTAATATTCTGTAGTTCAACTAGTCATCTGCTTTACTTTTCAAAGTATAGGGGAAACTTAAAATTTCCAAATAACTAAAACAACTGATTATTTTCCCAGTTCAAGCCATTTCAGTTTACAAAATTCATTTAAGATAAATTATTAAACTTTTTGTTTTTCATTTTCTTTCAAAATAATTTATGTGTCTTTTGGAAATAACACTATAATAACCAATTTGCCTAAATATCAATGTAAATAACTATGAACCATGTGCTACATTAATCATCCAAATATGTAACCCATTATTTATAAACATTCAATTAATCTGTTCTTACTATTAACCCCTCATAGAGTGAATTATGAAGCAGAGAGTTAAAATAATTAGCTATACATTTTTTGCATAAGATCTAAGTTTAGGATTTAACCATCATATTTTTACTTTCGATAGATGAGTTATCTGCTATTCAGTGAGCAAAGGGAATAACTTTTCCCTCAGGAATCTATTTTACTAAGTACAACAAGGAAAAAACATGTTGAAGCTGTGGATTGAACTTCACAGGTGTGAAAAAAAATCACACATTGAACAATATGTTTTATAATGTCGTGAATTAACTGGCCAAGAGATGTTTTCCACCTTCAGACCATCAAAAGCACTATGTTTTCCCCTCTGTGTTCCAAATTGCTTAAGAGACTTATCAACCAAAGACAGACTTAATCTCAACAAATGGTCACAGCCCTAAGAGCTTCTGTAGCTAATATGCAAAGACGTCTGGAATTCAAAATATTCAAAGCAGAATGTGTTACAGGAATCTTTTAAAGTAAAAATTAGTCCATGTATTAAGTATTAGATAATCAAAGTAACATGCTTTGCCTTGTAAACATTTCTCCTGTTTTCCCTAATTACTTTGGAGGATTCAAAGCAGAAGATAACTCTAAAGGTTTAATAAACATTTGGTTAATAGTTTCTTCAGAAACATGTCTTAAACAGAGAAGACTAGTTAAAGATCAACCCCTTCTCATACCTTTCAGTGGAATGGGCTGTGCATTGGGATCTATTTGAGGCACATTTCCTTAAGTAAGAAATTCTGTAGATAGTTATTTCTGGTCCTTTACTGATACTATTAAATAATTATGTTATTTTTTCCTGGTTACAACACAGAAATCAGTACTTAAGGCTAAGTTAGAATGTGAACATTTTAAAAGGAGAACAGACTTTTATAACAGAAAAAATAACTATTAATCATTCCTTCTGTACATGCTACATTTGGCATAGACACAGTGGAACTTCACTGACATTGTTTCAAGTGTCTTGATTCTCAGATTCATTGTTAATATGACATAAAGTATATTTAAACATACTTAACAATAAATTCATAAATTAGGTGTGTATAAGTAGATTCTTAGTAATTCTTTTCAATGAGGGTAGAAACAGTAAGTCTTACATACTCTGTATCAAAAACTTTCCGACTTGTCTTTATCCTTTCCAAGTTCCGTCCTCATTTTAAAACCTGTACACACTTGTAATTCCAACATCTGAAAGACTAAAGCAGGGTAACCCCTGACACATAACAAGTGCAACGCAAATGTGTATCACATATTTCAAAAAAAACAAAACAAACAAACAAACAAAAATTAAAACCCTGAAGGACACTGGATTTGTCCTAGCCTCACTTCTCTGGAGTACTCCCGTTCCCCACTTTATGCTTTGGAGTTCATCTTTGTCATCTTTCCCCCCTCCTGACTATATTGCACTCTTTATAAAAATGTTTTTTGAGATTATAATTCAATTACAAAATATCTCTCTTTCCTTTAGTCCCTCAGTACTCTCCAATACATTCCTCCTTGCTATCATTCAAATTTATGGCCCCTTTTTATTTTACTAGTTATTGGTGCATATATGTATATAAATATATATCTATGTTACTAAATATCATATCTCATTCTTTTTAATTCTTATTGAATATTCTCCCTATTTCTTCTTTTCTTTCATGGTTTAATGATTAAAGCTTTTGCTGAATGATGAAAAATGATTGCAAACAAATTTCACAGGCTTTCCAAATTACAAGAATTCTAGAAGTATGCATAATATTTTTAAATATCTTCTTTGAGATGTGATTTGCTTAATTTTGTTTTCATATAATCTGAGAAATATCTAATTTCCTTTTAATATATTTCTAAGATATAATGTTTCTCCACCCTTATCCCAAATATCCTTATTCCATTTTTATTCTTGCAACTATTTTCAAAATTAAGTTCAATTCTATAGACTTCTATTTATTTACCCTCAAAAATACCCTTTTTTTAAATAAAGATCCAGACCTAAATTCAGGCTCTCAGTATATCCCTTACTCTTAACGAAACTTGGAAAGCTTGTTTCTCTAGAGAGACATATAGCCTGTCCTAATTTTTTAGAGTTTTTTTTTGTTGTTAATTTTCAGTTCAAGTAGCAGTGTAGTTTTTAAAAGTTTAGGTTTTAAATGCATGCATATTTTCCTCTCTCTTGTGTTTAAAGGGTTTAAAATGGGATAAATATTGTCTAAGAGGTGTATAAGAATGTCAATGATATGCTTCTTACATTCAAATAATAAGTGAAATTATTCATTTACTTTTCTGGGTTGCATAACTTTGGATATTCTACTGAAAGAAAAATTTTCTTATTGGATATTAATATGCACATTTAACAATAACATTTATCTTTATCATTTAACATTTAATTCTTCTAACTTTAAAGTACAATCCAAAGAGGAAAGGTCAAGTTTTATTGTGACATACAATTGGAGAGAGTACTTTCTAGTGATTAGGAATCATAGCTAGCAACTAATAGGCTACATCTGAAGCCTAATCTTTCAACTTCTCTTTACGTCTGAACCTATTTTTGCTGATGGGAGGGACTGTTTTGTGGTTATCCAAATGGAATAACTATGAGCAACTTTAGAGTGACATTAGGAATCAGCAAGTCCCAGCTCTACAGCATAACTGCTGAGTGAGCTTGACTCTACTTAGACTTAAAAGCTACTGCTACTCTAGTTGCAAAATGAGTACAATTATAGTTGCAAACTTTTTGGTTGTTTTCAGGACTAAGTGCCATGATGCATGTAATTTGGTTAGCCTACTACTTAGATGTTGTAATTGTGCTCTATGTTTGCTATTAAAATTATTGTTTTAAAAGGCTGGAAAAAGTCATAATAAAAAGGACTCTGACATCAATAACAGAAATCTTTCAGGCATTGGATATATCCAGATAATATCTTATTTTTATTTACTTCTTCCAATAGAATTTCATTGCATATGTTTAAAGATAAAGAAACTGATGCCAAAGAACAGTTAAAAAAACTCTTTGTGGTCTTGCTACTAATACAACAATACATAACAGGAAAATTTGTATAAGCCCATCTTCAAGAATTATGTGGCTTATACTGGAGATGCAGATCAGAAACAAAGCACTTGCCTAGCCTGTGTGAGGCCATAGTTTTGATACCTAGCATTCAAAGACATACACAAAATTATCTGCTATTTTGCTTTTGCATGAGCAAATTGAAAGCTGAGGAAGAATGCGTAACATTCTTGGGAATGATGCCTCGAACTAAGACACAGGTCTCCTAAATTAGACTCCAAGGTTTACATAAAATTAGGCTATAAATTAGTGTTTCTTTTTAAAGCAATACATGATTTTATTCTTATCATTTCTTTATATGTTAAAATCTTGCCATAGAGGACAAAGAAACACTTTTCATTAAGGCATTTTTTTCCTCTGTGTCCATGAATCCCAATAAAACAACAGCCAGATTGATGCATAATTCATAGAAGCTAACAAATTACAGTGCATTTCCAAGAATGACCTGTTATTTTCTACTTATTTTCAGTGTGATACGTTAATGTCAAAATAACATAGTGGTAAATATGGACAACATATTTCAACAAACAATATTGAGCTAGTATATTGATATAATCCATATCAGAAATTCTAGTGGAGCAATTAAGGCACACAGTTTTAAAATGAGGTCAGAAAGGTCCACCAAGCTGTTATTACAGCAAATGTTATTTTGTGCTTTATATTCTCTTTAGAATAAGGAGACAGACTTTTATTTTGAGAAAGACTAATCAGACATATGAAATTCCATTTTTAAATCCTGACAAATTGACATTGCTTAGGCTATCAGGAATTGCAAAAATATATTAGCTGTGTAGATTTCTACAACCAATGTATCACCAAGACTTACACATTACTAATGCCCCAAGTGTAACATTTAAAATGACAATCAGATCTGTTCTTTGAAACTGGTGTATTTTACTATGAGAAATGAGATGGATGAGAAGAAAAAAATATCTTTTTCTTTTTCAAACTTAAAGGGACAGTTAAAAATTTTCCATTCCTTTTCATAAATAAAATTAAAATTAAGGCTCAATCTGGCTAATGAGACATTATGGACATTACTGACAAAATTATTCTTGAAATCAAAGGGGAAATATCACAACAAAACATTTAGATCAAAAAGAAAATTGTTAAAATTATGAAATATTTGGAGTCCATGAAAGCATGTGCATGTTAAGTTAATAAATCTTAAAGTGAAGTTTATACATTTTTATTTTATTCAGATGATAGTCACTAAACTGTAGCTAGAGAAGTGTCTATTGATACATTAAGCTTTGTGGCAAGATCTTTACACATAGTTCTTTCCATTTATAAATATTCACTATTATTGTTCTCCATGAATGGCACTTATCCAGTGAGTATGCTCTCATGCTTACAATGCTATTCTACACAAAGATCAGACCTAAGAGTCTCTTATCACTACAAAAACAGAGTGGTCATAAACTAAATCATAATTCAAATACTAGAAAGAAAAAACATAATTCATGAACTGTTAAGCATACTACCACAAAAATCTCAAATTAAAAATAGTCAGATTCCAAAATAAGGGACTCTAAGGTTTGTGTAATTAGGCCTAGGTTTATAAACTCTAGTTTTTCTGAAGAATAAAATGTTTTCTTGGGAAATTTTTTCAGAAGTACAACTGAAATTAATTTTTATATTTGTGTTTCTGTTTGTTTTTCTCTTTGTTTCTGTGGAGTTTTTTTTCTTTCTCTCTTTGGTTTTGTTTGGCTTTTTTTTTTTTTTTTGGTTGAGGTTTTGAAGCAGAAAGTCACTCTAACCTAGTCTTTCCTGGAATTTACCCTAAAACCCAAGCTGTCATTGAACTCTTGAGAATCCTGTCTTAGCCTTCAAAGTACTTCAATTATAGGTCTGAGCCATCATACTTGGGGCTTAATTGGTGTTTTCTGTGTTGAAGAGTACTAAGTGATATTATAACATAGTCATGTGAATTTTCCCCTTCTGCTTCATGAACTACACGGCCTTTGAGAAATAAAATATAAGTTTTGAAAATAGGATGGATCTATAACCAGAGTCCTAGTTCAAGGACCCATATACTCTAAACCATAGTCATTGAATAATAAATATGTTTCAATAACAAACGAATTCCTATTAATGTACTTTATACTAGATCCTAGAGATTATAAAAATCCAGTTCCTATTTATAAACAAATTTCAATCTAGTTGGCCCTTTAAGAAACACTTTAAGTACATCTTTTATATGAAATATATAGTATTTACAGTGTAGTTCACAAATACATTGTGTGTGTGTGTGTGTGTGTGTGTGTGTGTGTGTGTGTGTAAAACATTCACACAGAAATTCTTGGCCCAACATTAATGTAGCATATTTTTAATCTGTTCTTTTTTACTTAAACAAACATTGTTTTTAAAGAATTCTAAGCTGGGCTTGATGATGCACACCTTTAGTCCCAGCACTTGAGAGGTAGAGACAGGAGGATCTCTGTGAGTTCAAAGCCAGCCTGTTCTACAAAGTGGTTAGGTCCAGGACAGCCAGAGCTCTGTTACACAGAAAAACTCTGTCTCGGAAAAACAAAAACAAAAACAAAACAAACAAACAAAGCAAAAACAAAACACTCTAAAGCAATTTTACTGATGAAATGCGCAAGTAATTGACCATATATCACATCTGTTTTATAGGTGAAAAAGATACATGTATACTCAGGAATAAAAGGTATTATAGATAGAAGAATGTAAATGAGCTATCACTTCATAGGAACTTTCCAGGAGATATGCTGTTTAAGGTATATGTTAAAAGACCAGAACATGTTCAGGTTGAATCAATGAGCAAAGCTTCAAAAATTCAAAATGTGCCATTTTGCTACCCCAAAGTGGCATATGCAGAAAACTCCAAACCATTCCAACTTGAAATGGCTAAAAACAAGGTAGGATTAGAGGCTTGTCCAGAAAATAGATGTTGATACTGACAGATGAAACAACATGTGTGTCTGTTGAAAGTTGCCCTGGCCCTGCATTCTGATTACATATAGATTGAGAACAAAATAGCAAATAGGAAGAGTGGAATTTGCTTATATGGGGTTTGTAGTCTAACATTTGAGTTGTTCTGTAAGCATGACAAAACTCAAATATTAGTGTATGAGAAAATATCAAATCATTGGACATTTTATGCAGAAAAGGAAGAAAATAAGAAATGCATATTGAGCAGATCATTATTTGAGTACAGGGTTAGTATGCTCAAGTAGAAACCCTGGATCTACTTGATCCAGGCAAAAGAACTCAGGCAGTGGCTGTGGTCTTCTCTTGGCTGGGATAGATTTTAGAAATTGTAATGAGCTGGAACTTACAGAGTAGATATTAGTGGTGTGAGATAGGATAAATGAAGGGTGCTTTCAATGTTTCTAAGTTGGTAGATGGAGGGAAGTACTGAACTTTGAGGAGCAATAAACACATGAAAAAGAATCTTAGGATAATGGATGGTGAGTTGATACTGAAAATTATATTCTCATGTACAGAAAATCAGAAAACATACATAGCAGAGTCACAGAGGGGTAGCTCAAATTCAAATGCATTTTTCAAATATATGTAATATTTTAATGCACAGCATTGGGGTAAATCACCTAGAGGAATTATAAAGAAAGAGAGAAGAAAAGACATTTCTTATAGAAATATGAACTTAAAGAATGGTTAGAATGCAATTCCCCAGAGAATTTTGTAATGATAAGAGATTGATAATATGAACCTGTGCAATTTAAAAGAAAAGAGTGATGATAATAGTGGTCAAAAGTACCTGAGACATCATATAAGGGAAAGTGAGGAAATTTAATTTAAAATGATAAACATGTCTTGGAAGCTTTCTATTTTAATTTTTTGAGATTATAATATAATGGCATCATTTCTCCCTTCCCTTTCCTACTCCCAACCCTCCCATATGCCTCTCCTCTTTTCCTTTTCAAAGTAATGAACTCTCTTTTTCACTAATTATCATTTCATGTATTTATCATATTATATACATATTATATTCCTAAATATAATCTGTATAATGGTACTTATATGTATTTTTTTCTGGGAAGACTATTTCTCCAGCTCTCATCACTCCTTAGTTGCCTAGAGTTCTTTGTATAGGGTTGAGGTCTTGTGGTCTTTCCCTGATCTACTTTGGTATGGTATTGATGTCATCCTTATTCAGCTCATGCTTGGGGTAGTCACAATGGTGAGACTGTTGGAGACTGGAAGCTTTAACTGCTGTTTGGTGAGGGTGGAGTATAGTATGAAGGAGGGAAGTAACAGAGGGGTTGTGACTGTACCCCATAGTTTCAGCAACTGCTGTTGAGGGACTGATTATAGAAAATGGCTTTGGAATGAACTAAGAACAGGAGATGGTCATTTTTGGTTGTGAGCCTAGCCTTTAACGGCTGAGCCATCTCTCCAGCCCGAGATGGTCATTTTTAATGAGGGAACAATTTTTAAACAGTTTTTCTCAAGGGGAGAAAGTCTGAGGATAGAATTAAACATTTTAATGAAGTGAGTAAGTAGGTAAAATGATGGTGAGAGGAAAAAATGTTGCCGTGGCCTCACTGACCCCTTTCTTAGCATATGCTGCTTTTTCAGAAGTAAAACACAAATAACTTTTAAAATTTAAAAATATTGATTGTTCAAAGTAGAACTCAAGAGCTTTCTACATTAATTTTTGGTTGTTTTTTTCTCACTTGTGACCACTATGGATAATTATTATAAACAGGCTGGTGATACTCATGACTTTTCAAGGTAATTAACACAGCAAGGAATGCATTCTGGGGCCACTAATTCTAACAGTGGGTAGAATCTTAATGGTAGTCTAAGGACTATTAAGAAAGTTAGTAATTCTATACTGTCTACATCTCTTACATCATTAAAGTCTCAAAGATATTTTTAAAAGGCCAATGATCTGGAGAGAAATTCTTACATTTTTTTTCAGTTTCATTATGGGCCTGTCCTTTCATTATTTTTGTTTTGTCTGACATTGGATATAAGGAACACTTTCTAAAATCATCTAAATCCCAAGATAATTGCTCATCTTGCATAACATTTCAAGACATTATTTAAGACATTAAATAATGTCCTAAACAACTTGAGACCATTGGTGGTCACTGGTGAAGCTAGGGACCTTTAATGGAGTCTGCTATTAATGGCCAGAAGATGTCTAAGTGGGAGGTTATTAGTATAATTATAAATTGTAACAATGTAAATAAAAAGCAAAATGTTCAAAAGTTATGAGTTGAACATCAAGTTGCCATGGATACAATGTTTTTCTAGATACAACCACTCAGATGACTGAGAAAGGGAAAGCATTCTCAATTCTGATAATTCCATTTAGGATTCTAACTGTTATGGACGATGAAAAAAACTAACTTACTCCAGTGCTGTGATATTCTTTGGGCTCACAAGACTATATGAGCACATTCTTCTCAATTCTTAAGACCATACCTACAAAAGACAGGCTAAATAACTATAATGTACTTCTACATTTAAGAAATAAGATAGAGATATCATAAGTTGGTATGAGTACATTTTTTTCTGTAGATCCTGGCTCTTATATAGAAGTTTTCAAGTCCAATACCAAAATCCTAAGCAATAATAATCCAAATTAATACTATGAAATGCTAATTTCTTCATGATGAAATATGACAAAAATAACCATTTTATACATCATAATTAGACTTTCTGACTTTTATAAAGCATATACAAATCCTATGACTATGTCTAATATTGAAGGTCCTGTGTGACTTACAAAGAGAAGGCAGAAACTCTTTGTATTAACTTCCCCTGTGGTGTCCTTTAATCAGTCTTGTAAGTGTTGGACGGAAGACAGAAGCTTATCCAACATTACCACCCTCATTGTAGATGAAGGAATCAAAACTCTAATGCTGTGAATCTCAAAGGTGTGTGTGTGTGTGTGTGTGTGTGTGTGTGTGTGTGTGTGTGTGTG
>CAJQZJ010032443.1:532032-551964 GCA_907164525.1 Lophiomys imhausi
TGTGTGTGTGTGTGTGTGTGTGTGTGTGTGTGTGTGTGTGTGTGTGTATGGAACTTCTGGAAGGCATGAACTACCCTAAGAAAGGAGATCATTTAATTGCTACTTCAAATAACAACGTTTGCCTGGTGGAAAATACTAGTTGCTGAAACTTCATATGTTCTAATTTTCCAACTAGCATAAGAAAATCACTAGCCAAGCAGATGTGTATTATTCAGGTCTCCTTTACAGCTGGGTGCTTTTCTGATCTTGAGTTTTAAATGTAAATAAAATATTGCATATTTCTCTTAATTCCATTGAATTATGACACTATAACCCCTTATATGAAAGGACACAACAAGAACACTTATATCAAGTAGCAATTGACTACTTATTCTTTGTTTAATATTCCTAATTAATTCTTATCTTTGGCTATTCAGACCCCTCTATTAAGAGAGTGAAATCTTAAGATTGTGCGGCATCTTCTCAGAGGACACTAACTGAAAACACAAGAGTGTCTAATGCAATTTAAGTTGTACAATCACAAAAAGTCTTGTCAATTGTAAAGTTTGGGCTTTAATGTTTAGGTTGGAACACCAATTTTACTACAATTTAGTAATAAAAGTATTGAATTGGAAATATTTCTATATAACATTTTCAAATTATTATTTTGAACTAGTTGAGTACAAAGATAAGAAACCACAAACCAAAGTTTATTACTTAATACAAAAAAAAGGTCAGAACTCAGACAAAGTAAGTGAGAAAAAGGATTTATCTGGAAAGGCAGATAGTTAAAAATATGGAGATACCTGCTTCCCCCAACATATTCTGCTGTTACCTTTAGGTCACTGATGTTTTAGGTTCTGTCAACCTAAAGATAAGTTTCTGATTACAAAGACTCATGGTCTGTATTCTTTTAGTTCCTTTTCTTTGGAGTAATTGACTTTGAAATTAGTTCTTAGGAGACAAAAACATCTTTCCCTATAGGGAACATGGGGAGATAATGAAAAGTTTCTTTTCCATGAATGATTAAAATGGCATTGGTTGGAGAATGGATATTGACCAATTCACTGGTATCAGTAGGTAGAGTCTTCTGTTATAAAGCTAGTGGGAAGTTAGTATTATGCTGCCTCACTGTGTGACTACCAAAATCAGTGACTGTTCCTAAGACAACTGTGAGTCAGCAAACCTAGAAGTTTTGACTTTTTCACCAAAGAACAGATATATGAGTATGTGACAAATATCACTCTCATCCATACAACATATTTACTATTATTACTTTACCATATAAATTGATATCTACCTATCTATCTATCTATCATCTACCTATCTATCTATCTATCTATCTATCTATCTATCTATCTATCATCTACGTATACTCAATCCTAATGATTTTTCACTTTGTGGTCAAAATCAATTTTGTTTGGAAAACATTTTTACTTTGAATATACTTGATACTCATCTCAAGGGAAGAAATTCAATGACTGTATATAGTCATAAACTTTTAAACACAGAGGTCAAATATTCAGATTTCTGTGAGCAGCACACCATCAGTTTCTATAGATGTCCATAAAATTGGCAGCTCTGCAAAGCTTGTCTAAAGAGAAAAGGCTATATGGACTCACTAAAAATCTCAGGAAAAGTAAAATGTAACAGGTGAAATGTTTAGGTTCCCTAATGACTAAAGGAATAGATGGTGTTTCAAAGGAAAGGATTTTTGTCCCAACAAACTTGCTATACCTTTTTAACTTTTCAGCTAGTTCAATCGTATGGAACCTGGGCAATTTTTATGCAACTTTTCCTGAGAGTAGACTTTTAGAGAAATTATTATCTTGTACCTTCTAGGTTTTACATTCCAAACTAATTCATTATCTATTCCACCAACTATGTTCAGATAGGAAATAACAACCACTGCACTCAGATCAAAAGAATATTTTTTAACCCACAAATTCATCAGACTTAAAAGTAAAATCTTACACAAAATTGTCCTTTGAACATGGTGTTCTTTATGTATTTTGGATTAGTGTAGAAAACTAGAGCTGGTTCCAAGTGATATGAGATAGTTACTTTTGATCACTGCTTCTTAAATTTCAATGACATTTTGTAAAGTTTTAAGGCCAAGGACACTCACTTGTGACTGATAGAATCTGTCTGAGAAAGCATCATGAACGACAGCAATAGGAGGAAACACATTGGGGGAAAGTTAATGCAGAAAGGAGAAGGAGCGCCTCGGCAGCCTCAGAATCTGGGTTTACAACCAGCTGAGCTCATTGCTTTAAGGAGGCTGAGGTCAGTCCATGTCTGTTTTCCACATATTTAAAAACCACACCACTACTCAGCATAATTGACAAGTTACTTCTCCAAGGGGACTGTGCACTAAAATAGACTTTGCCCAATATTTTTAAAATACAGTCTCCAAACACTCACACAATTCTTATAGTTTTTGGGTGCTGACAGTACGATAAAGTCAGAATTTTGTTTCAAGTTTGACTTGGCTTCTGAAACTTTCCACAGCATAAAAACAGACCAATTAAAATACTCTGAGTTAGGATTGAGGCATTGCAGCTACTGGTTTGTGAGCACTCTCAAACACCTGAAAACTCTTTTATTTGCAGTCCTTAAGAAAGTAATTATGAGATACCAAGTTTTGTTTTGTTTTAATGTCACATGGTTTGTGAGCACATTTGTTAGAACTTTGTTAGGAAAAAAGTATACTATCAACATCATGCTGAAAGAAAATAATTATAATGAGTTATGATACCTTAAAAATTATGGCTCAGATTTGATATCCCAAAGTGGGTTGGTACCGAGTTGTGGGGGGAGTGTGGGGGAAGTGGGTGGGAAAGTGAGACTGGGAGGAGGGAAGGGAATGGCGATTGGAATGTAAAATGAACAATAAAAAATAAAATATATGGCTCGAAAGAGTGAATATTATTATAAAATGCATATTAAGACTGGGAGAATACAGATATGTAATTTTGGAACACTATGATCAAGTCATATGACTAACTGTATAAGTTATGTTTTTAAAATAGACTTATTTTAAAATGGACCTTTGGAAGAAGGTACTCCATAGATATGTACAAGAGACATGAAGGATAAATAATTTGTTAAGAACAACCTTTATTTACTGATATTCTATTGTTAATATTTTAACCATTTGTTGCATGTTCTGAAATATGGCCTGAAATTTGTTGCTTAATTCTTTAAAGACGTCCCATTCACTCAATTCTCTTCTTTGTCATCATGTTTAAAGAGTAAAATATCAGAATTGGCTCAAGTAACAGTTATACAGAAGGGTTCTTGTATCCATAAAATGTGACATGCTCTGTAACTTTATAACTTGGCACAGGGTCTCTCAATCTTGGCACCATTAGCATTCTAGGAGAGCCAGCTCTTTGTTTGGGGGAGCAGTTACATTTATTGTGGAAGGTTAGTATTGTACCTGATCTGTACAAACTAGATTCAAGTGAAATCCACTACTCACTGCCACTGTGACAACTAAATATATTTAGAAATTAATAAGGGTTCCCTGGAGACAAGATTTCTCCTAGCTGAGATCCAACATGGGCGATGATATGCAGGAATGGTCTCCTAAAATCTCCAGGGAATAAACTGAATAAAACTAGACAACTGTTGTCAGAAGACATGGGTGATCTGGAGGGCTCCCCATTTCTAATGCCAAGTAATGAGCTTACTTATGACAGAATGCTTCAGAAAACAGTAGCAGGCATTTTTTGAAAGAAAATTTTTTGTTTATTTTACATTCTAATTTCCATCCCTCTCCTTCCCCTCCTCCCAGTCCCACTCTCTCACCCACTTCCCCCATACCTTCGTTCTTCCCCCAGTAACAACCCACTCTGGCACATCAAATGACATCAGGATTAAGTGCCTCCTCCTCCACCAAGGCAAGATAAGGAAGCTATGCTAAGAAAATGAGTTCCAAAGGGAGGTGATATTGCCTAAGTCCGGCATATACTCAGTTCCAATTGCTAGAAAATATACTTGAGGAGCAAGCACTCGTCAGCTTCATATATGTAATGGGCCAGTCCTTGAAAGCTCTTTGCATGGTGGTTCAGTCTATTTGAGACCCCTTGTGTCCGAGTTAATTAGCTCTGTAGATCTTCTTATGGTGTCCTTGATCCCCCCAGCTTCCTCTAACTTTTCCTTAAGAGGCCCTGATTTTTTGCCTATTGCTTGGCTGTAGGTCTCTGCATCTGTTTCCGTTATCTGCTGGATAAGGCTTCTTGGAAAGCAGTAATGTTGAATTCTTGTCCAGATCCCTCTCTCTCTCCACTATGGACATCTATTTTATCTCCCCTACGTAGAGGGATTCAAACATCTTCCCTTGAGCTCCTTGATACTTAGTTTATTTGGGTCTGTGGATTGTAACATAGTTATTTGTAGCAGGCATTTTTAAAGAAAAAGAAGAAAGAAGAGAATGAAGAAAGAGTTACATACAAAACCAGTAGAAAGAAAATTATGTTCTCAGCATTTAACTAGGGCTTTGGTAAAACACAATCTCTATAAAAGACTCCTACAAGAGAATGTCTCCTAGATACAACATAGATACTGCTGCATCCATGAAATATCTACAATATGATTGTCTGAACAATAATTGCATAATGACATCAGTCAACTGGTCAATGTAGATGGAAGAATTTCAAAAATCCTCACATCTAGATGAAGACATATAGGAAATCAATGGCTGCTGATAAAAGGAGAATCATTCCTTTCTGAGGAACAAGCCACCTGATAGTTTTTCCAGTCCCAAGTAGTCAGCCTTTAGCACATGCATATAAAGAAAAACAATAAATGGGTTCAGTAGGTCATATATACACATTATATATGTACATATACATATATACATATACATTAAATACATGAATTTACAGATATATATGCATACTCAGTATATATACAGAGGCTTAGTAGGTCATATATATGTATATATGTATATAAATGTATATCAGTGTGGGAGTGTTGGAGTATGTATACATGTATTACATATACATATGCATATGTATGTATATGTGTGTATAGCAACAATAATTATAGAAAAAGAGATCACAAACAAGAGAAGTTGAAAGGATATGGAAAGAGCTAGAAAAGTAAACAATTAGGTAAATTTCATGTAGTATTCATGTAAGAAATTCACAAAAAGGCAAAAGATTTATACTATCTGAAGAACTTTCTGAAAAAGAACACTAATAGCACAGGCACTTAGATAAAAAAATTAATAAATGGGACCTCATGAAACTGTAAATCTTCTGTAAGCTAAAGGGAACTGTCTATAGGACAAAATGACTATCTACGGAGTAGGAAAAGATTTTCACCAACTCCAAATCTGATAGAAAGCTAATATCCAAAATATATGAAGAATTCAAGAAAGAAGATATAAAAAAATCCAATTTAAAATTTGGGTACAGAGCTAATCAGAGAATTCTCAATAGAGGAATCTCAAATGAGAGAGAAACAAATGTTTAATATCCTAAGCCATCAGGGAAACGAGAGTCAAAAGTAAATAGAGAGTCCATCTTACAATTGTTAGAATGACTAATCAATAGCTCATGTGATAGCTCATGTTGGCAGGGATGTGGAGCAAGGGGAGCACTTCTCCATTGATGGTGGGAGTACGAACTAATACAGTAACTATAAAAATCAACATGACAGTTCCTCAGAAAACTGGAAATCAATCTGCCTCAAGACCCAGTTATACCATTCTTGGGCATATACCACAAAGGTACTTGCTCAACTATATTCATAGCAACTTTACTTACAATACCCAAAAACTGAAAAAAAAAAACCCAGATATTCCTCAACTGAAGAACACAGAGAGATGTGATACATTTACATAATAAAATTACTCAACTGTTAAAAAATGGCATCATGAAATTAGCAAGCAAATGGATGGAACTAGAAAGGAAAAACATCATATGGTAACCCATACTAGAAAAACAAACATGGTATTTACTCACAGTGGTTATTAGCCGGTAAGTAATGATTATCATGCTATAGCCACAGAACCAGAAAGGATAAGTAACAAAGAAGGCTCTAAGGGGAACAAAAAGATCTCCTGTAGAAGGGAAATAGAATAGATTTTGTGAATAGACTGGGGCAGACAGCAATGGAGATAGGAGGGATCAGGTGAAAAGGGATGAATGGAGAAAGTATGGGGATAGGTGACTAGAACTGGAGGACCATGGTGGGGGCTGCAATGTGGAAAACAAGATTCTACCAGGGTGACCCTACCTAGGACTCCCAGTAATGGAGAATTCAGAGCCTGAGCTTTCCACCCTCTGTAACCTGGTAAGGCTTCCAGTGGTATGATTGGGTCACCAACTCAGCCACAAAAGCTTCAACCTACAATTCTGCCTACAAGATATTCTGGGGCAAGGAAGGTGCAGAACTTGTGGGAGTGGCCAACCAATGATTGCTCTAAGTTAAAGGCCAAAGCCACAAAAGAGCCCATGCCTGACACTGTCTGGATAACAAGAAACAAGAGGCTAGATATCCCAAAAAAATCAATGATAGAAAAAATCAATAAAATCATTCCTAATGATATTTTTATACACTTATAGATCAGTGCCTAGCCCAGTCTCCATCAGACAGGTTTTCTCCAGAAACTGTTGGGAACAGACATAACAATGAAGAGAGGGCCCAAATTTGAAAGCTCCATTGGATCTTACCCCTTGGAGCTCAGGGAACCCCACAGGCTTCCCATGAAGAGGTGAAAGAAAAACTGTAGGAACCAGAGTTGTCAGGGACACTAGAAGAACATTTTCCATAGACATCAACTAAGTAGGGCTCATAGAGGCCCATAGAGACTGAAACAGCAAAAACAGAGCCTTCTTAGGTCCATGATAAGTCCTCTACATGTATGTTATGCTTGCTAGCCTGGCGTTTTGTGGGACTCCTAACAGTGGGAGTGGGAGTGTTACAGATTCTTTTATCTGTTTATCCCTATTTGGTTGCCTTGCCCAACCATGATATGAGGGTTTGTACCTAGCATTATTGTATTTTGTTATGCTGTGTTTGATTGATATCACTGGGGGGCCTGCTCTTTTCTGAAGGGTAACAAAGTAGCAGTGGATTTGTGTTGGAGGAAGGTCTAATACTTTGCTTCTAAAGGACTGACTTCAATGCTGAGATCTGGTTACTGCCCCTTCTGAGGCATTCTCTTGGTTGGTTAACAAAAGTTGCTGATGGCCAATTAGCTGGGCAGAAAGAGTATAGGAAAGTAGGACTTTTTATATTTTTGGTTGTGAGCCTAGCCTTTAACTGCTGAGCCATCTCACCAGCCCAGCTAGGACTTTTTGAAACAGAAACAGGAACCCTTCATTTTACACAGAGAAATCTCTTTTTCCACCAGGAGATATGGAAGCAGACAGAGGTGTTTGAGATCTCTGGAAGGTAACAACAGGCCATATGGCAGTTTGGGAGTAGGTGGCCCTGGTTCACTTAGATTAGCTAATTGAGAGTCTGCCCAGCTAAGGTCTTGGTGTATTTAATTATTGGGGAAAGGGCTGCAGTGGCCTGTAGGCCACCATTCAAAGGAATTCAGGCCCATCAGCCTCCTGCCAAGCCCCAGTAGCTGACCCTCCAGGGTGTCAGCAATTCTGCTGGTCAAATATAACAGTTTATTCTTATTAATAAATATCCAGCAGCTGTCCTGCCAAGCTGCCCCACCAAGCTGCCCCACCAGGTTTCTAATGCAAGTCAGGTCTGCCAATCTCCTGCCAGGCCACCAGCTGCTCCGCTGGCCTAATATAACAACTTATCATTATTAATGAAGGTGTTAGTTAACAGATTTTAGGTTGCAGGTGGTGAAGGCCACCCTTGTTCCAGGGCTTTTCCCCCAGGACAAATAAGGCTGCCAGTTAAGGCAGGCCAGGCCTGCAGGCCTCTTGCCAGCCCACTAACTGCTCCACTGGCCTAATCTTACACTTTACATTTATTAATAAATACAATTGATAATTAAACTGCAGTTTCAGATCTGAGGTAGACAGGAGGTGGGAATGAATGAAAGGAATATTGGACTAGGAGGATTGGAGAGAGGAAAGCTGTGGTTGGGATGTATTGACAACAATGGATAAATTAGTTACTAAGAAAGAAATTTACAAAAAATTAAATTAAATCAAAAGTCCCCTGTATAATCCAGATATACAACTTCTGGACATTTACCAAAAGGTCCCCAGTGACCATATCATAAAGTGATTATCAATGTCTATTGGAGTACTAATCACAAACTAAGTGGAGAAGCAAGCCTAAACATTCACTGATAGATATATGGATAAAGAATCCATGATGTATACACTCAATAGAATTTTATTCAGTCATAACAAAGAATAAAAATACATTGCCTGTGGAAAAATGGGTGCTACTGAAGATAAATATATTAAAGTGAATTAAAATAGACTCAGAAGAATGATCTGTTTCCATTAGCATGTAGTCTCTGATTTTATATAGATACATGTATCTTGATCATATCTATCCACCTGTTACTTTTTCCTGTCCCCTTCCACTCCTAGTTATTCCTTTCCTTTACACACTAGTCTTTTTTTTCTACTTTCATGGCTTCCTGTTTTGGTGAGAAAATGTGTTTAGTTAAGATATCTATAGGAGAATATATCTATAATATATTAATATATTATGAATATAACTGATTTTTATTTTGGAATAATTTAAAGGCACGATAAACTGATTACATCACTGATGATACTGGCTCTCTCTGACCATTGATGAACTACCAACAGATGCTTGGGAGAGGCATGTCTTCGGGCTCAGTCTTGTGCAGGTAGTCATAGATGCTGAGAGTTCAAGAATGTAATGGTCATGTGATGCCATGAGGTATTCCACACTCTGCATCCTTGCTTTTGTCCTTACACTCTTTCTGCTTCCTCTGTTTTGATGATACTTGATCCTTGACAGAGCCACACAGATGTCCCATTTAGCACTGAACACTCGACTTTCACTAGTTTTCATCAGGTTAACCCTTATGAGTCTGTGCAGTAACTGCTTCACACTGACAATTGAAGCTCCTGTGACCAAAGCAGAAAGCAACACTAGTCTATGGAATGAATATAAATATTGGGAAAGCAGGAAGATATGTATTTATTTAGCAAATAATCTGACTGGTTTATCATATCATTTGACAAGACAACAGTATTATCCTCTACACTGGGGTCCATGGCCTTCCCAGACATATGGTTTTATCAAGTTTACAGTACTAGACATGAATTCTCTCCTGTGGAACAGACCTCCAACTGCATCAGAGAACAAGTTGATTATCTCTATAAAAAGTTATATTGTTACTTTAATTTACTGCCTAATAATCATTTATAATTTTCTATAAAAGAAATTGAAAGGAAATATTTTTTATAAAACTACTCTTAGGTGATATTTACTCTTTATTTCAATGGCTGGCATATTTTCTGACTTTGTTCATAGTTTATATGGATGAATGAATTTGAACTTATGAACCCAGATAAACCCCATTATAAATTATAATAATTTGTTAGCAGTTAATGAGTTTCTATATATAATAGAATATAATTTCTTATTTCTTTTCTTTTCTATTCTCGTTCTTGACTTAGTGAGTTATCTAATAATAGAAATTATTGTAATAAGAAAACATCTTATTCATAATTTCAAAGCAACATCTTCAAGCACTTCATATATATTATGAATATAACTGATTTTTATTTTGGAATAATTTGAAGGCAATATAAACTGAACTATGTGATAACTTTAATGTAGTGGTGTGTACAGAAGTATAGTAAAATATGAAATTTTTGGTTGGTTCTTACTTTACTATGAAGACTGGAAAGTGCATAAAATAAAATTTATTTTAGACATATTAAGTTTTAGATATACATTAGATATGTAAATAGATTTTAGATACTTATATACTTATATAAGGGAATATAAATAAAACTATAAACAGAACAAATTGGATATCTATAGACATATAAGATGTATTATACAAGCTGTCTTAAGTAATCATAGAGGCAGAGAGGTCTCTTGGTATTCCATAAGACAAATAAAGAACCATGGAAGCTGCTCATTAGATCAGTCTGAACTTGAAGGCCTAAAAATGGGGAGCATTTGATATTACCTAAAGTCCAAGGATAAAAGTTTGAGAAGCAGTCAGGGATTGGGATGGGAGTGGAGGTACATATGTAGGAGTCTTGATGTCTGAGGCAAACAAAGATAGTTCCAAAGTAAGAAGAGAATTTACCTTTCTCTACCTTTATATTTAAAATTGTACTTAAATAGATTGGATAATATCTTTCCTAAACAAAGATACAACAACTTTACAAAGCTACTGATGAAAAATTTATTCTCTTCCAGAAAAACTCTCATAGACATATCCATATATAATGCCTTATATGCTATATGAACTTCTCTTTTCCTAGCTAAATTACGACATAAAGTTACACATCATGATTCTACACCTTGTTGACCTGACAGCTGTATACATTGCCTTAAGTCACAAATTTAATCTCCAAATAAGGTCTTGAATAAGGGTGTACATATACCTAACAGAGTAAAACTATTCTGCTTACAATTAACCTTACTTCATTCATGTCATTGAAATGAAGTATATGAGTTGTGTGTACTCTTCTAATGTTCAGTGTCTTGAATGTTATGATCTAATATTATCAATGCCAAAAGACCAAAATAGACTTCATTCTTTTATATTATATGTGAAGGGGATAAGATAGGAAAGAAAACATAAATATTTATTTCATATATGTATATATAGTTACAAAATATATTCATAATGAAATAAGGACGATTATAGCTCAGATCCTTTAACCTGCCATGTTTGCAACTGGTTGTTACTTCCTCTACAAATTTTCTGATCCAATCTTTTCAATAAAGAGCTATTTGAAACTGTGTGTGGATGGGTTGTTACAGGTTTCCATTATTTAATGAGAGGGCATGACAGTTCAAAGGGAGAATCTAATAACTTTTGTTCCAGCCTTCTAAGATAGGGATACCTGCTACTATAATTGAGTCCTCAAAGGTCCATTTGATAGTCTGTTGTGTCAAATGCATTGAGTTGACAGGCCACACAGTCAGATCAGTAAATTCTTTGAGCATGACATATAACTGAACTTCTTTATGCATGAAATATACTTCTTGGTCAGAAGACATGCTATGTAGCATAGCTTTCTGTAAGTCCATGGATGACTGGCAAAAAAAGTATGTGCAGATAAGAAAAATCTATACACAGAATAAGTACCTACTGTATGAAGAACAAAATGATGCCTCTTTCCTATTAGAAGTGGCCCACTGCAATCAAACTGTCACTAGATATCTTGTTGACAATCACAGAAATTTGTGCTATTTTAAGGTGGACTTCATTTTCTTTCCTTTTCATTTTTCAAATATGAAGTTGGAGTTTAATAAGAAGAAATTTAAGAAAGGCTTAATTAAACAAGGTTATCAATAAAAGAGAGAAGCATTTAGAAGAAGGACAGTGTATACCTACATATGAATGAGGACTTTTCAAGAGCAAGTTGACTATTAGAGTGTGATATAGGAATACTATCTATTGTTCATTGCTGACAGTCTGAAGACTTGTAGGTGACTACAGCCTCATATGCTTTAGTGAGTGGGAGTTCATAGTGCTGAATTCCTTCATAACCTCCATCCTGCCACCAGAGCCATTTTTTTCCACATCACAGATACCTGGGCAATGAGATTGATTGACATCCATACAGTGCATAGTCCTATACATTTGGCTACCAAAGTAATTTCTGATAAATTAGTTATGTGTTGAGTATGCATTGAGAGCATAAATATCTCCATTTTTCTCAGGAAAATCTTTTCATACATCTCTTTTCTTAATTTGTTTGTCATCAATTTAATTATCATGTTCCTTATGAGTCACAGACCATTCACTCAAATCCAAAATAGCTATGCCCATGAATCAGATTTTAATCATCTAACTGGGCATTTTCTCCCTCAAGAGATGTGTTCAACAAGATGTTTCATCTAACTCTACCACAACTAGGAGGCTTTTCTTTACCATTATTCTTAATGAAGAGTCAAGAGTATAACATCTGGTCTGTCCTTTTCTCTGTGTCATGTAGAGCTATTTATAATCTAGGTGTATAGGCAATAATACCTAGAAAATACTAGGGGTTTTATTACCCCATCAATTGACTGCAAAGGATGCCATATGATGTTGAATTTGGAAGTGGAGGAAAAGAAGGTAGTATAATGATTGAGGATTGTGGGTATCTGGGCATCTTTTTGACCAGTCAAGAATAAGTTAGACAGAGTTATGTTTGCCTGTCACATGTCAAAGGCAAGGAACAGGCAAAACACAACATAGGATAATATAACTCTGGTACAGTTAAAGTCCCACTACAGTAATATCAGAGACTATTTTTTTCCAGTTTGTTTTTCTTTAACCTTTTCCTGATTTAGAAGCAACTAGAATAGAGCTGCATTAGCCATGATGACTTCTGCCTCCAGCTAGTCCCTTAAATCTTTCAAATTTCACATGTAGTAAATGCAGCTAAACTAAGCAAACAAAACAACACCCATGAGAACTGTTTTGTAAGTTTGAGCATAAAAATGTCTCTTTTGAAGCCTGACCTATTTTTACAAGACCAGGAATATGTAGTCTTCACATTTAATATGGCAAGCCAACTCTGCATCCTTCTGGAATCAGCACTTTAACATTGATGAAGCTTTGGACTGGCTGCAATCTCCTGCATCACTGCTCTGCCTGGACACTATTTGTGTTTTATTTACAGCAGCACTATCTATTCAAAATAAATGGTTTTGCTCCAGAACAAAAATGCAATAAAACATAAGGGTCTTATATATTTTTCTGATATTTATGTACATTTTTTATTTCTCTTCAGTTCTTAATTAGGAGTTTGTTTAGAGAGAATCCTTAAATTTTGTAATAAATCCAAATCTTAGTTAGAAAACAGCACAGAATCCCCAAAGTGAATTGTTAAGTAGTAGAGGAATTAGACTTGGTAATAAAGGAAAATTCACATGTTTAAAGAAAAACAATCAACTACAGGTGGATTAAGTATTATTTAGAATCAAGATTATACAAGAACACTGAAGTGTGTGCATGTGTATGTGTTTACTACAAACTACTTAACATTGGAGAGAAAAATAGAACTTAAAAGCATAAACAGGATATACTTTTGTTCAGGTAATTTCTATCAATACACACTAATTAGCTTTATTATTTTTGGTACCAAAGAATCAGTCAGTAATATTTACTGGAGACACATTGTTCTTTCAGAAATGTTTTTACTTGTTTACTTTTATCGTATATATTTGTTTGTTGTCCCTGAATGTATGTATGTGCACTGTAGAGGCCAGAAGGATGTCAGATCTGAAACTGAAGGTAGAGGTAGCTGTGAATTTCCTGATATGGGTTCTGAGTAGCAAACCTGAGTCCTCTGTAAGAGCAGTGAGTTCTCTGAGCCTTGAGCCAACTCTCCTGATCCACGTTTTTCTTAATAATGGCTAATTTGAGAGGATATTGTGATTACTGTCTTCCTGCTATGAATGTTAAATATAGCTTATTTGGTAGTAAAACCTTTAGAGATGGTAAGAGTCCCAAATAGTTATTATAAAACATATTTTATAATATTTACATGAACATATGTATAATTCTATGAATTGGATGAGCATAATGGATGTGTGTATGTGAGAGAGAGAGAGAAAGCAGGGATAGAAAGCAGAGAAATTAATCATCACTTTCAGTAGATGAAACACTGAATCTTTTCTTTCTTACCTTTTTGATTTGCCAATCTTAAACAGCAAACTTTAACATCTATTACATAAAATAATATATTTTATATGCTTATATGTTCATGAAATACAATTTGCTCATAAATATGGGTAACATACTTTATCAGAACTAAATCATAAGATTTGGTTTGTATTTCCAAACTACCCCAACTTTGCTCAAGTATGGGAGACTATAGAAAGAGATATAATCATAACCTTAACTAATATAAGCTTTGCTGTTTTCTGAGGTAAAATATAGCAAATGTGATGTTTCCTTTGTTCATAATCTTCCAAGAAGCCTGTGTTTCTTCTAGATTTTTCTATAAACACTTTGGTCTGATTCTTGCATCCAGTTCTAGGACAGTAACCTTTTACTCAGATTGAGGCTAACACTATTTAACTAACTTAAAGAAAATGTAACATTTTTTTGCCAACAATATTTTCCATCTCCTGACACTTTCAATACACAATGACTTCTGACTTCACAATGCACCCCCAGGAACAGCTCATAGCTCAGTTCCTTGGAGTTTTGTCCTTTCCTTTTATACTTCCATCTTTCTTCTACAGGCCACTTATGCACATCTAGAGTGAACCATAATATCCTTCCACCTCCATTTCCAGGGGAAATAATATTATGAGTGTATTTATGTATAATGATTCATTATAGTCCCATTCTCAATTACTCCTAGATTCCATTGAATCTGCAGGCTATCTGTGTTTTCCATCTTCATTGTCATACCTTGTCCTGATTGATTTTTCTTGTCAACTTGAAACAAGATAGAGGAAATTCAATTGAGAAAATGCCTCTACAAGATTGCCAGTAGGGAGGTCTTTAGGGCATTTTTGATTAATTATTGATAAAGAAAGTCCCAGCCCATAGGAAGACAAGCAGTGCCACTTCAGGGCAAGGGTACTTGAGTTATATAAGAAAGCAGATTGAGCAAGACATGTTAAGCAAGTCACGAGGAAAAAGGTGTAGGAAGCAGTTTCCTCATGCCCATGTTTCTGTTGTCCATTGTCTTTATTACAGCAATAAAAAGTAATCTATTGGATTACTGATTTCCAATTTTAATCATGTCTTTTGCAGGCTACAAAAGTTTCTTCCTTTTCATTCACTTGACTTTCAGAGATTCAAACTGTTCTCATGATTCTCCTTCTAGATGAATCAGTAAGTCTATCTTGCCTTGCAATATACTTCAAAATTGATAACATGGATTACTCTTCATTTCCCAGACTTCCCATACTTTCTTATATAGCCTCATCACCTAACTTTCTAAATTAGTTTTCTCTACCTCAGTCCCACTGGGCTTTTCTCAAGCTGTTAATTATAATGGATTCTCTTATTGTTATTTTATAAAATGTCTTTATTTTTAAACCTATACAATTTTAGAGTAATAAAAATATTACCATGAGATATCTACTTACATAGCAATAGAAATAAACACAAAATACAATTAGTTAGAGATTATCCTATATTACTGTTTTATCCATGGACTTTACATCCATGATTGAATGCTTAGGCACTTTCTCTTTAACTAACCCACATTTATTTATTCAAGAATTCAAGTATTCACTTTTTTGTCTTGCAAAAATTGTCAAGCATGTATTATGTCTAGGCACTGCTATTAGTGTTAGGGAATCAGTGCTATTCAAAGCAAACAAAGTACTTATTCTTAACATGCAAGCCCAGATTATGAAAACTGTCTAACTTGTGAGTAGTTCACTATAGTAACTACATAAAATAATTTATTCATTGTATTTAACTACTAATTATTTGTATTATCAATGAAATTAGTTCCATAAGGGAAATGGTTCAACTAATATTTTGACAGACCAGTGTTGGTATATTTAAACTTTCCTCAGGTAAACATCTAAACCTTTGCTATCATACATAAAGTCACTGAAGTTACAAATATATTTTTGCATATGTGTATATGTAAATGTTTATGAAGATGAATACATGTGTGCACATGTGGAGGTCAGAAGACAACCTTGGCATCAAGACACATTCCTCAGACATCATTGATCAATCAATTTTTTGAGACAGAGAATCTCACTGTTGCACACTTCATGACTGCATAACTAGCCAGTGATCTTGTGCCTGTCTGCTACCCCAGGGCTGAGAGTACAAGTGTGCACCATCACACCAGCCTAGTTTTATATTAGTTCTGGGGATTGAACTCAGTTCTTCACTAATGCAAGGCAGAAGACTTACTGACTGAATTGTCTTATTTTGGGTGACAAGATTCTTCCTGTGGAGACACAATACTCATGTCTACTCATCCCAGACAGGGAGCTCATGACAGAGAAAACATGTGCTACACCAAAGTCCAACTTGTTGAACCAGTAAGTTTTATTGAAGTTATTTTCAGGAATATGGGTGAGGTGTTGCAGGTGCAAAAATGACTCAAAGACACCTTCATCAACAAAGTCCACCACAGCATGGGTGACAGCTCACAAAAGCTGGAAACCTGAAGTATATTTCATAGCTGGCAGATAGCACAGCAGGTTGGAAAGTGTTCTTTCCTAATGACTAAATTGATCTAGACCTCTCCCAGGCACGTTGGCCAATTTGTGCTTCTTGGAGGCAGCTGGTCTGGTCTCAGAGTCTACTTTACCTCGTGGCCTTTCTACTCTAGGATGAAAAGGCCTAGTGAATTTTGTTAGTTTCAGGGAATTCCTGAAGCTATTTTGAGTTGTTTACCTTCCTGCTTAGGAGCTTCCTGAAGGAAGGAATGTTTCAGTTTCAGAGGAAACTGTTACACTTTCCCAGTTGAAAACTATGTCTTACCTCTCTTAATAGTTTGCATTCTAGCCATAGCACATATCTTTTATATAACTAAATCAAGTTTGTTTTCCTTATTTTCATTTTTTACAGAAATAATTCTCTCTGCCATGAAAGCCCTTTAGCAATTTATTTGTCTGATAAATTTTTATTTTCCTTTCACTTTGTTTCATGTATAATTTATTAAGCAGTGCATGAATAGTGAATATAAGTCATGTAAGGAGCCACAAATATAGAAGATAGTTCTGAGCACTTAACACACAAAAAAGCTACAAGTTGAAAACAACAAGATTTTGACATTACATCATATTCTAGCACATGTTCTACAACTCTTTGGGGAGTTAGAGAAGTTGCTTTGTGTAATGAAGATGTCAAAGATGGTGACTGATAGTGCTGGAGAGAAACAGCAGGATAATCCATTCCTGGGATAGATGCATATCACAGAGGAAAGAAAGAAAGTGTCTAATATGTATTAGAAAGATCATACTTTGAATCTGATGTATTTCCAAGGAAATAGCAGAAATATAACAAAAGTAATGATTCTAAATCATTAAAGTTTTATGAAGCCAACTTCATGAGATATGTATGAAAGTGGTAGAAACTGAAGAATAGGAATAAAGCAGAATATGTCCACAGTAGTGTCTTGGGCTAAATTAAGATGACTTGAGAAGGGAGTATTTGTAAGAAGTCTATTTGTAAAAGAGAGTCATTTTATATTCAACGGCTTGCAGATTATGTAACTATGGAAACCATCTTTTATAGAAAGTCTATAAAATTATAAACACAAAAGTAGGCACACACCAAATATTTATGAGAATGAGCAATAAATCACACAATTTCAAAACATGCAAAATGTCACAGAGTTTAGAAAATAGTACTTTCAATCATTTTATTTATGATCCAATTTACATAAAACCAAACCTACAAACTTTAGTACACAGTTCAGAGAACTTGATTTATGAACTTAGTATTTACGAATTGAATTAAGACATGAAACATATCTGTCAGTCAAAGGTATTTTCTTGTGTTCTGTTGAATCCCTGTTCCCAAATCAATCATTACTATGTTCAATTTATAGGACCATAAATTAGTTTTGGTTGATCATAACCTTCATTTGGTATCTTCATTACACACAATACCCCCCCACACGAATAAACACAGATGTATATATCTATAAATTTTGCTGGTAATACTAATCTGAATGTGTAACTATTTTGTAGAAAATAACAGCAGGCTAATGGTAAGGCTTTATTATACTCAACTGTAGTGATGTATCAAAGATTTCTTACCTATTCTATTGGGAGCATTTGCACTGTATTCAACTTGCAGTATTTCACATTAAGCTCCTGTTCTAGTTTGTTTTCTGCGGCTGTGATAAACACCATGAACAATAAAATTTGGGGGAGGAAAGGGTTTATTTCATTTTTCAGTGTATAGTCCATCATTGAGGAAAGCCAAGGCAGGAGTTCAATGCAGGAGCTTGAAGTAGAAACAATGGAGGTATACTGCCTACTAACTTGTTCTCAAGTTCATGTTCAGCTATCTTTCTTACAGAGCCTAAGGTCACCTGCCTAGGAATAGGTATCACTCAAGTTGTCTGGTCAATCATCATCAATTAGTGATCATGAAAATGAAGTCAATTCTTCAATTGAGGTTTTCTTTTCCATAACGTGTAAATTGGAGTCACGTCACCCAGAACATAGCATAATCTCTAGGGTTTTCGGGGTGGGGTTGTTTGTTTTGTTTTTGTCACTGTATGTGCTGATGCACAAATGTAGTTTTAATTTGTAGTTTTGTAATAGGAAAGCATGCTGAATATTTTTCCTGCTTCTGTTTTCATCAAAATATCATTTCCAGTGAAGTATCTCCACATCTGTTGCTAGTTCTCTAATTGGTTTGTTTGATTTTTATAGTATTGAGATTTTCAAGTCCTTTGTCAGACATGTGATTTGCAGACATTTTAGCTAAAAGTAAATTGTTTTCCACTAGATTTAGAGATTTTAGAACCAAAAAATTTATTAATTTTGAGGAGACTAAATTTATCATGTCTTTATTTTATGAACATAGCATTTGGTCTCAAATTCAGGAAGTTGACCTGAGACACTGAATAATTTTCTACTTTTTCTTAAATGTTTGTACTTTTACACTTAAGTTGAGAATAAAATTAAAAAAAATACAATTTGGACTCAGTCTTGATGTCCTTTTGTCATTCATTATATTACAGTTTTTACTTGTAAAATGTGTTGGGAATACTTGATCTTCTGTTGGGGTCCTACTAATACAGCAAAAAGCAAACCAACCAACAAACAAAAATCTACAGACTAGTGACTAATGTCACTCTTAACTGCCACATATTTTCTTCTTCTTACTAGATGCAGTATAGGCTCAATTCCCTGCTGACAGGGCACCCTGTTTGCTTCTAAAGAGCAGGAGAAAAGGAAGCTTCCTGAATTCTCTGAGTATATAACCCAACTAGGAAATATCAGAGTGATGCTTCTGCTTTTGCAGTACATAGAGGAAGTAGTTGGAGAAGAAGCAGGTGTCCATCCTATTCATTAAAATCATGGGGTAATAATAGTTAGTGTTTATATTTGTATTTTGATATAATGATGTAAGTGTTCTACAAAGATTACCTATTCTGTTAGGTCATCTTTAATGACACCCTTCTCCTGGTTCATTGATTATGAGAAAAATATTTTATTGGAGCTTTCCTCCTCTCTATGCTAGCTGAGGTTTTGTCATTGTTGTTGAGATTTTTGTTTGTTTTATTTGTTCTATATTTGAGTCTCAAATAGTCCCTTCCCTGTTGGAATATACAGGGTGCAATAAAGACATGGGAGATTTAACCCATGTTGATAGACTACTAAATGCATGGTCTCTCTCTCTCTCTCTCTCTCTCTCTCTCTAACTCTAACTGGTGGCCTGGAGCTTTTACTCTGTTACAGACCAGTCTTGCCTTGAACCTGCAGCAAACACTCCAGGTTCTGCCTCCCTAGTACTAGGATTAGTAGTATGATCCATCACATTCGGCCAAATATGCTGTTTTCTTTACATCCCCTCGTGCTGTGTTCAGGGGTTTATAGCTGTAAGACAGATAGAATAGGAATGAAGTTATTCCTCTTGATTGAAACTAGCATTTTTAAACATACTTTTAATATTAGACAATATTTATATTGTTAACATGATGGCAGCATATAATCAATGTGTCAAACTTTATGAAGTTAAAAGCTGGGTATGTGATTGTATTTCTCTTTGTAGAAAATGTATTTAAAAAGAATATTTTGATTATTATATATTATCAACTTATGCTTAGAAATAAATAAATAACCAAAAATTGGTATTATATTGTCGCGTCCCTCTCGACCGGCAAGAACGACGCAACTCACAAAAGC
>CAJQZJ010032443.1:551974-568326 GCA_907164525.1 Lophiomys imhausi
CACATCAGCGGTCTTAGCCAAATATGGACTTGTTTACCATCGAGAGCGCTCACCGTCGGGCTGGTGGAAGGCGGAGACCAGCGCCATCTTTAAGGCGCGGCACGTCGCAGCTCTCTACATTATATCATATTTTAACATATGACAAACTTTCCTGATATCGCAAGATTTCAGATATTGAGTGAGGAAGGCACTTATTCTACATATAACACTTCTACTCTAATATAAATAAATGATGACTCTGATGAATGCAAATATTTCTGACAATATACAGTTTACATGACCTTTTTGTTTTACAAACAATGATTAAATATCATAATTAGTAGTCATAATTGTTTTATAAATATATACTTTTATAATTGTAATTATTTCTCATACCTTCTTTGAAATACTTTGACAAACAGTCTTCTACATACAAATATTAGATCAGTCTTACATGTTACCATCTAAAATATGTAAGTACATTTATCTATTTTAAATTTTATATTTATAATATGTTGGTAGTTTGAAGTTTCTGATTTTTTTAAATGATTTTTTACTGTGATATTTTCTTCCTGTGAGATTGAGGATATATACATCTGTTATATAATTGTTTTGAACTAGCTGTTGTTCTATTTATAGTACATTGCAATAAAAATTGGCAATTCTTAAAATAATCTTTAACATTTGGAATCTCAGTGACACATTTACAATGATGCTATTGTATAAAGCAATAAAAATAGCTAAATTAGCAAGCTATAAATGGTTTCAAACTCTCTATGGGCTGCTTATGATTTTAGTATTCTCCAAGGCCCCATTTGAGGTCCCAATCTTGCTTCTAATTCATTCCTTGTTTTTAATTGCAGGTTATTGAAATTAAAAATGAGTTTCTCCCTTCTGTGTAACTAGCTTCCCTCTTTGAGACTACTGAAAATCGGTTCTTTCCAGTATAAGGAGAGTGTTTTTATTACTAATCAACAAAGAAAAATAGAACACTAGACCAGGATCACTCTAAAATCTTACTGAGTTCCTTCTTCCAAAGTTTTTGTTGTTGTTCCATATTCTCTCTCTTGAAAAAACATAGGAACTGTTTGTTTCATATATTTCTATCCATTCTATAACTAAGGGCATAGTTTGTTCTGCTCTCTGTCACATAAGTCATCTACATTTTTGGATTTCCTTTTTATTAACAAAATCAAAAGTCACTGAAGCCTCATGAGGTATCTGATCAACTAGAAATTCATCCTTTTTTTTTTTAGATCTCAGTTTATACTCTGTTAAGATCGAGGAAAGATTGACGTTTTCAGAAATGGAGCAAATATAAATTGAGAAAAAAATAAGTGAACAAATTATCATTTTACTTAAACTTCAGACTCTAAATCAAAATCTTTCATAGATGTAAATATGAGGAAAAAGAAAAAGTGTTAGAGGAGCAGGGCGTCAGAAGATTGTTGATATCTTATTCCGGAAAGAGGGGTTTCTAAATATGACAACGGTAGCAAAGTGTCCTAAATTACAACAAACGACAATTTAACCTCTTAAAGGCAAACTTTTTGTAGAAAATATTGTAGTATGAGTAAAATAAGAAGAAAAGTCCAAAGGAAGTATCTGTGAACCAATTATCTAAGGAAGAATCAAAACACAAAGGACATCCAAAACTGGATGATACAAACAATTCCACTAGAAAATGAATAAGCATATGAAAGATACTTCATAGAAAATAATGTACAGAGAGGACATATAAACATAAAAGATGTCCAACATCATCAGCCACTAAAGAAAGGCAAGCAAAACCACACTGGCATATTCTATCCATGTAAATGTTTTAAATAAAAGCTGAAAATACAAAATTCTAATAAAAATGTGGAAAATAAAATGGTCAGTTTTTAACATAGTATAGTAAAGAGACTTTCAGTTTCTTATATAACATTTTAAAAATATTTATTTATTACTTCAGGTTACATCTCCATCATAGTAGTGTTGTTCAATGTGAGTACACATAAGTTTCTTCAACTGTGTACTTATATCTCCCAGGATCATTGCGTTCTCAATAATGTTCCTTGTTGTAAACTTTTTTAAAATTTTATTTTATTATTGCTTCAGGTTACATCTCCATTACAGTAC
The DNA here is from genome assembly GCA_907164525.1 of Lophiomys imhausi. Taxonomy (NCBI): domain Eukaryota; kingdom Metazoa; phylum Chordata; class Mammalia; order Rodentia; family Muridae; genus Lophiomys; species Lophiomys imhausi. Next base: position 554,075 of record CAJQZJ010032443.1, read on the forward strand.
CCTCTTTCCACCCCTCCCAGTCCTACCCTCCCACCCTCTACCCCCTATCCCTTCCATCCCACTCCTCTGGAGTGGAGTGTCCCTACATAACAGCCCCTTCTCCCCAGTTCAGCAGTCATATGAGGGCCAAGAGCCTCCTCATACACTGGGAGCCTACAAGGCAGCACCACTAGGGCAAAATGTCTCACTGACAGGATAAAAAGTCTATTATGTTCCTGTTCCCTTTGGTGCACTGGTTGTAGTATAGTTATCCTGTCCTATATGGCTAAAATCTGACTATAAGTGAATAGATGCCATGAAGCACAACAACTGCACATGTAGACAAGTATCTCAAAAATTGTAAAAGTTTCTTCAAAATAATTATATAGGCTTTGTCTATAGTAACCCAATACTGGTATCAATGCAGATGTCCTTCATTAAATTAATGGTTCAACAAGAGTGTTAAATCTGTACCATGAGATATTAACTGGAAATAAACTAGAATTTGATTTTTTATTCTACAACATGTTAGTGACAGTGAGATAAATAGCTCCTAGGTATATTTAGGATAAAGTGAATAAAATATACTTCATAGCAAGTTAGCAGGCTGAAATGAATGCTATAATATAGCTTGAAAGAAAATGGACTAAAAAGGTCTTTGATTCAGAAAACAAACTAAAACTAAAATGTTCATTAGCTTTAAGCCATCAGGTTTGAAAATGCAAAGTTTAGGAAAAATAATTTAGAAAACAAGCAAACAAATGAGTAACACAAAAAATCAACAACTCTCAATAGCAAACAGTAAGCACTCTGATTTCTAGTCACTGCAGTACAATATCCAAAACAAGAGCATAAGAAAATACATAGGACAAAAGTCATTTGAGGAAATAATAATTAGAAACACTTCAAGTTTGACTTAAACAAAGACTTGATGTCATACATCTGAGAAATTTAAATCATGTAAAATATAATAAAGTCAAATGATTTCTGAACTATATCACAGCAAATACAAGGACCAGGAATTAATTATATCCTTTTCAGTCATTGTCCAAAGGGATCACCTTGACATCCCCCCCAAGCATTAAAGGCTATTGCTAATGATTTGTTATTCTCTATTCTCTACAATCTGACATTAAGTCCCTATTGCTGACGACACCACTTATGTTCTTGAACATGGAAAAAACAAACTGGTGCCCAACTTTAATTTTCACTCTTACTAATTTTCATAGTGCTGGGAGGTTTTTGGTTTAGTGAGGTTTTTTTTTCTTTTTAAGTTTTGTCATTATTTATTTATTTATTATTTAATAATATTACATAATATATCACTCTCTAGCTCTGGCTGTCTTGGAGCTCACTCTGTAGACCAGATTAGGCTAGCCTCTAGCTCACAGTGGTCTGCCTACCTCTGCCCCCTGAGTGCTGGGATTAAAAGTCATGAGCCACCACATCTGGTTTACTTTTTTTTTTTTTTGAGTGAGAGAAAAAGGTCGTGAAGTTAAGTATGAAGAGAGGTAAGCATCTGAGAGGAATTGAGAAAAGGGAAATAAATTAACAAAATACATTGTGTGACAATTTTAAATAAGAAAAATAAAATTGGAGAAGACAAGAAATGCATCTTTGAAGCAATAGGACAAATGCAAACATGGAGAGGATGTTCAATTAGAACATCATGTAATTAAGAACTCACAGAGATTTTACAGAAGCATATTGACAGTACTGCTTCCAACAAAAAAAAACCCATAAAAATTAATAGACATTAGACATGATGTCTGCCTATAGTTCCAGCACTATGGAGGCTGAAGTACAAGGACTAAAGGATTGATGTTATTTGGAGACCAATTTAAGCAATATGGTAAGATGCTAATTCAAACGAAAAACAGAAAAAAACAAAACAAAACAAAACAGAAGAAGAAAAAGATGGTAAATAACCTGTAAATATGGTCTGATAGAATCATTGAAGCAAAATGGGGACAGTTGGCACATTCATTACTTTCTTGTTGCTATGATAAAAGACCATGACTCAGGCAACTTAAGGAGAAAAGAATTTATTTGTGTTTACATTTCTAGAGGAATGAGTCCATCATGACAGACTAGAGGCACAACAGCTGAATAAGGAAGATGAATCCTCACATCTTCAAACCACAATCATGAAGAAGAGATATGGAGGGACAAGGAGAGGTAGAGGGAAAGAGAGAGAGAAAGAGAGAGAGAGAGAGAGAGAGAGAATATGAACAAATATTAACCATGACATATGAATGAAGGTCAAAGACAACTTTGTATAATTTGTTGTCTCTACCATGTAGGTTTCAGGAATTGACCTCATGCCCTCAAACTTGATGGCAAGAGTCTTTATCCACTGAACAATCTTTACCAGTAATTTTTAATTAGTATTTTATACTCAATCTAATAAGAAAATAGAATCCCACTGTGATTTGAATTTTTATTTCATTGATGTCAAATGTGACTGAATATATTTTAAAATCCTTATCAACTACATTTATTCTCTTGTTCATAAATGTCTGTCCAGTTTTTCTGACCATATTGAATCAGGTTCTTTGTCTTCTTACTTAATTTATTTAGACTTCATACTCTTCATTGTATAAGTGGCATTTTTGAAAAAATTATTACTACTTTTTTGATACTACTGTAAATAGACTTATTTTCTTGGTTTAATTTAAGATTGTTTATCATTATTTTAATTCTGTCTGAACTGCCATAACATAATTCTAATTCCAGTGTTAATGAGTTCACTAAGAACATCATCAAGTTTTTCTTGCATTAGAAGTTCAATCTACCTAGAGACCACAGTCCCGATGGAATTTATTATATATTCCTCAGGTTCATAGGATAGTTTGTTTCTAGAAACGTTTCTATTTATATTTGTTAGTTTTTTGGTCAGATTGGGATATCATTATTTTGTTTCTGTAAATGCGTTGATAATGACTCAATTTGCCTGTCAATTTAACCTTTTGTGAAGCAGTTTTCATTTTAGCATATTCAGTCCATTGAAAACTATATGAATTTCATCTTTGAAAATAAACACATTTGGAATTCACAGGTTCTAGTTTTTCCTATACTTTATTTAGTCCATTTTTCCTCAACATTTTTATTTCCTCTGCTGGATTTGAGGCTAATATGCTTTTTCTTTTGTAGTTAGTTAAGGCATGATGTTAAGTACTACTGCTGAAATAATAGTTATTAGAGTAAACAACCTCCTTCTGATTGGATTTAGGGTCTTCTATATAAGATTATACTTATATCTGGGATTGTAAATGGGACCAAGAATACCAAACCATCTTGGGTACAGTTCATAGGGAAGTAACACATTCTAGTATTACCCTTCTAAATAAATGTAGTACTAATCTGGCTACTGAAGATGCCATTATGCCCATAAATAGGTGCCTTTCTCAGCCTGCATCAAGTTTCTTTCATTGTGAGCTAATTACCACAGAGACTCACAGATGTTCAACAGACAGAGAATGAGAGATGGTAGAGAGCTGACCATTAAATGGAACATGTACATCAAACCCCACTTCTCCCAAGACTCACAGATCATTGTGGAAGAAAAGACAGAGAGATTGTAATTACCAGAGTCAGTGGGTGACTACAGCAGAACATATCCTGGAAACAGAAGGACATTATGCATATAATCTGACAGCAACTGTGACTCTATGTACAAGATTAACCCAGAGAAGATCTCAGCATAGAGGGTGCAATGAGATTAAGCAAACTCATACCTTGCTGAGGAATTATTGACACTTGATGGCTGTTGGGAAAGGGGGATCAGTTTTCTTCAGATATGAGGCTCCTGAGAGTCCACCATGCTTCTTTTAGAAAGATAGTTAAAGCATGTGAGTTAGTAGGGCTTCATTCAATGACCAGAAAAAGGAATACATAGTTAATGAAATGGAAGAGTATATTTTAAGGGTCTAAATGACTATTTCAGATAAAGTACTCTTGAAATAATAGCATGTTTTTATTGCCATGGTTAGATTTCTATCCTGATAATTAAATTAGTGACTTGGGAATTAATGTGCAAAATTCTACTGGAATTATAGTTCAAAGAATATGTGTACTATGGACAATAAGTCCTCAATTGTCTTAAGCAACTGGAAATACTGTAAACTAAAATAATGAATTGCCTGGATAAACGTAACCACAGATGCATTAGTGCATGCATATTATGAGAGTAAACAACCACTTTCTGTTTGGAGTTAAGTCTACTTCACAGAACAGAATTTATGCCTAGTACTACAACCTGGCCAAGAACTCATGAAGGGTGAGGACATAGATCCAAGGGGAAAGTCCACCACTAAACATATGCAATATCAAACTGCCTTCTAAGTGTAGCTCTTAAACCTTCTTGCAGAAACTTCTTTCTGCAGTGGATCGAAATTAGTACAGAGACTCACAACCGTTCAGAGTGCAGAGAATAAGTAAGTGTGGACTGTTTAGTTCTAAATGTGACACCTAGATAATGTCTCCTCTCTACCCACAGGGAACATTGTGGGAGGTGTGGCAGAAGATCCTAAGAGCCAGAGGTTGAAGAGGACTACTGTGAAATAGTGTCTGGTGGAAATAGCAGCCATTTTACTCCTTAACTTATACCAACTGTGGTTGCCTGCACACAATCTGCACAAAATCCACATCCTTCATAGATACAGAATGGACTCACAAAGCTGAGGAAATTTGGCAGTTGAAAGCTGGTGGAATAGTGAGAAGCATTTTTCTTCATGTAAATGAACTCTGTTATGTTGTCCATACTCAAACAGTTACTCATACACAAAACACTGTAGGACTCATTGGACTAGGACAAGGGGACTTGAAGCTAGGAGGTGAACATAAATGGAGTTGAGTATCTGAGGGGGGAACTGGAGGGGAACTTGACAGGTGGATATGATGTAAGTACATAGCATGAAATTCTCAAGGAATGACTTAGAATTTTGCAAATAAGAAAAAATTATCTTTGATAATCTAATAAATGAAAAGACTATAATTTGGTTTTAACTTTTACTTCTCATTGTGGATTGTATCAAGTCTATTTGGGGCATTCATTTGACTGTTATATTTGTTTACTTTTATTTGACATAAATCTTCAAGGTTCAATTTTTATATATATTCTGGATCTGTATATTTAACATTACTTATAGTGAGTTCTTTCCATTAAAATGTGATATGTGCTTAATTGTATTGAGAACCAAATACCATATTATAGAGCAATTTAAAAATTGCACAATAATTATTATATAAGAAAAATAATGAGCCAAGAAAATTGAAGTATCATAACCAATGAATATAAGTTTCATATATTGACTCTTTTTATATGATAATAATATAGTAATACATACTCATGACATCTGAGCTATATACTACCCAACTAATAATCTGGTTATTGGAGCTACACCAAGAATTCTGTATTTACTAACTTTCAAATTTCTTTTGCTTGGAATGATTCTCCCCTTATATAATACAAAAGATATTGAGTTAATAACAATATCTTAGCTTGTTTCTGAACACAATCTCTCCATTGGGTAAATAGTGAATTTAAGACAAAGTTTAGATTTATTTGTCAAATGTTACTGTATTAGGTATATTCCTGAGCTATAATAGCTTGGAGTATACATTAGTTACAAATTAATAATAAACCTGGAATATTTGCAGTTGTCTACCAAGTGTCTCAAGTGTTTACACTTGCCATCATTTCCAAGTTACTTTGCTGTTGAGCATCTACAACATATCACTGGACACTGTCAGAGCAAATTCTAAGACTGTGTGACACATAATGCCCCTCTCACTTTCATGGTAAATGCTTACCTGGACATTATTCTAGCAATAGATGAGTTTTCTTTATATCCACCAAGAATTATTTCTGCATTGATAATGACTTTAAAAGCATTGAATGTATGTATGCTATATAGATATTATCTTCCCTTGTGATAAAAATTGATTATGTATAAAAGTGAATAATAAATGATATAAAAGTAAATATTCAAATAACTACCATAGTAGTAAAGGATAGTAATTAATTTTTCCCTAGAAATATATTTAAAAACTTTCACATCTCTTGGGGAGGGGGAATAAAGCTATGACATCATAGTTAATTCTAACTTGTTTGGTGTTGTTTTTCTTTCCTGTAGTTATTAACATGTGTGTACTTCCATCTAACTTAGTTAATCTGCCTCATTTTTAACTTTTATAGAAGTGAAGTAATAGGCATGTATTGCTTCAAGTGTTTGTTACTTACCATTCCATTTTATCCTGATAAGATATACCCACTTTTATTAGGTTAGAGCTTAATTTTGTGGCTATGAATATTATAATTCAAAATCTAGCTATTTGTTTGGAGACCATTTTTCTTGTTTCTAAGCTTTCTATTCCTGCCAATGATGTGCAAATAGTGTATAAGAATCGTGATAAACATACAGATACCTGTGACTATAGCCACTGGATTATAAACATAGAACAGTAAAATTCCCTGATTTACATCAGTTTTCAGTCACTTAATGGAATGGCATATCCTTTGTCATCATTGAGTAAACTGTCAAATCTGTATATATATATATATATATATATATATATACACACACACACACACACACACACACACACACACACATATATTATCAAACTTACAAAAGCAGTTTTTCCTATTACTGATACAGGTGATTAGCTTTCTCATTCTCATTGTTGACTGAATTATTTTATGGTAGGTTGCTTATTGTCTATTTTTCTCCACTGGCCTCCAAGTATTGGCCATGCATAATTATTTTATTTTAGTTTGTGTGTTTGCTTTTACATTTTATAGTCTTTACATTATAGTGTTTCTGGGAGAAGCACTGGCATACCTTTATAATAATAACCCATTTAAAATTCTTTTTAGGAAGTTTCAATAGTAGTAGATTTCTATTTGGCCTTTTCAAAAAAATCTTCTTTTTTTCCCCCAACATTTATATATCTCAATCTTACCCCCTTCTCCTCCCCTTCCAGTCCCAATCTCCTACGTTCTTCCCCTTCTCCCTCCTAAACTCTTTTTTTTGTAAATTAAGATGTATTCCCCCCAACGACTCCCTCTTTTTGTTCAAAAAGAGGCTCTTTTCCTTGTAACAATGAATAAAATACAAAAGAATAAGAACAATTAGGCAGCAGTTATTAAAATTAGAAGGTATAGCATACATTCACAATGTCCACTCCATATATATATATATTTGACAATTTATATTAATATCCTATTATCTATCTATGTCGATGAGTTTAAAGTTCTATACCTAACTCAGTTTACATCCTAACTTGCATTAGCAACTTCAAAAAAATCTTCTTAGACACAGAACATTCTTTAAATTACTAAACAACGTAAAACTTAACTATGAGACTGGAATTATTTAGTCTTCAACCACATCAGAGACCCTAGAAGGATAAATATATCTGAATAAACAGGAACTACAGAGCAAGCAGCTCCCAAAACTAAGAAGTGACAGACAACTGGCTGCTTGAACAGTTCCAAGTTTCTCTATATAATATTGGAACATCTATCTTCAGCCTCTTGGCCTAGTATCCCTGGCAGACATTAATTGCAATGCAGGAATTATGAAGGATTTGTCTACCCTGTCTTGTCAGAGCTAAGCTGTTGACTTATCTGCTTCCAAGTTTTGTTCTTTTTAGACAGCATTCTGTCTAGAGTTGAAGCAGTGGCATTTCTTATCCAGTGGCTAGCTTGCCACTAAGGAAGCCATCTTCAAATGGAAAATTTTGAATGTTCTTCATATACTTGGAGTAGAATTGGGGTGTGTGCTGTCAGGAGCTGACATGTCTCAATATTTAATAATCTTAAGTTAAGAAAACATATTTAAATGCCAAATTCTACAAATCTCTTGAAGTTTTTGAAGATCATCTATCCATCTCCATATATTTGAATAAGCAAACTTGCATTACCTAGATACTAAACTAGTACCCAGAAAAATGACAAGTTTGAGTAACTATTAGTTTGTATTTCTTAATTTTTCTAAATAGTTTGTGATAGTTGCTATCAAAAGGCCTAGAACTTTGAATTGCATTTTCAAAAAATCTTTTGTGTTAGCTATTCCTTCCCTCCCATATTTATTCTCTACTCTATCATTCCATTACTCACTCAACTTAACTTCTTATTCTATTATTCCCTATTCCCCTTTTATATCATCTGTGCTTTATCTTAACTTTCTTAAAAATCCCCCTCTAGGCCCTTTCCTGACTTGTATGAGCACTGAAATTTAAAAACATCTTTAAATTTCAAAGACAAGATAGACAGGAGGAGAATTTTCAAGATTTGTTTTTCCAGGTCTGGATTACCTCAGAATGGTTATTTCCAGTGCCATCCATTTACCTGTAGATTTTATAATTTAAATTTATAATAGCTGAACAATATTTGATTATGGAAACATACTATGTATAACATCATTTCATCCCTTAATGAACATCTAGACTTTTTCTATCTTCTGATTGTTGTAAACATAGCAGCTCTGGACATGAACTAACAAACATTTCTCTAGTGGGATGTATAGTACTTTGGATATATGCTCAAGGGTGCAATCATAAATTTATCTACTTCTATATTTTTGTAGAAGTTGCACACTGATTTCCATAATGGCTGCATGAGATTCCATTCTTATCAACAATGGATAAAAGTCCCCTCTCACTACACCCATGCTAGCACTTGTCTTTTTTTTTTTTTTTTTTTTTTTGGTGGGTTCCATGTGTATTTTTTAAAATTTATTTATTTATTACTTCAGGTTACATCTCTATCATAGTGTCCTCTTTCCACCCCTCCCATTTCTGCTCTCCCAACCTCTATCCCCTATCCCTTCCATCCCACTCCCCTGGAGTGGAGTGTCCCTACATAATAGCCCCCCGCCCCAGTTCAGCAGTCATATGAGGGCCAACAGCCTCCTCATACACTGGGGGCCTACAAGGCAGCAGCACTAGGGCAAAGTGTCTCACTGACAGGAAAAAATAGTCCATGTTCATGTTCCCTTTGTTGCATTGGTTGAAGTATAGTTATTCTGTACTATATGTCTAAAATCCGACCATAAGTGAATAGATGCCATGTGCATCCTTCTGGATCTGGGTTAGCTCACTCAGGATGAGCTTCTCTAGTTCCATCCATTTGGCTGCAAATTGTATGGTTTCATTGTTTCTGGTAGCTGAGTATTATTCCATTGTGTAGTTATCATAGTTTTTTAATCCATTCTTCAGCTGAGGGACATCTGGGTTGTTTCCAGTTTCTAGCTATTACAAATAAGGATGGTATGAACATAGATGAGGAAACTTCCTTGTGATTCTGCGAGGAATCATTTGAATGCGTACCCAGAAGTGGTATGGCTGGGTCCTGAGGCAAAGCTATTTCAAGTTTTCTAAGATATTGCCAGACTGACCTCCATAGTGGTTGCACAAGCCTGGACTCCCACCAGGAATGGAGGAGTGTTCCCCTTTCTCCACACCCTCACCAGCATGTGCTGTCGTATGAGCTTTTGATCTTAGCCATTCTGACAGGTGTGAGATGAAATCTCAGAGTTGTCTTGAGTTGCATTTCTCTGATGATTAAGGATGCTGAACATTTTCTTCAAGTGTCTCTCACCCATTAGGAATTCCTCCTTTGTGAATTCTCTGCAATTCCTATCAAAATACCAACACAATTATTTATAGACCTGGAAAAAGCCATTCTCAATTTCATATGGAACAACAACAACAACAACAACAACAAAAGAACAGAATAGCTAAATCAATCCTGTACAATAAAAAAAAATTTAAAAAAATCTGGAGGTATCACCATCCCAGATTTCAAGCTGTGCTACAGAGCAATAGTAATAAAAACAGCAGTTACTGGTATAGAAACAGACCAGTGGATCAATGGAATCGAATTGAATGCCCAGAAATCAACTCACACACCTATGGTCACTTAATTTTTGAGAAAGAAGCCAAAACCGTACAATGAAAAAAGGACAGCATCTTCAACAAATGGTGCTGGTCCAACTGTATGTCCACATGTAAAAGAATAAAATTAGACCCATACTTATCACCATGTACAAAACTTAAGTCCAATTGGATCAAAAACCTTGACATAAGACCAGACAGACTAAATCCACTACAAGAGAAAGTGGGGAAAACCCTCCATCTCATAGGCACAGGTGACAACTTCCGGAACAATACACCAAGAGCTCAGGATCTAAGACCAACAATCAATAAAAGGGACCTCATGAAACTGAAAAGCTTCTGTAAGGCAAAGGACACTGTCATTCAAACAAAACAGCAACCTACAGATTTGGAAAAAAATCTTCACCAACCTCACATCTGACAGAGGGCTAATATCCAAAATTTACGAAGAACTCAAGAAATTAAATGCCAAGAAACCAAATAATCCAATCAAAAAATGGGGAACAGAGCTAAACAGAGAATTGTTGTCATTTTTTTAAACTTAGCCATTCTGAATGGGGTAAGGCAAGAATCACAAAATAATTTTATTTTTCTGATTTGCCTAATGGCAAAGTATATAAAATATTAGACATATTTCTCAGCCATTTTATTTCTCCTTTGAGAACTCTCTATTTAGTGCCATGTCCTAATTTTAGTTGTTTGTTTGCTTGGTATCTGAGGATTTTCTTTATTTTTTTGGCATTCTTCTTATACAATAACTCTCTGCCATATAATATGGCAGCTAAAATTTTAATTCCATTCCATAGTTTGTCTAATTTCTCAAATGATTATGATTCTAGGTGTGGGGAAGTTATTAGTTTCATAAAGTTCCATTTTTCTACTTGTTGGTCTTAAGATCTATGCTTCCTAGGTGCTACTCAGGAGTCTGTAGATTGATTTTGGTAGGATGGTCATTTTTCACAGTATTGATGATAGCATTCCATGAGCATGAGAGGTCTTCCCATCTTCTAGTATGTTCTTCTGTTTATTTCATCAGGAAGTCCTTTCCTATACATATAATTGAGCAATTTCCTCTACTTTCTCCTCTAATGGATTCCAGATGTCTAAACTTACACTGAGGTCTTTGATCTATGTGGAGTTGAGTTTTGTTCATGGGTTAGGATCAAATTCTTTTACTTTACATGTAGCCATCCAGTTTGACCATTTGTTATAGATGCCCCAATGTGGATTGTTAACCCCTTTGTCAAAAATTAGTTAGCTGTAGAAACACTGGTTTGTATCTGGGTATTCAGTTCTTTGCTATTGATCAATGAGTTTGTCTTCATGCCAGTTTCAAGTTGTTGTATTACTAGAGCTCTGTAATATGATTTGAAATTAAGGATGGTGATGCTTATAGAAGCATTATTTTGACCATTCTGGATCTTCTGTGTTTCCATATGAATCTTAAAAATATATTTTCAATTTCTGCCAAAATTACATTAATATTTTGATGGGACTGAACTGAATCTGTAGATTGATATTGGGAGAATGGTCATTTTTCACTGTATTGATGATGGCATTCCATGAGCATGGGAGGTCTTCCCATCTTCTAGTATGTTCTTCAGTTTATTTCATCAGTATCTTAATGTTTTTATAATAAAAATTTCAGTTCCTTGTTAGATTTATTGCTACTTTTTTGAAGCTATTGTGAACAGGACTGTTTATTTTTTCAATGTGTTTTATTGTTGGTATCTCAGAAGATTACTGTTTTGGGTGTATGTTGGGTTTGTATCCTGATATTTTGCTTATGTTTTTATGAGTTGTAGCAATTTCCCTTTTTATTATTTCTTTTTGTTTTGAGATATAATTACATCATTTCTTACTTCTCTTTCTCTCCTCCAAACTGTCCCATATAACTTATAACTTTCTTTACTCTCTTTCAAATTTATGAACTCTTTTTCCCATTAGTTGTTGTTGCATATGTATATACATGTAACGTTTTATACATACATATATATATATTCATATAACCTGTTTAGTCTGAATGTTACTTTTATATTTGTTTTTGAAGATGACTACTTGGTATTAGAGTTTCCTTTTTTCAGTTTTTATTTTTATTTTTTATGTGTATAAGTGTTTTGTCTGTGTGTACCTATGAAGACCACAAGCAGGCTAGAAGAAGGCCACAGATCTTCTTGAATTGGAGATACAGGGTGCTTTGAGCCATCATGTGGGTCCTGGGAACAAACTCTAGTCCTCTGATAAGAGCAGCAAATTCTCTCAACCACTGAAGAATCTATGTATCCATAACTTCAAGAGTTTTATGGTCAAGTCTTTAGAGTCCATTTTGCATAAATTTATGTTATCTGTAAATAAGGATTATTTGACTTCTCTTCCAACTTGTATCCCCTTTATCACTCTTGGTTGCTTTAATATTGGAGCTAAGATTTTGAACTTTATATTGAACAGAATAAAGAGAGTTGGTATCCTTAAAGGGTCAAATTCTTATATGTAACATTCAAGTCTTCATAGGTGGAATCAATTTTTTTTCTCATCAAGCCAATTCTTGATTAGGGTGGCAGTTCTGGAAAGGGAATTTTTATTTCCTATCTCATTGATTTTGCATGTTTTTGTTGTTATTAAATGTTTTTTCTCATTTATTATTACTGTTAAAATAATTATTAAATTTGTCTTCTATAATTTGGCAATCACTCATGCCATAACATTATCATAATATTATTCCTACTTCAATAACTTGCTTTAACTTCCTTCAATTGAGGGATATATTTTACTTAATTTTTTGTTTTTTAATAGATAAAATATTTAGTATAAAAATATTCAAATAAGAAAACCTGTCATAGCTATCATCCAATTTTACTCATTGCCTTATAATTAAAATACATTGAGCTACATATATTTCAATTTATTTTAATTTCATTTTATTATTCAAAACAATTTTAAATTTAAATATATTTTGATCATATTCTTCCCTTCCCCCAAGTCCTTCAAGATCCTTTCCCCTCCCCACCCACCCACCTATAACTTTTTTCTCAAAAACAAACAAAAACACAACACACACACAGAGCAAGAAAACAAATGAAAATACCACCCAAAAAGAAAAAAAAACTCCAAGCTGTAACCAAGTAAAAAGCACACACACACACACACACATGCACACACATATAGACATACACACACTGAGACAAACAAAAAACATCAAAGCCATTTCTTGTAAACTACTTCTGAACTTGTGACTCCTTTGGAGAAAACTGATTTCCCTCTCCAAGTGAGTAAAAATAATAGTTCAGTTATTAACCTCTACCTGGTAGCTAGGTTTTCATTAATTAATTAATTCATTTTTAAATGACAAAATGAATCATAATAAGTTAAAACAATAATTATCACATCAGAGTTGGACAAGACAAACCAACAGAAAGGAAAGAACCCAAGAGTACGGACAAGAATATACAATTTGAATAGTGTCAACATATATAGATTCCTACAACTCTTTTTATACTAAAAATAGTGTATATTTTCATCCCCAAATTTTCTCATCTTCCTCTCTAATCCTTTCTCGGGGTTGAGGCTTTTGTGCTTTTTTAAATAAATAATTTGTGATATCAAGCATTCTACATGTTCTCCAAACAATAGCATATAACTTTTAAGCTAACATGTAAATTTAATACCTCTGCAATACCCTAAATGTTGTGTCCCTTGAAATTCGTATATTAGAATTCTAATCCCCAGTTTAAGGGTATTAATAGGTGAATTCTATGAGAAGTAATTAGGTCATAAAGTCAAAGCCCTTATGAATAGTGTAAGTCTCATAAAGAATTTAAGCCCATGAAGACAGAAAAATATGGCCATCAAAGAACCTAGAATGGCATTTACTGGACTGAGTATGGTAGCATCTTCATCTTGGACTTATGGACTCCAGAACCCCCCAAAAATATACTATTGTCATTCCTTAAGTTACTGGTTTGCAGCACCTAAGCCGCTTCAATCCATTGAGACATATCGTTGGCACTGAGAAGTGGCACTGTTGCTCTAGCAAACAAGAAGTAAGTGTGGAATTGGGCTTAGAACTGAGTAATGAGTAGAAGTGCAAACATTTTTGAGGTACTGAAAGAAACAGCTTGCATTATTTTAAATGAACTGCTACATAAATTCTAGTGAACCCTGAGAAGCAACAGCTCTATAGAGAGAGCTTTATAGAGTATGCAGCTCACTGGGCAAGCACTTGCCTAGATTTCCTTAGATCTTGGGTTTGATCCTTAGAACAGACAAGAAAAATGGGAACATTACACAATTCCCTGGAGCATGTCAGTATTTTAGAAAATACTGAGACATGAATAGAAGTCTGGTAGGAATACTGATTGTAGGGTCAATCT
>CAJQZJ010032443.1:610125-631417 GCA_907164525.1 Lophiomys imhausi
AAAAAAAAAAAAAAAGAGATGTACTGCTTCAGTGTAAACTCTCCCAAAACCATAGGGATATATATTTTTTTTTAAGTGGGAAATTTGGGGCTGGAGAGATGGCTCAGAAGTTAAGAGCACTGACTGTTCTCTCAAAGGACCCGGGTTCAAATCCCAGCACTCACATTGTAGTTCACAGCTGCCTGTAATTGCCGGGCGTGAATTGCCAGGCATCTTTAATTCCAGCACTCGGGAGGCAGAGGCAGGTGGATCTCTGTGAGTTCAAGGCCTCCCTGTTCTACAAAGTGACTCCAGGACAGCCACGGCTACACAGAGAAACCCTGACTCAAAAAACAAAACAAACAAACAAAAAAAGTGGGAAATTTGATCCACAAATTTAGAGTTTCAAAGCTTCAAACAGAAAAATACTGTAAAGATACAGCTGATACCAGATACTCTGTAATATCAAAACTATGTAAAATTAGCCAAACATCAACGATCAATTGATTTTAAGCACAAGTTGATTTTCAACTACAAGTTCTATGGGGAAAACTCTTTTCAATACATATTCTGAAGATCTTTTCATTCCTTCACTTCTCTGTCAAAGTTGAAATCTGAAGGTCTTCATCTTTATCTGCTGTGACGATTAATCTGTCTCATCTCCTTGATCTATTCAAAGTGATCCAGATTATGGCTTTTTTCAACATTTATTTATTTCTTCATGTTACATCTCAGTCACAGTCCTCTCCTTACCCTCACTCCCAATCCCTCCCTCCTACCCTCTTTCCCCTCTCCCTCCTATTTGCTTTTTTAAATTTTTGAGGTATATCTTTTTCCCCACAACACCCCCCCTTAAGCCCACTAAAACGCTCTTTTATTGTAACAATAAGTGCAATAGAAAATAATAGGAACAATTAGTCAACAATTATGAAATTCATAAGGTGTAACTTACATTCCCAATGTCCAGCCCACACATATTTAGCATCCGATAATGATATTCTATTATCTATTGTGATGAGTTTAAAATTCTATACTTAACTCAGTTTCCACCCTAACCTGCATTACCAGCTTAAAGACATCTTCTTTTAAATATTCACTTATTACTTCAGGTTATATCTCCATCACAGTGTCCTCTTTCCACCCCTCTCAGTCCTGCCCTCCCACCCTCTACCCCCTATCCCTTCCATCCCACTCCTCTGGAGTGGAGTGTCCCTGCGAAACAAATCCTCACCCCAGTCCAGCAGTCATATGAGGACCAAGAGCCTCCTCATACACTGGGGGCCTACAAGATAGCACCACTAGGGCAAAGTGTCTCATTGACAGGAAACAAAGTCTAAGTTCATCCCTTAGGTGCATTGGCTGCTATATAGTTATCCTGTACTATATGACTAAAATCCAATTATAAGTTAATAGATGCCATGTGCATCCTTCTGAATCAGGATTAGCTCACTCAGGATGAGCTTCTCTAGTTCCATCCATTTGGCTGCAAATTGCATGATTTCATTGTTTCTGATAGCTGAGTAGTGTTCCATTGTGTAGATGTACCACAGTTTTTTAATCCATTCCTTGGTTGAGGGACATCTGGGTTGTTCCCGGTTTCTAGCTATTACAAATAAGGCTGCTATGTACATAGACGAGTAAACTTCCTTGTGATTTGCTGAGGAATCATTTGGATGTATACCCAGAAGTGGCATGGCTGGGTCTTGAGGCAAAGCTATTCCAAGTTTTCTAAGATATCCCCAGACTGACCTCCATAGTGGTTGCACAAGCCTGCACTCCCACCAGCAATGGAGGAGAGTTCCCCTTTCTCCACAACCTTGCCAGCATGTGTTGTCATTTGAGTTTATGATCTTAGCCATTCTGACAGCTTTGAGATGGAATCTCAGAGTTGTCTTGAGTTGCATTTCTGTGATGATTAAGGATGCTGAGCATTTCTTCAAGAGTCTGTCAGCCATTAGGGATTCTTCCTTTGTTAATTCTCTGTTTAGCTCTATTCCCCATTTTTTATTATATTATTTGGTTTCTTGGCATTTAATTTGTTGACTTCTTTGTAAATTTTGAATATTATTTCTCTTTCAGATGGGGGTTGGTGAAGATTTTTTTTCTAAAGACATCTTAGACATAGAACATCCTTTTAATTCCTAAACAACTTAAAACTTAACTGTGATACTATATCTAGCTTTCAACCACATCAGGCACTTGAGAAAGATAAATATATTTGAATAAACAGGAAGTGCAGATCAAACAGCTTCCAAAACTAAGAAATGACAGACAACTGGCTGCCTAGATTTCTCTCTATAATGTTGGAGTATCTATCTTCATTCTTTTGGCCAAGTATCTATGAAAAAAATTAATTGTGAAGCAGAAATTATGAAGGACTTGGCAACCCTGTCTTGGCACAGCTAGGTTGTCAACTTACCTGCCTCCATGTTTTGTCCTCTTCAAACAGCATTCTGTCTACAGTTGAAGCAAGGGGTTTGTTTCTCTTGCACAATGACAAGGTTTCCACTAATGCAGCATTGGAGATTCTTCGATGCTCATCATCTACTTGGAGTAAAAAGGGGAGTGCTATCAGGAGCTGACATGTCTCAATGTCAAAAAATTTTAAGTTAAGAAAGCATCTTTAAATGTCATATTCTACAGATCTTTGAGGTTTTTGAAGACCACCCATCTATCTCCGTATATTTGAATAAGCAAATGCTGCTTGTCTCAGACTGTGTTATTATAAAAAGTCCTTCCTCATTTTACATTATCAAAATCCATGGCCCAGATGTCACTGGGAGCCAGAAACTCCACAATCCCAAGTAGCTACATATCCAAAGTATTCAACTACCACAAAAGTTAATCATCAAATACTCTTATGTAACAACATAATGGCAAATATATTCAACTAAGTAATTGATACAGAGCATGAATAAAAGTTAATAAATGATTCCAGCAAGAAATAATAAACATGAAAATATCAGTTATAAATGAAAGGATCACTTAATTTAATGTAAATATGAATTAGAGAAATTCAAGATGAACAAATATTTGGAATAAACTCATGATGATATATAAAACAAAATTCTTCATAAAGCAAAGGAAAATACTGAAAATAGATGAAAATTTTAAATATACACATTGAAAAACATTTGTTTTATTCTTTTAAATATAATTAAACTTAGAATTTTTCTTCTGCCTTTTAACTTAAAATATGACATAATTTAAAAAATGATTATAGGCAAAAATAAAAGAAAAATATATAAAATAAAACAATGACATAATTAGAAGGTTAAGATAAGTGCAGATTTAAAACTGACTTTCAGCACTCGTTCTTGTATTAGCAGAGAACATAGAAGAGTAAGATATATAAAACTGATAAACACTAGTCATTAATAGATTTTTTAAATATCAAAGCACTGTTTTTTTATGTAGTAGCAGCTCCAGGATATAAAAAAATAACATTTTATTAGCTTATAAAAATATAAAGTTTCTTAGAATCTATAATTTTTGAAAAATTATTTAAAGAAATTCAAATAAAAAGGAAGATGAATAATATTTCTATATTGGGGAATTTAGCAATGTAAGGATTTCAATTAATCCCAAAATTGTTGCACAAATTATGACATGGTGATTTTATTAATGTAGGCATGATATTTATAAGAGCCAATTTGTAAACCAAAAGCACAACAATTATGAGAAAAGAATATGTAGAAATGGCTAAGGTCATTAATCTATGTACTTGAATGGCAGAGGTACCTTCCCCCAACATTACCTGTCCAGGTACAAACCATAAGCACCAAATAACTGATATGGAATTATTATGTATTTTCTTTGAAATTTCTGTAGAAATACCAAAATTATTCTGAGAAAACATTAGGAATAGGACAAGTGTTTTGGAGTACCATCTCCAAAATTATCTCTCTATTGACAGGTTGAAAATATTTAATGCCAAAATAAATCCACATTCAAAAACAGAATATTCATCATTGACTAGTGCAGTTATTTTAAGACTTCAAATGCTGTCAGAGTACACTAACAAGGACAGAGAATGCAGTTGTATTAAGAAATTTGGAGTCTTCAAATACTATTATATATGTGTGAATGTGTAAAACTTTCTGTAAACAATCAATAATAAAATGTTAGCACTGTGAAAGCAGCTCAGTAAGTTACTTGTCACACAATCATATAGTCCTGTGGCCCACCTCCATCCACATGCAATCTATGCTTGGTGGCATGTCCTCTGTAATCCAAGCACTGGGGAAGAAAAGCCAGATGATGTGGGGCCTCACTGGCCATCCATTTTATCCTTCTTGACCAGCTCCATGTCTCAGTGAGAGAGCTTGTCTTAAAAAGAAAAAAAAAAAGTAGATAGGACCCATCGATCTGCTTCAGGCATACTCTGACCTCTTGCAAATTCACGCATGCATATATTTCCTACACACACACACACACACACACACACACACCATAGACCCTGGTATAATGATGGTTACTTATAAACCTCCAATGCCAGCACTTTAAATACAAAGACATGAGAATAAGTTGAAAACCAGCATGAATTGAACAGTGAAACTCTATGTATAAATAAATTAGTAAATAAATAAGAAGGTACAACCTGAAATATTATATTAAGGAATGATATTAAATTATTTAGGATTGGCAAGTAATTATGGACTTTATATTGCTATGAAATCTGTTAATGAATAACGTGTAGTTATTTCAGTTTATTTTCTACAATATTCTTTCCATACACCCTCTCACTGAATTTTGAGTTGGCTTAAGTAAATTTAATTATTTACAGATGCAAAAAATCAGGTTCAGAGACATCAAATGGCTTGTTTAAAAAAAAAAAAATCCCGGTATAGCTTTTGCTTTAAAACCAGATTTCAGAACTTGAGATGTACTTGCCTAAATTTGTTTCTTTTCTCTTCAATTTTTATGATAACAAAAATACAAATCTGGTCATTACACTTTGTTGTGTGGAAAGTTAAAACTATGCTGTCAAGATACTCACACCTGCTACTGTTACTTTAACCCAAAATTGTGTTTTGCAGAGTGAGTTAGAGTGACTCTGGTAATCAAATAGTTTTAAAAGTCAACACTGGCCATTCTGGTTTACTCTTGCTGTTTCCACACTCTAAATCTCCTAACATTCTTGAGATGTGGTAAAATTTGAATCCAGGGGAAATTGTGTTTTTGTGTGTTTATGATTTATAATGATCCATATAAAAATAGCTGTGATGAAAGGAGATCAGAGCTTTCCACATTAATACAACAAAACATAGTATTATGCAAATGTTCCCATTGAGTGCTTCCATTATCAGACTGTTCTTCATTGATTCAAGCATCACAATATGAACTTGATACAATAATGACTCAAAAGGAGCAGCTCTAAAGTATGTTTTTCCTTGAACAAAGAGAACTCAGGGACAACAAGCTTTATTGCCACAGGATGTTCTAAGACTGTTTGCTTATCTAACTGTTGCTCTCATTCATAACAAATAAAGGTAAATTAAATGAGAGGGGAGGACTATACAAAGTGTTTTCTTATGCCTTCTTCAGTAGAATGAGCCCGCATGATTAGCACACACACTTCCCCTGTTGTCAATACAACAGCTCAATTATTTTAGGACATTTTCATGATATGCATAGATTTATTTTGGGCAATTGTTCAGATACAAGATCCATTGATCTTCATGATCTCATCCTTAGCAGGTATAGAAGATGTAAAGAATTTGACTCCATTCCCACTTGGTTAAATCATGAACCAAATATGGTAAAACACAAAAAGTAAAGTGATCAAAGACACCCCAGGGACAGCATTCGATGACTCAGGGAGGAAGCATATGGGCTGAGTAGTCAAAACCCAACAGAAGGAAACAGAATGAGCTTGGACACTCTTTGGTTAAAAAACATCCTCAATTGGTTGTATTCTGGGACATGGATAGACTTAGTAAATGTGGAAAATATGTATGGTAATGGCAAGACACAACATAACAAATAATAAACGTGTAATCACTAACTTGTGTGGAAGGATCATGACCACGAAGTTATAGATCATCATTCAGGAACTCAGTCTGGATTCTCAGAAGAAAATCTACAATTTGAATTACTGCCTAACTAGTTTCCTATCTACTAGGATGGTACATTCAAGAAATAAATCTTCGGTAAATTGAGAGATGACAGAACTTGAAGCGTAATACTCCTAATCATTTAAATATTTGTATTTTGAGATGTTTCCTTATGGCAGACTGGAATATTAACAGTACAAATCATGAAGACTTTCTATTTGAATCACTCTTTAGTCAACTGTGGCAGAAGCAAAACAATCAGCTACAGAAACAGAAAGTATACTGCAAAACAACACTTATTCATTAAGATCTTTATTTTAAGATTTTAATATGATAGCCACCATAAAATTAAACACCAATTTACAAATTAGGTTAATACTTTGGAAGTTGTTATATTTCCCCTTAAGCCAACTTGATAGGAAATTTTGTGTCTAGTATTATTTATTTCAAGACAGCATACTTTCACTATAAGAAACCTGAGGTAAACAGAGGGAAGACAATGAATTTTAAAGCTTAAAAACCCAGACATAGCAGAAGTCATTGTTAGTGTGTTGGACTTGGCTACCTTACTGTGCCCAGGATTACTGTTTCCATCACTTCCTGTTGTTAAGATCAACAGTTTCTGCCCGAACCATGAAAGTTTCTTTTCTAAAGATTGCCTTGAGTGTTCTTCATTCAACTTAACTGGATCCTATGCAGAGGGCTTTGTATGAGACAGCGGATACCAACACCTGTGATGAAGAATGCAGAATCACAGTTTATTTCCAAAAATAGGTAGCATATGCACTCAGATAATTCTTCATTCAAAACCTAATCTGTTGCAATATCCAGTTGAAATCCTGCCAATCTACTCTGAGGGGAATAAATATAGTGTGTTAGTAATATTTGTGCCAGTCTCTGTCAGCCTTCAAAAACATGCACACACTCTCCAGCACCCAATAAATACCCTGTTCTCATGAAACTCATTCATGGGTGGCTAAAGAGAACTGTGGAAGCCTGGAGAGTCACTTCAGCTTCAGAATTGAATGACAAATTTGAAACTATAGTGTTTAATCTTACATGGGGAGAGAAGTGCAATGGGCAATTAAGCAAAGGACTACTATAGTCATTAAGTTTCTGTGAAGTCTGTTATGCTTGAATTATCAAAAAGGAAAGCTAGGAACACAATTTTGGCAAAACTGCACAAGAAACAAAGCTATGTGATTGGAAGCTAGTCCATCTAAGAGCCAATGTCCTTTACCTTGTGAGAGACTCGAACCTGAGACTCATACATACAGTAGCCCTATGGGTGCATTTTATTGAGTGTCCTGCTTCTATCCAAAAGCTGTGCTTGAGAACTTCTGCTTCACGATCTCCTTCATTCGGATCTTCTCAGTTTGTTTCTTCACCTAATCAGATATGCTGTCTGGAAACAACAATGTTTGTTTCTTTAAAAAATTCTTGGAGCCGGGCAGTGGTGGCACACGCCTTTAATCCCAGCACTTGGGAGGCAGAGGCAGGCGGATTTTGCGAGTTTGAGGCCAGCCTGGTCTACAAAGTGAGTCCAGGACAGCCAGGGCTACACAGAGAAACCCTGTCTCGAAAAACCAAAAAAAAAAAAAAATTCTTGGAACTGAGTTGCTGGTGTTGATTTCTAGAGGCAGAAGTACTGCTGTAACAGCTCTTCCTCCATTGCTAAGAGTCCAGCAGGATTTGCTGAGATTGTTCTTTTTCTATCTTATTAAAACAGTGCTCTATAACCTACAGATCTACTCTCAGCGAATCCTGACAATATGTAAAACAAAATAAATATGAATCTCAGAACACAAAAGAGTTTCTATACATCTACTAAAGTAAATGGGATGGTATGTTATCTAGCTAATCGTAGTTTTGAGTTAAAGACATTTTCTTCAGCAAATTATTATGTGAGTGTTTTTTTTTCTGTTCAAATGTTTTTGTCTTTTGTGCAACTGTAACAAAATACCAGAAATTGGGTTATTTATGAGAGCATAAATTCATTATTTCACAGTCTTGTATGCTGGGAAGTCCAAGATCAAAGAACTACCAGGTTCAGTCTCTGATGAAGGCTCACTATGTTTCCAACATGATGCCTATTACTGCCTTCTCATATGGCAGCAGATGTAATTACTTTATCTTCATGTGACAAAAGGCAAAAAGACAAAAGGAATTGAGTTCATTCCCTCAAACATTTTTATAGAAATAATAATCTCATCCCATAAAGACAAAAAGTTTTCATGATCTCTTAAATGCTTTAACTCTTAACATTGATGTCTTGGAAATAAATTGCAACCTTATTTTTGGAGGAGGTTAACTTTTAGACCAGAATTTTCTAACAATGGACCCTTAAATCTATACCCTCATTAACAAAAAGTATTGATTCCATATCAGCCCTAAAACTTGTTCTAGAATTAATTAAAGATTTTAAAGCCTGAATTCTTACTTAAAGTCTATCTAAAGAAGACACAGAAAAAGATCAGTATGATTCATTTGAAGGAAATCAATCCTCCTAGCTGGTGGGGTATGGAACTGAACAAATGACGTTTTACAAATATGTTGGGTCAATCAGACGATACATTTCCATGCCAAATGACACACTAATAATCTATGTGTAGGCAACCACAATTACCACTTTTCCATTCTCCATACCTGCAGATTTAGTTCCACATGGATGACACCAAATGCTACCATACCTGTTCAACCTTTGGACACTGCAACAACATTGTCATCTACAAAGTTCACATGTCAGACTTGTGAAATGTAATTGAAAATTGCATTTTTCCTGTTTTTTAAAATTAATTTATTTTTTCAAGTTATATCTCGATCAAAGTCCCCTCCCTCTTCCCTTCCAGGTCCCACCATCTCTCCCTCCCTCTTCCCTATCTCCACTCTCTCCTTTTCCTCAGATGAGGGGAGGCCCCATATCCTCTTGTACCGGGGCTTGATAAGGCCACCCAGCTAGAGTGAGGTGTTTCACTAGCAAACAGTAGGGTCCATAAATTGCTTCTGGGTGAAGTTTTTCTTAGGATAGTTATACTAGGTTCCTGTCTGTTTGGGACCATGGGTTGTAGGATGGTTGTCCTTTGGTATATGGTAATATCCACTTATCAGAGAGTACATACCATGTGTATCATTCTGAGTCTGAGTTAGGTCACTTAGGATGAACTTTTCTATATCCATCCATTTGGTCACAAATTGCATGATCGCCTTGTTTCTGATAGCAGAATGTGTGGGAAAGTACTATCATTTTTTTTAAAATCCATTTCTTTGGTTGAAAGACATCTGGACTGTTTCCAGTTTCTGGCTATTACAAATAAAGTTGCTGTGAACATTGTTGAGGCAATGTCTTTGTGGTTTGGTGGAGTATCTTTTGGGTAAATGCCCAGGAGCAGTATGGCTGGGTCTCGAGGTAGAACTATTCCCAGTTTTTTAAGATATCATCAGATTGATTTCCAAAGTCATTGTACAAATTTGCATGCCCACCAGAAATGGGGGAGTGCTCTACTTTCTTCACAGAATTGCCAGAATGTGTTATTGCTTGAGTTTTTGATCTTAGCCATTCTGACAGGTGTGAGATGGAATCTCAGAGTTGTTCTGAATTGAATTTCCCTGATAACTGAGGTTGTTGAGCATTTTCTTCAAGTGCCTCTCTGTCTTTAGACATCCCTCTTTTGTGAATTCTTGGTTTAGTTCTGTTCCCAATTTTTTTTGTTGGATTATTTGGGGGTTTTGGTGTTTAATTACTTGAGTTCTTTGTGTATTTTGGATATTAGCCCTCTGTCAGATGTGAGGTTGGTGAAGATTTTTTCCCAGAACTGTAGGCTGCAGTTTTGTTACTGCATGACAATGTACTTTTCTTTACAGAAGCTTTTCAGCTTCATAAGTTCCCATTTATTGATTGTTGGTCTTAGAACCTGAGCTATTAGTGTTCTATTCAGGACGTTGTCACTTGTGCCAATGAGTTTGTGGCTTTTCCCCACTTTTTTTTTATAAATACTTTATTTTTTTTTCTTCAAGTTACATCTCAGTAATAAACCCCTCCCTATTCCCCCTTCCTATCTCGCCCTTCCACCCTCTTCCCCCCACAAGTTTCCCCTTTCAGTCCAACAGATGGTTCCTTCTCTTATAACAGTAAGTATTATACAAAACAATAGATATAAATATGCCACATTTATGAGAGTTAAATGGCCCAGTATACCTTCCCAATGTCCAGTTTATACATATTTGGCCACTGACTTTAACATTCTACTATCTAACCATCTCCATGAGTTTAAAGGTCTATATCTGACTCAACATTCATACTAACTTGCAACACACTTTTAAGAGTATCTTCTTAGATCTATAACACCCTCTTGATTCCTAAACAACTCAAAATTTAACTATGAGACCTGAGAGGGATAAATATATTTGCTTATATAGGAAGTGCAGGGCCTGCAGCTTCCAAAACTAAGAAAGGACATACCAATGACTGCCTGGACAGTTCCCAATTTCTCTCCATACATTCCTGCATCAGTCTTCAGCCTTTGGGTCCTGTTTCTCTGACAGACATTTGTTGTAGAGCAGGGATTATGAAGGACTTACCTACCCTGTCTTGGCAGAGTTAGGCTGCCGACTTCCCTGCTACCAAGTTTTGTCCTTTTTGGACAGAAGTCTGTCTGCAGTTGGTGCAAGGGGTTTTTTCCTGCCAAGAGATAGGCTTGCCACTAATTCAACCATCTTACAGTGGAGGTTCTTCAATGCTTATCTTCTACTTGGAGTAGAATAGGGGGTGCTGTCAGGCGCTGATATGTCTCGATATAAAAAAAAATCTTGATTTAAGATAACATCTTTGAATGCCATATTCTGCAGATCTCTTGGGGTTTTTGAAGATGCCCTATCCATCTCTTGTATTTAGATAAGCAAATGTTGCTTGTCTCTTAGCAACTTGATTACTGGGTAGTTTAGAGAATATCTGTGATAGACTGTCATAGTAGCTAACAAAGTGACATGTTTGCATGACTAGGAGTTTTTCCCCACTTTTAATTCTATTAGATTTATTGTATCTGGTTTAATGTTGAAGTCTTTGATCCACTTGGACTTAAGTTTTGTGCAGGGTGATAAATATGGGTTTATTTGCATTTGTCTACATGTTGACATTCAGTAAGACCAACAACATTTGTTGAAGATGCTGTCCTTTTTCTGTTGTACAGTTTTGGGTTCTTTGTAAAAAATTAAGTGACATAGGTGTATGGGGGTTTATTTCTATGTCTTCAATGCAATTCCATTGATCTACTGGTGTGTTTCTATGCCAGTACCATGATGTTTTTTATTACTATTGCTCTGTAGTACAGCTTGAAATCAAGGATGTTGATACCTCCAGATGTTCTTTAGTTGTACAGGATTTATTTAGCTATTCTGGGTTTTTTTGTTTTTCCATATGAAATTGAGAATTGTTCTCGCAGGGCCTGTAAATAATTGTGTTGGTATTTTGATAGGAATTGCATTAAATCTTCATATTGCTTTTGGTAGAATGTCCATTATTTTATATTAATCCTACCTATCCATGAGCATGGGAGATCTTTCCATCTTCTGATATCTTCTTTAATTTCTTTCTTCATGAACTTGAAGTTGTTGAAAATTACATTTTTAAGAGTAAGTTATTTTACATCATAAAATTATATTATTAAATTATACGTAATGTAATTCATATTCAATTCCATGTAATTAACAATCACAAAATATTTTTAAGTAAGTTAACAATTTTGTGTTGATCCATATTTATAATTGTTCTGGCCACAAGTGGATATATGTGGCTTTCAGCTTGCACCTGCAAGCCATGTGTATTGGTAACTAAAGCAACATCTTAGCCCATTTAAGTCATAGATAAGGATCCAAGGAACATCTTAGTAGAGTGTGTAGAGTAGAAATGCACAGACACTGAACAGTGAGCAATAATATTTCATAGGCACACTGAAATTTATTCTGCCCGAAGTTATCTTGCACCACTGACCTCAATGTCAGTGCAAGCATTAGAGGTCTTGGAAATGCTTATGGGGACATTTCCCATTGTCTTGATAAAAGCATCTGGCTACTTTCTAGTCATATTACCCAGTCCTGTTGCTTCTCCCTAGCATACATTGTTAGTATTTACATTCCAAATATTTTCAGAATCTTGAAATTGTGCCTTCTTATTTATGATATGTTACAGCGTTAAAGTATTCCTCTCTGTTTTCCTTTTATGATATGCAGCTGAGAGAATGCATGCAGAGCCTTCAAAATTTTGGTGACACGATTCTTCCACTGAATATCCTAACCATCACTTACATATTCTGCCTTCCACACACTGCTTAAGCACATAGAAAACTAAGGAAAAGTCTTTGTTATTGAATAACAATTTACTCTTTTATCTAGTTTCTAATATATTGGCTCTTATTGCTAAGACCCCATGACAGTTGTCTTTATTGTCTATTTGTACTGATATTGTGATCATGACTTAGAAGATAATCTCCAAGAAGAACAATACTTTCCCTTTGACTTTTTTCTTCATCTGAGCTATCTCCAGAATAACCTTTTATGATCACTCCCCAATTTAAAGATTATCATATAGCAATGTTTCACTTCTCAAACTTGTCTCAGTGTCTTTGTGCTGCATTAGCATAATACTCTTGTCTAGCCAGTCAATATTCAGTATCTAGTATCTGAAAATCCATCAAGATGGTGCAGGCTTAGGTATGTTACAGGCTTAGGTATTTGTTATATCTGGACATATCAAAAAGGGAAGTGTCATCTTTAAACATGGTAGAAAGACAGGAAGACCAAAGCATCAACATCCACATTTAAGTCCTTTTGTGAAAGTGCAACTTTCATCATTGAGAGCAGAGCTAGTATGACTTCACCATTTCCTAAAGTTTCTAAATAGATTTGCACTGGAAATTAAGTTTCAATATGAACTTTCAAGGGCACACAAATATTCATCAAGAAAAATAACATTTCCAAATGAATGAAAAATATAGATATTTTTCTAACTCCACAATGATTTTGTGTATTTTTAACCTCTAGGAAAACTTTTGTTGAAAGCAATGAACTGAATTTTAGACCCATTCAAAACTAATTAAGCAAACTGTTGATCACTTGTACTTCATGATCTTCAGGGAATTGCAAATTCGCTGGAGATCCAGGAGAGTCATGATGAATGTACTTAATAAAGTATGATTAAAGTATGAAACACAAAAATACCCCATCTTCTTCTGAAGTGAAACATCAATTATTTGAAATGTTTATAATTATTTTACTAAATTATCAGATAGATATTCATCACAACTTCATCTTTTACCACTATGACTCTTGATTTCTTAGCTCAGGTATATATTTTCAATGAGTCAATTACTTAACAAAAGTGTCTCCCATTTAACAAATGTCTGTTTCCTACGTGTCTGGTACTCTGGTCAGAGTTGATAATGGAGCAGTGAATAAAAAGGACAAGATATTTATATTCGCTGTTGCAACAGCTGGAGTCTGGCCAAAGAGAGTTATTAAACAAATGATGATGAGGATGAATGTGATAGTTCTTGCCTGCAATCCTAGCACTCAGATTGCTGAGACAAGAGAATTACTGCAGTGTGTTGTCAGCTGAGGCTACAAAGGGAGTACTAGACTGCTGGGGCTACAGATTGAGACCCTGCTTCTAAAATTAAAAAGCAAACAATTGTTCAAAGACTAGGTTGTTATAAATGTCACAATAAGATAATCCTTGTATGCTATTAGACTATATCATAGAGAAAAATAAAACTAAATTAAGACTGCCGAACTGCAGGAGGTAGTGGCTCATGCCTATAATCTAAGCACTTAAGAGGACTGAGAGACAAGATCATATGTCCAAGGTAAACCTGGGTTATATAATGAGACCGTGTCACAAAGAACAAAGGAAGAAACAAAGGAGAAGATTCATGTTCACAAGTTTTTGCATCAAAACTGTGATCATGGCTGGTGCTGACAATTCTGGTGACCTTTGTTTAATCTACATGGTAGAAGAACCAGTTCCTGCAAGTTATCCTCTGACATACATTGTGCTGTGGATAACTCCTCCTCTCTCCCACCCCACAAAATAAATAAATAAATACTAAAAAAAATTAGCAAGAATCTCTCATAGATGTTGAAAGAGCTCAGACTAAATTCCCTGAGTGTTGTTTAGGTTTAGAAATGTCAAGAAAACCCTATGGAATGTGGTTAACCAACAAAGAAGATTGAAGCCAATCACAGATGCTTGATCAATATTATCTGTCACTCTTAGGACTCAATGCTACTCAAAAGTAGAGCAGATATGTTCCATAAATGTCAGTCAACTAGGGGACTTGACTTTAACTTGTAAGCTATTCAGAACACGGTGATATGTTATATTTTACCATTATGAATCATCACTGCTACTATTATTTGAGGCTTGAATAGCTACTATACCCATAGCAATTACTATGTTCCAGGCAATATTATGATTGTTTTAATTATATAACTCATTTTATTTTCACACAAAAATTCCAGAGGGCAACATATCTTGGATAAGTAAATTGAGGAACAAAGAGATAAAAAGTAGCAAAGCCAGAGTCTCAGATACAGTGCCCATTTCATGGAAGGACGAAGGACAGTCCTCAGCTGACAACAGGACCATTAGATTTGTATACTTCTGCCAAAACAATGTTGATGATTCATCAAAGATAGAAACTAACATTCACTTTTGTATTATGTGTATGTATATGTTGGTGTTTGTGTGTTCATTATTTTGTTGGGAGAGAAAAAGAACATTAAATTACCTATTGTGACACTGAAAAAAATAAATAAAATTTCTCAGACAAATTATTTATCATATTAAGAGAATATCTCGTAATAGTCATTAGACTAGGGGGTGAGTATATGGTT
This sequence comes from Lophiomys imhausi, assembly GCA_907164525.1. Taxonomy (NCBI): domain Eukaryota; kingdom Metazoa; phylum Chordata; class Mammalia; order Rodentia; family Muridae; genus Lophiomys; species Lophiomys imhausi. The sequence goes on from CAJQZJ010032443.1 coordinate 625,047, forward strand.
ACTCATATCAGGAGTACCTAACTGAAATCAGAAGGAATAGTCTTATTTAGAACTTCTTGTATGAAGAGTAGAATTTAGTCCTGTGATGAAAAGAAATGTTGCAAATCTGGAGGAAACTTCATGACAAGAAGAAACTAGGTTAAAGCACTGTAAACATAAGACCAGAGCACAAGATCTATGCCCTGACTTGTCTGGTAGGAGCAGCATAGTGTTTAAGCATCCTCACTGTGGATGCCAGATGGCTTTGCTGTATAATCAGAGTTGTAACTTGTATTCCAGTGGATTGTCTCAGAGGGCAACTTGAAGATGTACTTCCCACCACAATTCCCTAGAATATAGTCTTATCAGTCACTTAACTTGGTCAACAGAGATTTTCCATTGCATTGCACAGTACTTGCCAGCTCTTTCCTTGAAATGCAGTAGCTACTTACTGCCACCATGTGGAAGTCTTTAAGCTTAAATAGACATTAATACCTAGCATGCACTAATGTGGATGCTTTCAAGCCTACAACTGGAGCTTGATTTTTAAAGAGGTCTGAGAAAACACAAACTGTTCTTTAGTGAGGATAATCTCTGTCCTGCATAATCCTGATACTTAAATCTTGTAGCAAATCTCTCATTAGGTTGCTCCAAAGTTTGCTGTCAGTGACCTGTGCGTACAGCTGAAATTATTTTGCTATTTATCTTTTTACCTCTTTTTATATTACTTATTTTTATTCTCACTTCCATCTCTCGCTCCTCTGCTCTTGCTTTCCAAATAAGAATTACCTTTTTGAAAATCTGTATTTCTGTTATGCTATATCTTTTGCAATAATTTATTTCCTATAAGTTATGAATCATTTAATAAGTTATTAAATGAGGACAACATGGATAATTGACTATAAGGCACTCTAAGACAAAAAGCTGTGTTGAACTTAAATGTATTAAAAACAATGAAGCACAACTACGTATTTTATATTTATAAATCTAAAACCATGCCAGGTTGAATGTCATAAGTCCATGTGGTCTACTGACTGTAGACTCTTCTAACGACACTTGCCTTTTTAAGTCATCTTTTTGAAGGACCATGCACATCTTACATTTAGTAATTTTTTCTGAATATTGATATTGATGTAATGTCATGCAATATTTTTATGCAGTTTCCCTTAATCCTTTTGCTATTTATTAAATAATATACTAAAATAAGGAATCTTTTTTGATATAGAGCTCCGTAAAGTGGCAGTGAAATGAATTTTCTATTTTTATCCAACGAAACTATAGAAACTCCAGGGTAACTGAAGCTAAGAAAACTGATTCAATTTCCATGTATTCTAGACTTACCTTATGATGCTAGTGTCCAGATCCTGATTTATCTGCTTATTGAGGTTTGAGCTGCTCCAGTATCATGTTTTTCAGTCACAGAATTGTTCAATATATAACAGAGATCTGATCTCTATTTAACATCGTGCAATTTGTAGTAAATGTTTCTAACTAACAGAGAATTCATCTACCAGTATAGTATATAATGTCCAAAACACACTTCAAGGAGCCATATCCTTTCACATAGCTTAGGCATCCTTGGGCATACTGTCTGTACTCACTTTAATCTTGAAGATACACAGAAGGTGATTTTATGAAAATTCTCCCACTTACAAAAGAAAAACACCCTCTTTAATTCTCGATGAAAATAAAATCCTCTCTGGGTCTAACAGGTAAAAGATGGTTGTCATGGTCGTAACTGTCGAGTATAATTCTTAGTACTCAAAGCTGCAGGTATGCAATGTTTTGTTAATGATCCATCATGCAGTTATACAGTTATATAGAGAATAACCAGTTATACAGTTGTGTATAGAGTAACATTTAAATGTTTTTAATCTGTAATTGAATATTAATAAGAAACAATCTGTTGATGTTAGAACACATATTTTCACCCTTTCAACTTCTAACTCTCCATGCCAGCTATTAATGCCAGCTGAATTTGATATTTTTCCAGTGTTCTGGTTACTGTACCTAAAATATTAAGGGGCAATGAAAAAATTGTGATTACATTGGCAGAATAGATTTTCATAAACTGAACTTTGATCATCAGTAGACTTAATCTCTAATAGGAAAATGCATTTAAGAATATCAGTCAGATTAGAGAGAGAGGGTAATTTTTCTGTTAAGGTTTTAGCTTCAAACTTTTCTAGTTATTTTATTCACCTGTAATGTTTATCTTGCTCTGGCTCAAAGTTGGACCCTCAAACATTAACAGATCATGTATAATCTGCAGCACATGGTGAATCAGTAACAGTTAACCATCTCTTTTTAAAAACATTTCATTAATTCTTTGTGAGTTTCACATCATTCACCTCAGTCCCACTCATTTCCTGATCCCCTCATATCTACCCTTTGTTCTTGCAATGACACCCAAGGTACAAAACAAAAACAAAAAACAAAAAAGAAAGAAAGAAAAGAAAACTAAAGAAACAAACCCAAGGCTTAGAAAACATCTTATTGTGTAAGCTGTAGTATGTCAAGTGTACCCCACAATATATCCCTCTGTCCACACATCTTCACTTGCAAATGTTCATTGAAATAAGTCATTGGTCTAGTTTGAGGTCTCTGGCTTCTGTGATACCATCAGTTTTCAATCCTCACTGGGACTTCTCCTGGTTATTCTGTTAAATTGCCCTTTGTCGTGGAGATCCTGAAGCTTTGGATCAGCATGATTGATCCCAACTATTCACAGATGATATAGATTTAGAGGTGGTCCAACTCAGAGCAATGGGCCTGGGTCTGAATGGTAGTTGAGATGATTAGTTTACTGGCTTTCCCTTATTCACACTACCAGGGCTGGCAGCTAGGCCACCCAATGCTGCCATTGGCATGGTGCAGTTTCACCTCTCCTGCTCTCATGCTCTGAATGTTGGCTCACCTGCACTGACACCTCCTGGGGCAGCTCTACTATACTGCCCAGTTGAAGTGCAAGGCAGCCCTCCCAAATACTGTAGCTTGCCAAAGGGCTAGGACAGCTCTCCTGCTCTCACACCCTTGGAACTGGCTCACCTATGCCTTTTCTATCAGTACCAGCTCCAGTGTGATGTCTAGGCAAGGTACAGGGCCTGCTCTCCCAAATGCTACAGCCAGTAAGGGGCAGGTTACCTCTCCTGTTCTCATGGCCTCAGGGCCAGGTGTCCTGACTACCACAGGTGGCAAGGAGAGAGGAGGGCATCACCCCTCTCTCCCTGCACTCATACCACCTCAAGGCAAATGAATGGCCTGGTAAAGACTTCTCTCCCACGCTTTCACTCTCAGTGCCTTGAGGCCAGCTCTCCTGTGATCACACCACCAGGGTCAACTCTGTCGTGCTACCTGGGCAAGGCACTGGATCTGCTCTCCAAAGTGCACTGCAGCCAGTGAGATACAGAGCCAACTCTGCACAGCCCCTGAATATCCATGTGGTCTCCAGTGACTGCCCCAACTTAGGGACATCCCCATGTTCTCTAGTGGTAATATGAGCCACAGACATTGACATCAACCCATGGTGCTGCTGCCTGGCCATGGACCCAGACATGGCCCTCAGTAACAGGTCAGCTGGACCTCACCATGGTCCCAGGTGTTGAGAATGGCTACTCACAACAGGGTACTCCTCTTCACTCTGTAGTCTCCAGTTCCACTTCTTTATAATGCTCAAGTTGTTCCACATTTCTTTTTCTCCCATCTCAAACTGGCATGTTGTAGTGTCTCTTTCTCCAGGCTGGCCAAATGGCTGGGGGACCCTTGGTGACATCCTTTGTTCATGCTGAATGGCGTGGCAGCAAGTGGGTGTCTACCACCAGCCTGTGCAGTGTGTTGGAGGGCAGGTCTGTGGGTGGCATGGCAGTCCACAGGTCTCTGTCTGTCTTCCTCCAACTGCACTGTGCTGCCTGGACATGAATTGATTTGAATTTTATGTGTCCTAGGAATAAAACTGCTTTGGCTAACAAGCCAGTCATCAAACTAGAATGACATAGGACTGCCATCTGCTCTGCCCCTGACTGATATAAGAACTACACTACCAAAAAGATGTCTCTTTGCCAGTTGCCTAGGATTCCAGTTAACCCTACTCTTAAGGACATGCAAAGGTAACAAAAGCATAGATATGAGTCAGAAGTGTAGAAATGTATGCAATCCATCTAGTATTAGTAAAGATTCATAGGAGAAGATACACTAAATCTACCTTAAAAGACAAACGGACACTACTTCATAAATCAACACAGTAGAAACCAAGATAAAGAAGTGTAAAGGGGTATAGTAACTCACAGAGTTAGAAGTAGTATAATGTCACTTAAATCCAAACTACAACACAGGAAGTTGGGAGAGATAAGGGTGCAGAAGAGATCACAAACCATTTTTAATAGCTTAAAATTTAATCCCATGTCCAACTTTTTATATTGTTATTTTGAAGTATGTGGATGTTTGGCTTGCATGTATGTCTGTGTATCACATCAATGGCTGGCACCAGCAGAAGCCAAAAGACAGCATCAGATCCCTGGCACTGGAGTTACAGAGAACTGTATGTTATCATGTGGGTGCTGGGAACTGGACCTTGTTCATCTGGAAGAGCAACAAGTGATCTTAACTGCAAAGCCCTCGTTCCACTCCCCTCTTGTTGTTTTGTTCTTTTTGTTTTTTTTTGTGTGTGTGTGTTTTGTTTTTTTGTTTGCTTTAATATGCCTGGTGATAACCTCCCTAAAGACATCAAGAAAAATAATAAGTCAGCTTTGTTAAAATAGACCATGTTGGTTTCTAATGATTAGTATTTGTTTATGTGGATGCTTAATATTTTATTTGATAAAAAATGCTATGGTAAAAACAAAACTTTGTATCTATGCTATGAACAATAAGGAACTACAATTACTTTTATTTATTTATTTATTTTCAGTTCTTCAACATTTTATGAACCAACATCAAATTTCCAGTATTTCTAACCCACACTTTCACCCACCCTCCAAGTTCCCCTGTATTGCCCCAATTTGCTCTCAACTTTTATGAACTGTTCTCCTACTATTGTTGCATGTGTGTATGTGGGAGTTGTTGAGGGCTGAGTTATTGGTGTTGAATTTGGACAATTTATCAGTGGCCATATCAGTCATAGAGAGAAAAGATATTTTCCCTTTCCTAGCAGCCATTAATCACCTTGAGGTTATATAGGGCGGAGCCATGTGTGATTTTCCCCATCCACATTGGCATGACATTGGTGTCATCAATTGTGCAGGTCTTATTTAGATGACCATATTGTTACGATTCCATGGGTACAAACTCCTGACATGTATAGGAGGCACTCTATCTCAGCAGACATATGAGTCTTTGGCTCTTGCCCTCTTACTGTCCTATCTTTCCAAATGTTCCCTAAATATTAGGTGTAGGGTTGCATTGTGGATGTATCCGTTGGGGATGGGAAACCTCCCCAATTAGTAGTTTTCTGTATTTGACCAGTTATGAATGTCTGTAATAATTTCCATCTGCGAAAAAAAAAGGAAACTTCACTGGTAAAGGGTGTGAGCTACATTTATATGTGTGAATAAAGATAAGTATTCAGCAAACAGAAACTGCATTGGTTTAGGAAGTGGACAGCAGCAGGTTCTCCTCTTAGGTCTAAGACTTCTTTCAGTCCCTTGTACTTGCCTAGGTTTACAGCAGCTGGCTTAGTTTCCTCCTACTGAACTAACCTTAAGTTCAAGCAAATGGCTGTCAGTTATCCCAGAGAGCTGATTCACTATACCCTAGACTATATCTTGCCATGCTAGTCACTGTGGTTCAGAGGCTTTAAAGCTGGGCAGGAATTTCAATTGCTTTTCTCCCTTGGAATCTTGCATAGCATCTTCAGCTGCTGCAAGAGCTAGTCCTCAGGAAGTAGGCTTCAAGGCCAGCTTCACTTCAATTCCACCAAGTCTTGTGTCCAAAGTGTGTAGTGCCTTCAACTTATCTTCAAGATTTGGGAGGCAATTAATGATGACTCCTCTCATTAACGACTGAAAGGGATACTTCGTATGCATAGCACTGGGGTTTCGCTTAGAGAATCTGTCCCTTGGTGGGGGAGCATTAACCACAAGTGACATAACTTCATTTATATTATTTACATACATATGGCCATCCACACACATATGCATATATATATAACATATATCATATATATCAAATATTATATATAATATATTTGACTATAAAATATTATATATAATGTATTATTAAACATTGAATTTTTTTCTTTATGGCTTTTTCAGTTGTACTTAGTGGCCTTCATCAATCCTCTCTGTCCTTTAGGATTGCTTACCCTCTGCCCAGATAAAATCTTTCCTCACTGTCGCGTCCCTCTTGACCGGCAAGAATGACGCAACTCGCAAAAGCTCTTCTCAAGCAGTTTATTC
>CAJQZJ010032443.1:641417-659490 GCA_907164525.1 Lophiomys imhausi
GGAGACCAGCGCCATTTTTAAGGCGCGGCATGTCGCAGCTCTCTACACCTCACTTTTTCTATTTCTCTCTCTTAGTTTCCCTCTCTCTAAAGCACCACTTTTCCAAACCACAACTCCACATAATCACTTTATACTTTTCTGATTTCTGTAATTACTTTAGATTACACATTCACATCTTGAGATTAGAAGCTAGGATTTACACATAAAAGATAAGTGAAGGATTTCTCTTACTAGGCTTAGGTTACCTCACCTTATATTATACTTTCTAGTTCTATCCATTTACGTTCACATTTCATGATTTTATTATTTTTCTTTTTAAATATATTTATTAATCAAGTTACATCTCAATCACAGCCCCCACCCTCTCCTCCAAGTCCCTCTCTCTAACCCTCTACCCCATCTCCCACATGTCCTACTTCTCTGGTATGGGGGGCTCCCACATATCAGCCCCCGGCAGTTCATCAGTCACATGAAGGCTAAGAGCTTATTTCTTTTTACAGCTGAATATAATTCCGTAGTAGGTATGTATCATATTTTTATTATCCATTCATTAACTGAAGGGCTTTTAGATTACCTCCATTTCCTAACTATCGTCAATAAGGTGGCAATAAACATGGGTGGCCAAGTATCTACAGAGTACAAATGTCTAAGATGTCTAGACCTTTGTGCATGTGCTGGGTGGTATAACTGCTTCATATCATGTAGTTCCATTTTAAAACAGAGGACTATGATGAACAGATTGAGAGTTTTAGCAAAATTCTCTTTTTAAATTGTAAATTCAAGGTCAAAATTGTAGCTGAGGTATCAGCTACCATATGTGTCTTCCTAAATGATCATAATTACACACATACAATTCTCAGTTTACAAAACTCAATCTTTCGAATAAGATAAATGATCAACCTTGATCCATGTGTTTTCAGTTGAAGGGTTTTCTGAGTGCTGTTTATCCCCATTCAGAAAAGATTCACTAAACACATGGTATATAAGCTGGGGGGGGGGGAGTGGAAGTGGAGCTACTCACATATCTCTAGAACCTATTAGATCACTCTTGTTTCTCCATTTGGCTCTGGGGTCTCCGGAACAGCAATAGACACCAAGCACAAGTGTATGAAGTTCTACATGGCTTTCAGTATCTTCTTCAGTTTTGCTGTTTTTGGCTTCTTTGTTGTCTCAAACACAGTATCCTCCTGGTTATACTGGTTTGGGTAGAAGTAGTTTTTGATAACGATATTGCGTAATAATGATATGTAGTTCAAAAGAAAAAAATGTTACTCAAGAAATTGCATATGCATTTTCATGATTTAAATACATTTATATATTTTGGCTTTACTGTGTTTGTCTCCCCAGTGAGCATTTTATTTTATGTATTCTGTTTTATTGATGGAAGACATTTCCAAGGCATGAAAAATTTTTATACTTATTTTGTTTGTAGATGGTAAAATAACTCCTTGCTTTTTAAGTCATTTGTTCTAAATCACATATTTAATCAATGAAAAAACTGTAGCATTTTCTATGTTCCTCCATATTCTTTGATTGCAAAAGTCTCAGAATACTGTTGGTATAGCACATCAACCTTTTCTATATTTCAGAAATTAATATAGACCTCAAATAGCAAATCTCAAGGTGTTTGTGAATCAATTGTTATTGAGAACCTACTGTTTCATTAAACAACTTATAATTATAGAGAGTTATGACAAGACATATCTGTCTAGACTATTATGACTTGTTGCACCAAGTGATAACAGCTGTATGGTGAAGGTTGAACAGCTCAGTCTTGGAGCCTTAAAGAATTTCATTAATCTTCATGTTAATGAAATGATGTTTTTCTTTGAGGGTCGCTATATTCCCAAGTAATTTGGCTCTGCTCATCACTCCTATACAATAACCCAATTTTTGATAGGCTCTGTCATAAAGATTTTACAAATGACAAAATAAAATGTGGCAGAAATTTTTGAATGACTAATTGTAACTCCTAGGCTAAACATGCATCCCATTTATTTTTACTTCCAGAACCTGGAAAAAAATATATGACTGAGTATATGATTTATGTAAGTCTTAAAGAACTTTTCAATTGTGTATTGTTATCCTCCAAACACCACTCATATTTCATCATCTTTGTTTTATTAGTTTTTAAATTAGCATACAGACTAATGAATTTCATTATATCATTTTTATATATTCTTTTATTTTATTATTGATCCTTCTCTTCTACTCTTGCCCTTTTCTCCCCTCCCTCCTCCTAAGCTCATGCTGCCTCTTATCCATACAGGGGCATCAGATTCTGCTTTGTTATATGTATCCTATTATCTTCTTCCTCCATCTTTCCACAAGACATGTTTTGCTCTTTTCAGTTCCACTTTCTAATTGTATGACTTATAGTCTGTTAAATATTAAAATTAAAATGTTGTATATATATATATATATATATATATATTTGAGAAATTCAAACGGAATAATCAAATGACAAGGGAGACAAACCCCCAAATAGACATCTCTTGTCACCAAGTTAAACTTAAATTGCCAGGAATAGGTTATGTATAATTGAGCTGTAGGCCAAAAAAGGCTTCATGGAACCCCTTCAAAATTCACGCTGTTGCCAAGGCTATTGATTACTCTCCACAAACTGATGGTAAGACCCTATAGCTGATGACAACTCCTAGAAAGCTCATTAAACACAGAGAAATAAAGCAGGTGCCAAAGTCAAGCCTTCACTGTATTGACAAACTCTTCAGTCTGTACTGTTTTTCTGCATGCATTAGTGCAATAGTGGCACAAAGCTTGTTGGAAAAAAAATCTGATTTGACTTAAGGCCCACTCCATGAGATAGAACCCATCCACATCACTGTTCTGGTAGTCAAGAACATGTGACTAGATAAGCCAAAATCCTAGGGGAAACCTACTATTTTTTTCTGCTAAAGGAACAAAGCAATAACATGACTCCAAACTACATTCTTCTACACTCATAGATCAGTGCCTTCAGCCAACATCAGAGAAGCTTCCTCCTGCAAAATATGGGAGCTAATACAGAGACCCACAAAATAACAGTGTGAAGAGAGTGAAAGACATTGGAACACTCAACCCTAAATGGGATGCTTTTCAGCATAACTCCCCTTTAGGACTCATAGAAACTATGCACAAGAGAGGACTGAAAGATTATAAGAACCACAGGAGATGGATGACCCCAACAAATCAGTCTTCTAAACAAAACAAGACTGACAGACATGAATTCCAAGAGACTGTGGGTGCACACGTTCAAGATAGTGTCTCAGCATTGAGAGCAGGAAGTAGACATGAGCTCCCATTCTCAGCCAAGAATCTATTTCTGATTAACAATGACTCACAATGGAAAAAATAGTTTCTCCAAGGGTGTCTCAATGGATGTAAAAATCACATTTATAAAAAAAAAAGCTAAATCTAGTTTCATCCATTTGCCTACAAATTTTATGATGTTATTGCTTTTAACAGTTGAGTAATACTTTCACGTGCAAATATACCATGTTGTCTTTGTGCATTCCTCAGTTGAGGGTCATCTAAGTTGGTTTTAGTTTTTGGCTATTAGTAAAAATGCTTTTATGAACATAGTTGATCAAGTGTCCATATTGGAGAATGGATCACCCTTTGTTTGGTATAGCCCAGAAGTGATATAGTTGTGTCTTGAGGAAGATCTATTCCAAATTTTCTAAGAAACCACCATATTGATTTCCAAAGGGGCTGTACAAAGAGTATTCCCCTTGCTTAAAACCCTTGCCAACATGAGCTCTTACTTGTGTTCTGATCCTAGATATTCTGACAAGTGAAAGATGGAATTTCACTTAGTAGTTTTGATTTGTATTTCTCATATGGCTATGGATATTGAAATTGGACATTTCTTTGTTTCTCAGCCATTTAAGTTTCCTCTATTTAGAATTCTCTGTTTAGATTTGTACCCCATTTTTAAATTGGATTTTTTTTAATCTCTAATTTCTTGACTATATGTTTTGGATATTTCCCTTCTATCAGATGTGGAGTTGAAGATTTCTTCCCATTCTGTAGTCTGCCATTTTGTCTTATTAATGGTGTTCTTTGCCAAAAATCATATTGAGTGAGGTAACCCCAGACCTAGAAAGATAAAAAGTGGATATTATCTATAAAGAAAAGATAAACATGCTACAATCAACAGACAGGGAGAAACCAAGTAACTAGCAGGACTCAAGGGGGAATGCATGAATTTCCTTGTGAAAGGGAAATAGAATAGACATTGTGGGTGGATAGGAGAGTAGTGTCTGGGTGGCAAGGTGAGTATGGGAATAGGTGGGGGGAGAATGGAGGAAGAGAGTACTGGCAGAGACAACTGGAATTCAGGGGCAACTCTGAAAGGAGCTAGAAAACTAATGCAATAGAAGCTCCAAGGAACATATGAGGGTGACCTATGAGGTAACTCCTAGGAATACAGAGACAGAACTGGGAATCTCCTGTAATAAGGCAAGACTTCCAGTGGAGGGTTTGGAACACAAACTAAGCCACAAAACCTTTGATCTACAATTGCCCTGCTTATAAGATATGCTGGAATAAAGGTAATATAGAAAGTGGAGGCATGGCCAACCAATTTGATCCAGTTTGAGATCCATGACATGAGAGGGATCCCACCCATGACACTCCCCAGAGGGCCAGGACTCAGTGGCTGGCCCAGAGACTTAGGATAGAAAATGATTCCTAATGATATCAGGAAACCATAGATTGGTGCCTATCCCAATTTTCAATGGAGAAGTTTCATCCAGCAAACTGATGCAAATAGATACAGAGACCCACAGCCGAGCACTGGGCAGAGCTCAGGAATCCTGCAGAAGAGAGGTGGGTGAAGGACTGTTGGAACCAGAGGAATCAAGGACACCACAAGAAAACTCACAGAATCAAACGACCTTGACTCACAAGAGCTCATAGAATCTAAACTGAAAACCAGGGAGCCTTCATAGGACTGACTTAGATCTTCTGCATATATGTTACAGTTGGGTAGATTGGTCTTCTTTTGGGACTTTTAACTGTGGAAGCACAGGCTGTCTCTGACTCTTGCCTGCCTTAGAGACTCTTTCCTCCTACTGGGTTGCTTTGTTCAGACTCAATAAGAGGGAGATGCCTAGTCTTACAGCAACTTGATATGCCATGGTTTATTGGTATATATGAGAGGCCAGTATGTTTCTGAAGAGAAATGGAGAAGTGGATGGTGGATGGAGCAAAGAGGAGTTGTGGGGGGGGGGAGATCATGGGGGAGAAGAGGGAGGGAAAACTTTGGTCAGGATATTTTAAAAAAATAAAAAGAGCCGGGCGGTGGTGGCGCACGCCTTTAATCCCAGCACTTGGGAGGCAGAGGCAGGTGGATCTTTGTGAGTTTGAGGCCAGCCTGGTCTATAAAGTGAGTCCAGGATAGCCAGGGCTACACAGAGAAACCTTGTCTCGAAAAACCAAAATAAATAAATAAATAAAAGAAAATAAATGTATTTATATAAAAAATAAGAAAGGAATAAAGTTAAGTCATGAAAGAAAGGCTGATTGATTTAACAAATCCAGAAGTTGAGAAAAATACAAAATGTTTATATTTGATACCATTATATATATATAGAAACAAATACTGAAAAGTATATGGAGGAAAACTTTAGAATAAAACTGGAGTTTTTGTAGGTGGTAGAATTTCAGTTTTGACATATAGTTTATTCTTTGTTCTTAGTATTCCTTTTTCTATAAGTTGTATGACATTTATGATTGATGAAAGTTAATCATTATTAATTTGTAAGAAATGTATATCTTATATACTAAGCTTAGAATAGTAACCTAAACTTATTACTTTTATCATACATTTTGTGTGTGTCCTTTATTGGACTTCTAGAGATATCAAATTCTACTTAATTTGTATCATTTAATTAGAATAAATACTGTAACTTTTCATTTAGTGTGTAGCTCCTTATCATGATGCAAGCTTCTTTTGCTGTTAAATAAGACAGTTTCCACTATGTAGAGTAAGCTTACCTCCAAAATTATCCTTTTACCTCAGATTCAAAAATGCTCTGATAACAATCATGTTACCAGGCCTAACTCACTCTACATATTTTTTTAACTCTCTGGCATAACATATTTTTTTTTCATTTACTACCTTTATTTAGGTGTACTGAAGGAAATTTTTATATTCTTAAATTTCTCCAAGTGAGTTGGTATATTTACACATGATGAAATGAATATTACAGTCAAGTTCATTAACATATATCCATCATCTCACAATTAACTGTAATATGTTGGTAGAACATATAAGACCTACTATTCCCCTAGAAAATTTCAATAACATGCAATATTAAGTATAGTAAATATTCTATAAATTAGATACTCAAACATGTTCTCAAAGTTTGTATTCTTTGACCAACATCTTGTCTTCCCTACTCTACACACACACACACACACGCGCACGCACACACACACACACACACACACACACACACACACCACCCTCTGCAACTAGATTTTACTCTTTGCAGTCATGCATTTGACTTCCTGGTCTTGAATTATTTCATTTAATATAATATACATAAAATTTATTTATGTTGTCATGAATGATAGTTTCCTCTCTTTATGCAGAAAAGTCATATTCAATTATGGAGTATAGATTGTTTCTACCTAACAATGGTTCAGTTTAGGAATGCTGATCTTCCCAATGTTTCAAAGGCATACACATTCATTTAAAATGGTACTTTGGGGGCTGGAGAGATAACTCAGTCGTGAAAAGCACTTGCTTTATTTTCAGAGGACCTAGGTTCAGTTTTCAGTATCCATACACCTATCTGGTGACTAACATCTATCTGTTCTGGTTAGATTTCTGTCAGTATGACACAAGCTAAACTACTCAGAAAGAAGGTACCTCAACTGAGAAATGCCTCCATCAAATTGCCCAAAGCCAATCAGTGGGTCATTTTCTTGATTTATGAATCATTTCAGGTGGGGGTAACTCACTGGGGAAGGTCTCGATTCTTTGCAGGTGATCCTAGGTTGTATAAAGGTAAGGCATTGAAAGAAAGCCAGGAAACAGTGTTCCTATAAAGTCTCTGCTTCAGTTACTTCTGAAAATTCCTACCTCAATTTCCCTTTATTATTGATTGCAATTGCAACGTGTCAACTGAAGTAAACACTTTCATCGTGAAGTTGCTTTTGATTATGCTTTTTTCTTTATGTCACAGCAAAATAGGAAACAAACTAACCATAGAATCTGACACCTTCCTCTTCCACAGGAAACAGGGACATACATGGTGCACAGATAAACAGATAAAATGTAGCAAAGATCTCATAAATAAGAAATAAAAATAATGACATAGCAACATAGTACTTTGAACTTTTAACTTCTTTTCCTAGATTTGTAATGTATGATATGATACTCTCTCATAACACTTAAGACAATAGTAAATTTCCAGTCATCCATGAAAACCCATAGAATAACAACCTGTAACCTACTCAATATACTGTGTTGCTAAGATGCGATGCTTGGTGGTTAGGTTTATTAAACAGATTTCCAAGTTCACAGTGAGTTTATTGAGACATAATTCCACTGAAAACTGAGGCACATCATAATTCCTAATACAATCTTGATGGACACTTAACATTTTTTCCACTTATTGTTAATAGTCATATATCATGTGGGAAACATGATATATGACTATTAGGGGTATAGTTCACTCATTGACATAATGATTTCATCCTGGTTGGGTGTATGTGAATAAGTAGATAGCTAGACTATGCAATTTGATATATAGATGTGTATATATATATATTATATATATATAAAATCTTATTACATATTCCATAATGTCTATACCAAATTGCATTCCCAACAACTATGTAAACAAGTGCCCTTTCCTCTGCAGGCTTACAATTGTTTCCATATTACTAAATAGTTGCTATCTATGCATTTCTTTGATATTTAGTAATGCTAAAGTGATTCTTACATGTTTCCTAACTATGAGTCTTTACTAGAAAAAGTCCATTAAATTTCCTTGTCCTTTACAGAAATATTCAAGTTGTCTGTGTGGATGGAAAGAAGACAATAAGCTATAAGAAAATGTAGCTAATCCCAATTAGGCCCAGATATCATAAACTGCTAACAATGGAACACTATATTCTGACACACAGAGTTGTAGCCTGGTGCTCTGTGATACAAACTTTTGATCAGCATGGAACTTTGATCAATCAACCAGGAATGCACTTATTTATATGTCCCTGATCTATATGGCAGAGAGTTGTACAACTACAATTTATGTTTGCATTGCTTCATATGGACCTACCAGAACTATCCACTTTATAACCTTCACAGTTCTCATGGCAATACTGAGGTGCTAGGAAAGTATACATAGAGAACCTCACTCTAATAATAAAAATCACTTCTCTCAAATGAAGATCTCCCTGTTCCATGGCCTTATGCTATGCAGAAGCATCTCTAGTTAGTGTTTAACCTGTGACTCTCTCCAGTGTACTAAACAAATTATTCTTCCCATTTTGCCCTGAAGAAGAAATTTATATATCACCTAACAGTCTCCACTGTGCTGTTCTTCAGTTGGTCACATATTTCAGTCCACTCCATTCTCTCAGTATTGAGTTATAAGACTTTGCTACATATTTTGTATCTGACATTGATGTGTAATTCCTGTGCCAAGCTTTTTGTTTGTTTGTTTGTTTTGTTTTGTTTTGTTTATTTCTTTGTTTGTTTAATGATGTTACACGTCTTTTCTTGTAGAGATGTAAAGAACTTCTGTTCATGACAAATAAAGCTTCAACAGACCAAAGAAATGATTCCAATCAAGCCAAGCCTGGTAAATAGATGAGATTAATGTAGTTGCTTGCTGATTGGTTGCCAAAAATACAGCCATCACTAAATCCACAGCATGGGTGAGTCAGTCAGGCAGCTACAACTATGAAGGTAATCTTCTTTTCTCTGTATCCTCTAGAACACTTACAGTTGCTGATGCTGTACTCTAAGGAGATGGCTTGGTGACTTTCATGTATCCTTTTAGGGAAAATATGAGCATCTTATTTTACCATTACCAGAGACACAGCTATAAATGTATAACCTTGTTCATTTCATTAACATAGCCTCAAAGTCAATGAGCTCTGAAGGTTCCTATAGTCCTGAGTTCCATAACAGCTGTGTAAACTACTTTGTTGATTTTTCACTTTTGTTGTCCATGAACTATGTGAAATATATGTGAAAATCAATGCTGAGAAGAATTTCTGGAGGTTTCCTAAAAAAATTTCTGTAATATTTTGTTTTATTTGCTGGTTTTAAATGTCTATTTTTGTACATGCATTGAAGGAAATCCACTTCATTCCTTTTCATCTAAATATAAAAGTTTCTCAGTATCATCAATCATTCTCTGTTGAATGTCATTGATATTCTTGCCAAAGTTAGTGTAGACACACACAAACACACACACACATATATAATACATGCATACATATATAGAGACACTAACTTTATATGTCTAAAGTTTATTTATATATAACTTCATTTACAACTATAGAACTATATATGTTCTGTTTCATTGGTCTATTTTAAGCTAATACTATGCAAAGTTTATTACTAAGCATCATTTTTCTCTATTATATTCTGTTGGTCTATATGCATATTTTATGCCAATACCAAACAATTCTAATTATTAAATGCTTACTTTTTTTTACATTTTATCCTCTACAAGTGCTTTAGCGTCTCAAGGATAGGAAGTTTTGAAGGTTGATAAATTAACTTCAATAATCAGTATATCAGTATTTCTTTTTAATGTTTTTATTAAGCAGTAAGTATAAAGATGAAAAATGGAGGGGAAAGAGTAGAAGATGGTAGCAGTACTGGCATAGCTATCTTGAAAATATTCTTTAGGTTATAAGTGGGAACATTTTTGTGGGGCTGGACGATCTCATATCACTGTTGTAAAGGAGCCCAGTTTGACACATAGCACACAATTGGACACCTCAAAGCTGGGTTAAGTTCCCAGCATCCACCTGGCATCACACAACCATTTATACCTCCTATTTCAGGGGAAGCTTCTCTCTTTTTATATTTGAAGGTACCAAAAACACATGTGGTGCACATATATGCATGCAGAAAAGACACTCATATACATAGAAGAAAGAGAAAGGGAAACAAAGAAGAGAGGAGACAGAGTGGGGAGAGCTTGTATCCAAGAACACAGAGAAATCAAGCTTTACTCACCAGAAGCTTCATCATCCCTACTACTTGACTTCACAGTGCTGGAAAGAGCTGGGGTGACAGACACCAGAGGAGAGCCCTGCCAGCTACAGTAATGACTGGCCTGGCAAAACACATCTGCTGGTTCAGTCGTGGCATAAATATCATAGGAGTAAACAATGACTTCTGATTGGTTTAGTTTGAGACACATACCTGGCAGTGGTTCTTGATGGGGCCAAGAACCTAAGTCTAGACATGGCTTTAGGGCTTGGATGAGTGCATACTCCTATTACTCTGGCTAAATGGGCATAGTATTGAACCGACTCCTAAAGACGTACTGTTAGTGAATATCTCAGCCTTCATCAGAGGAGTTATTTTTGCTGCAAATGACAATTAAAACAATGATCCACAACTGATCAACATGCAAAGTATAAGATATTATGAAATGTTCTGCTCTAACAGGGGACATCTATGCTATATCCCTCTTCACAAGGCACATGAATCACTATGGAAGAAGAGCTGTAAAGACTGTAAGAACCAGAGGCAATAAGTGACTCCGACACAGCAGAGTAATTTCACATATGAATCCAAAGCAGTTGATATAACATGAATAAGACCTGTATAAACTCAATCCAGACAAAAATTCACCATAGAGAGGAAATGTCAACTTAGAGTCCCACCTACCTAACTAGCTATTGTGTGTTGGGAGAAGGAGAGTCATTTCTAAGAGTATTGTCGCTACTGGGTTCACCGTGCTCTAGTTCATGTCTATACACCCAAGAATATGTGGATAATACCAACTCTACTTGAAGGTTTTAAGTATACATATATGTGTGTGTTGTATGTTGTGTATCATATATATATGATATATATGCATATATATATATCACATCAATTTAGGTGGTTAGAGAAGAGGGTCGGATCTTGGATGAGTGTAGACAGGAGTGAATATGACCAAAATGCATTGTAGAAACTCTTCAATAACTATTAAAATAGAACTAAAAAAAGAACATTTTCAGTTGAAGGGTAATTTGTAGCTATAAAACTATTCTAAGAGAAATACAAGAAATTCTTTAGAGAATATGAAACATAGCAATAGGACATTTATTACACCAAATTCTGGGGAAAAAATGAACACAAGCAGTAAATAATGGTTTTTGTCAAGTTTTCATTAAGGGTGCTATTTAATGTATGTAAATGTGACATATAACACCAGCAGGACAGAATAAGAAATATGTAGTGGTTAAAAGGAAAATGTGACTCATTGGTAATACTTATATGTTTGAATATTTGCCAGTTGATGGAACGGTTTGGGTAGAAATAGGAAGTGTGACATTGTTGGAGGAGGAGTGTCATTGGGGTAGGATTTGACAGATGTTTCTGAGATGAATTAAACCCGGGTCATCTGCAAGAACAGTTAGTACTATTAACTGCACAGTCAACTTCTGCCCCTGAAGATATTTTTTAAATTAAAAAACACATATCTACATGAGTGGGAGTCCACAGAGGACAGTAAATATCAAATACCCCTTGTGTAGGACTTACAGACAATAGTGAGTTGTCCAATGTGGTAATGTTAATCAAAAAAGATTCTTACACAAGAGAGGTAGGAGACCTTAACATCTGACCCATTTTCCAGCACCATAAAAACTTAGTGTGTAATCTCTACATACAACCTAGAGAATTTTTTTTATTTTTTATGTTTAATTATTACTTCAGGTTACATCTCCATCACAGTGCCCTCTTTCCACCCCTCCCAATCTCACCTTCCCACCCTCTATCCCCTCTCCCTTCCATCCCACTCCTCTGGAGTGTAGTGTACCTACATAACAGTCCCCTGCCCCAGTTCAGCAGTCATATGAGGGCCAAGAGCCTCCTCATACACTGGGGGCCTACAAGGCAGCACCACTAGGGAAAAGTGTCTCACTGACAGGGAAAAAAGTCTTTGTTCATGTTCCCTTTGGTGCATTGGCTGTAGTATAGTTATCCTGAAGTATATGGCTAAAATCTGATTATAAGTGAATAGATGCCATGTGCATCCTTCTGAGTCTGGGTTAGCTCACACAGGATAAGCATCTCTAGTTCCATCCATTTGGCTGCAAATTACATGATTTCATTTTTTTCTGATGGCTGAGTAGTATTCCATTGGGTAAATGTACCACAGTTTTTTTTTTAATAAAGTTCTTTTTTTTTTAAAGATTTATTTTATGCATGTGTGCTCTATCTGCATGTACACCTGCATTCCAGAAGAGGGCACCAGATCACATTGTGGATGGTTGTGAGCCACCATGTGGTTGCTGGGAATTGAACTCAGGACCTTGGGAGGAGCACTAGACAGTGCTCTTAACCGCTGAGCCATCTCTCCAGCCCCCAGTTGTTTTTTTTTTTTAATCCATTCCTTGGTTGAGGGACATCTGGGTTGTTTCTATCTTCTAGCTATTACAAATAAGGCTGCTATTAACATAGATGAGGAATCGTCCTTGTGCTTTGGTGAGGAATCATTTGGATGTATACCCAGAAGAGGTTTGGCTGGCTGGGTCTTGAGGTAGAGCTTTCCAAGTTTTTTAAGGTATTGCCAGACTGATTTCCATAGTGGTTGTACAAGTTTGCACTCCTACCATCAATGGAGGAGTGTTCCCTTTTCTCCACAACTTCACCAGCATGTGCTTTCATTTGAGCTTTTGACCTTAGCCATTCTGACAGGTGTGAGATAGAATCTCAGAATTGTCTTAAGTTGCATTTCTCTGATGATTAAGGTGCTGAGCATTTCTTCAAGTGTCTCTCAGCCATTAGGGATTCCTCCTTTGTGAATTCTCTGTTTAGCTCTGTTCCTCATTTTTTGATCAGATTATTTGGTTTCTTGGCATGTATAGAATTCTGCTGTTACTGCTATTGTCTTCCACATGTTCCTTCTATGCCTGTGAGAAGCAGTATGATATTTGAATGCATTTTCCCTATCAGCAATGTCACTTTTCTGAATGTTTGCAAACTTATCTCTGTTTTATGTTTTAATTATGATGTACATGGACATGAATTCTTTGTCGTTATATTCCTTCATTTTTTAAACCTATGAAACTATGTTTATGTACTTGTTAATTATTATCAAATTAGGTCCTTTTTGTTTTTAAAGATGTTTTTCAAAACCAAAATTACCTCATATTTTTTTCTTCTTTGGGACCCTGATAACACAAATTTATACCACTTACTATTATTTAATTTTTCATAATGTCCTATTTATTCACTAAAACTGTTTTTCTTTCTGATATTCAGATACAATCTGATTAATAGACAACATCTCTATTTTTTCTTTAAATTGTTCTAAATTCTTTTAAAAATTTTTCTTTGTATCTTTTCTTATTTGGTTACTTAAAACTTGATTTCCATATTTGTGTTGCTAGATTTTATTTGAGATGTATTCTAAGATTGTACATTGTTGTTCATTCACCCAATTTAACACTTCTGCATTAAAGTCTTTGTTAGAAATTCCAACATATGTAACATATTTTCCTTGGCATCTGGTGATTGTCTGTTGACATGCAAATTGAGATTTTGAAGATTTCTTGTACAAGGAGAAATTTTAATTAAAGCTTAGGCATTATAAATATTACATTATAAGATATAGATTTACACTTAAATCTTGTAGATAATGTTTATATGCTTGTAGGCACTTGACATGATAGATTTAAACCATGCCATTCTAATGAACTCCATCCAAATATCATTTCAATATTATAAAATGATGTCTAGCTATTCAGATAAGTTCCCAATATACAAGAAGGGTACATTATGGAAATTTAATGGAGGTGTACATATGAACTTAGAAGCATATATTATCATTAACTCAGTCTTCCAATTTGTATTCCAATAAGATTTAAATATTTAAATTCATGCAATTGTAGATATAGATTAAAATTTGCTTTGAGGTTTCAGTTTTCAAAATATGGTTGAATTTTATGTTCCATTCAGAGGAAGATTACAAAAGAAAGAAATATTTGTTTCTGTTTAATGATAAGTTGAGTAAGTTAAAATCAGAACTCAAAAGTATAAGATCAGTATTCTTTTTTTTTAATAATTTATTTTTTATTTCTTCAAGTTACATCTCAATCACAATCCCCTCCCTAATCCCCCCTCCAGTCCCACCCTTCCACCCTCCTCCCCCTCAGCCCCACCATTTTTCCCCCCAACAGCTCTCCCTTTCAGTCCAAATAATGGTTCTTTTTCTTATAACTATAAATACAATACAAAACAACAGAAATAAATAGGCCATAATTATGAGAGTTATATGGCTTAGCATACATTCCCAATGTCCAGTCCATATGTATTTGGCACCTGACTTTAACATTCTACTATCTAACCATCTCCATGAGTTTAAAGTTCTATATCTAACTCAGCTTTCATACTAACTTGCCTCATAATTTTAAAAATATCTTCTTAGATCCAGAACACCCTCTTGATTCCTAAACAACTCAAAATTTAACTATGAGACTCTAGCTATCTATTCTTCAACCACCTCAGAGACCTGAGAGGGATAAATATATCCGATTATATAGGAAGTGCAGGGCCTGCAGCTTCCAAAACTAAAAAATGACATACCAGTGGCTGCCTGGACAGTTCCCATTTGTATTCTATAGAGTTATCAAAATGGACATAAATGGTAGCCATTTGGCATTAAAAAACTATATTGTAGGAGAAAACATGATATTATTCTTACTCTAAGTACATGCAGATTCCTAGAAATGAAAAGGTGGTCTTTTATAATAAGTCCTCTTATAAAAAAAAAATTCTGATTTGGACAAATATTTGTAATGAGTACTTCAAGCGGCCAATTTGAACATGGCACTAGTAACACACTTCTAATGCCCCTGTTTGGTTTTAATGAGAGACTATATGCTTGTCAAAAATAATTAATCCATGTTTCTTTTGAATTCTTAGCCTTGGGGAATACAGTCTTCCCCTATTAACATTGTGTTATTGTTATACTTTTGAAACTATGGGTCATATCTTTAAAAGGCTGGGGAATTACTCATTATGAACCCAAAGCTCTTATCTACCTCCTATGTGCTGCAGGACATATCCGCAGCAGGTATAGCTATTGGAGGGAGACCATGCTGAGTGGTTAAGTCTCTGCCTACTGTGTTTAAGCCATTTGGCAAGCATAACAGTCTTCTTACCTTCCTAGGCCTGAATTTGTCTCTTGGCAAACAAATAGAAGACCTTCCTCAATGCAGAAATCCAACACTGCACGCTTCCTGGCAATTGTAAATGTATATACAAAAGTACAAATCAATTTAGTATCTCAAATGTGAATCTAACACTTCCAAATATATTAAACTTATTATACACCAAGGAAAGATGAAGATCTTTACTAATATCTCCTGGTGTATTTAGGCAATGAATGCTTTCAGAATGTAATAGATTTTATTTATTCCAATATTTTGCAGGGACAATCCTCTTCAAGATAAATGCAAAATCATTCTTTAAAATATAAATTAAGCCACGTTTCTCAAAGGGCCATAAGGACTCAGTAGCAGAATAGCAAGATGGCTCACTGGATAGAAGTGCTGACTGCCAAACTGGATCTCCTGAGTTCAACCCCAGAAATATGTATTTTAAAAGAAGAAAGTTGACTATGGCCAGTTTTTCTTTGACTTCCATATGTACACTGTGGCACACACACACACACACACACACACACACACACACACACACACACACACACCACAAATACATATACAAATAAGTAAATAGAAAAACATTTGAAAATTTAAAGAATAAAAAATTTCATAGTTTATCCTTAAAGTATAGGGTTTTTTTGTAGGATATATTAGCTTTCTGATCAAGGATGACTATCATCTATGAAGTACAGAATACTAGGTCCTTTTTCAAGCTCTTCTCATCAAATTCTCTATGGAAAAAAATAATATCAGGTAACTTGATTTAAAGGGGAAAACAAATTACTATATCTACAACTCTGCAGAATGATTCCTCAGTTTAATGTTTCTAGTATAATAGCTATTGTTCTTTTTATCTTGTGGGTGTGTGTTTCTAAAATTATATTTTAGAATTATATTTGAGAATTTCATAGATGAGCATTACATCTACAACAATTTATTCCCTCCTCACCCCTTGAAGATTTTCCTATTCTCCTTCTCAAATTAATAATCTCTTATTTAATTAATATTTTGTTGCATTTATATGTGTCTCTGTGTATAAGGGTGGGGTCATGTGGAATTTCCCCTGCCCATTTTGGTATGTTAACTGATATTATTCTTGCCTTGTTCAGACAGTATTGCTGAGATTTCATGGAGAAATCTTCCTTCTCATGCCTAGGGGACACTATCTAGCATCAGTCATCCTATGCCTCTTCTTACCATCATTCTGCCTGTTCTGTAATTTTCACGAACTTAAGATGTAAAGGTCACATTGCAGATGTGTCAGTTAGAGTTGGAGTTGAGCACCCCACAGTCTTTCATTCTTAGCATTTATTTTGACCAGCTGTGGATCTCTGTAATGGTCTCCATGTGCTGCAAAAAAAAAAAAAAGCTGCTTTGGAGATAGGGGAAAGATACAATTATCTGTGAGAATAAAGATATTTTAGGAAATACTAGTATATACAAATATAATGTAATTTATATTTACAGTACAAATATAAATTATAATTGTTCAGAAAAAATGTATACAGTAGGTTTTCCTCTCTGATCTCTGACCATTCCAACTACTGGTAGTTGGCTAGGTTTGTAGTCTCAGGTATGAATTTCTTCCCGCTCAGTGGGCCTTAACTCCATTTAGATAGCTGTTTATTACTTCTTAGTGACAGTATTGCATCATTGTGGATACCATGCTTGCATGCTAGGGTTTTCAGTATTACATCATTGTGGGTATCTTGCTGACGCCATTATCTTTTCAGTTTGTGTGCTTTACATCTGTGAAGTATAATTATTGTTTTTATTTCCTCAAATGTGTGGATGAGACGAGAATCATTCCCAAGCCTTTCTAGCTCTTTCTGAACTCTTTTTTTTTAATGGAAACAATTTTTGTTTTATTATGCTTTACAAATCTTTCTCAGATTTTAAAGAATTAAAAATTTCCTCACTGGTTGTACACGTTTGCACTCCCATCAGCAATGGGGTTGTGTTCCCCTTTCTCCTCAATTGATCCAGCATGTTATGTCATTTGAGTTTTTTTTTTTTTTACTAATAAGATTTTTATGTAAGTACTTTATTTTTTTCTTCAAGTTACATCTCAATCACAAACCCTTCCCTATTCCCCCTTCCTGTCCCACCCTTCCACCCTCTTCCCCCCCAACAGCTTCCCTTTTCAATCCAACAAATGGTTCTTTCTCTTATAACAGTAAATTCTATACAAAACAGCAGAATTAAATATGCCACATTTATGAGAGTTAAATGGCCCGGTATACCTTCCCAATGTCCAGTTCATACATATTTGGCCCCTGTCTTTAACCTTCTACCTTCCAACCATCTCCATGGGTTTAAAGTTCTATAACTGACTTAGCTTTCATACTAACTTGCATCATTATTATAACCATCTTCTTAGATCTAGAACGCCCTCTTGATTCCTAAACAACTCAAAATTTAGCTATGAGACTCAAGCTGTCTATTCTTCAACCACCTCAGAGAGCTGAGAAGGATAAATATATCTGATTATATAGGAAGTGCAGGGCCTGCAGCTTCCAATACTAAGAAATGACAAACCATTGACTACCTGGACAGTTCCCATTTTCTCTCCATACATTCCAGCATCAGTCTTCAGCCTTTTGGTCCTGATTCTCTGACAGACATTTATTGTAGAGCAGGGATTATGAAGGACTAACCTACCTTGTCTTGGCAGAGCTAGGCTGTCGACTTCCCTGCTACCAAGTTTTGT
>CAJQZJ010032443.1:659890-687605 GCA_907164525.1 Lophiomys imhausi
GGGGAAAAAAGAAATACCTTAAACTTAAAAAAAAAAGAAGGGAAGAGGATGGGGGGTTGAGGGGGAGGAGGGTGGAAGGGTGGGACTGGAGGGGGGGAGTAGGGAGGGGATTGTGATTGAGATGTAACTTGAAGAAATAAAAAATAAATTATTGAAAAAAAATAAATCCCATAAATCATTTTCTTCATAACTTTAAAGTTTGATGTTTATATCCATACTAGATTTTGTACAGTATAAGCTCAATGCTACAGTATGCTATACTATACATTATTCTCTAAATAATTTCAATGCTGGTCCTAGCACACAGTAAATATTTTAAAAGGGAATAAAGGGGAACTCAATGACTTTCTCAAAAGTACACTACAGGGTTCTTGGCATTGTAGCACCAGGCCTAGAATCAATGTAAACAATACTAGTGTGTATTCATTTTTGTGCTTATGTCTACTTATATACAGTAGCCACATAAATATGCACTACATATATATGAGTATACATACAAATATGGCCATGAATTTTCCAGAAAGTATAGGAGAGGTGCTTTATAGACTAGTTTAAAGTAAAATAGGCTTTGAACATTGGTGATCATAGTTAGAAATAAATTATATGATAAATATATAAAACTAATGATTCAAACAAAACCCAGAAGAAACAACAAGGTTAGCTGAGAGGCACACTATCAGAGATAACATCTATGATACCAAATCAAGTGAGACAAGAAAAGGACCAAAATGAAATTTTAGAGACAAGGCAATGAAGACTGCAGGATGAGAACAAATTGGGAACAGGATAAATGAAGTTCCATATAATTGCACAATATGTGGTCTGATAGGACATGGTATTTAAATGGTTTGAATTATCTTAACTGACAGGAGAATATCTTGCATTTCTCTCTATTCAGAGCTCTTTGTATACATGGAATTTTGATGGTCACTTCAACCAAAAGGAGGAAGAATTAAAGATAAAAATTTGCTTGTTCTGCACTTCCTGTTTATTCAGACATATTTTCCTCATCAGGTCTCTGATGTGGCTGACGACTAGATAATTATAGTCTCACAGTTAAGTTTTAAGTTGTTTAGGAATTAAAAGGATGTTCTAGGTCTAAGAAGATGTTTTGAAGTTGATAATGAAGTAGGATGGAAACTAGGTTAGATATAGAATTTTAAACTCATCAAGATAGAAAATAAAATATTATTAGTTGCCAAAATGCATATGGACAGGACATTGGGAATGTACATTATTCATTGTAATTTTTATAATTGTTGTCCAATTGTTCTTAATGCTTTGTGTTGTATTTATTGTTATAAGAAAAAAAAGCCTTTTATTGGACTAAAAGGGGGAGATATTGGGAGGGAAGATATACCTTAAATTAGAGAGAGAGAGAGAGAAAGAGAGAGACTAGGAGGGAGAGAAGGAAGAGGGTAGGAGGGTGGGACCAGGAGGAGTGGAAGGAGAGGGCTGTGATTGAGATGTAACTTGAAGAAATAAATAAATGTTGAAAAAAAACTTGACTGTTGATAATTCTTGGTATATATCTAAATATTAATGAACATAGAAATATTACTGTATAATATAACATTTTTGATAAGTATTACTATCGGGTTCAAATCCAAATGGGCCATAAGGGAAAATGTATTCTTTTCATTAACATTATTACTACTAGATTGGAGGAACTATACATAAATCCACAGCCTTATAGATACCTGATAAATGGGCTGAAAAAGAAATTAGGGAATCAAGACCCTTCACAATAGCCAAAAATAATATAAAATACCTGCAGGTAACTCTAACCAAGCAAGTAAAAGACCTGTATAACAAAAAACGTCAAGTCCTTGAAGAAAGAAATTGAAGAAGACATCAGAAGATGGAAAGATCTCCCATGTCATGGATAGGTAGGATCAACATAATAAAAATGGCCATCCTAACAAAAGCAATATACAGATTCAATGCAATTCCAATCAAAATAATAACACAATTCTTTACAGACCTGGAATATATATCCACATGATTCCTCACCAAACCACAAGGACGTTTCCTCATCTATGTTCATAGCAGCCTTATTTGTAATAGCTAGAAACTGGAAACAACCCAGATGTCCCTCAACTGAGGAATGGATAAAACGAAAAACAAACTGTGGTACATCTACACAGTGGAATACTCCTGAGCCATCAGAAACAAGGAAATCATGCATTTTGCAGCCAAATGGATGGAACTAGAGAAGCTCATCTTGAGTGAGCTAACCCAGATTCAGAAAGATGCACATGGCATCAATTCACTTATCATCAGATTTTAGCTATATAGTACAGGATAACTATACTACAACCAATGCACCAATGGGAACAAGAACATAGACTTTGTTACCTGTTAATGAAACACTTTTCCCTAGTGGTGCTGTCATGTAGGCTCCCAGTATATGAGGAAACTCTTAGCCCTCATATGACTGCTGAACTGGAGGGGGACTGATATGTAGGGACAACCCACTCTGGAGGAGTAGGATAGAAGAGAGAGGGGGTAGAGGGTAGGAGGGTAGCACTGGGAGGGGTAGAAAGAGGGCACTGTGATGGAGATGTAACTTGAAATAATAAATAAACATTTAAAAAATAATCAAAATCCTTAGTCATCAAGGAAGTGCAAATTAAAACTGCATTGAGATTTTCTCTTACCCAAGTTAGAATAAGACAAGATGAAAAGGAAGCAAGTGATATATTCACTTATAACTGGATTTTAGTCATTATTGTATAAGATAACCATCCTATAATATAGAGACCCAAAAGAGCAGGAACAGGGACTTGGTTACCTGTCAGTGGAACACCCCACCCTAGTGCAACTGCTATGTATACCTCATGTGCAAGAGGAAGTTCTTGGACCTCATGTGACTAACAACCTGAGGGGGGGGCTGATACACGGAAACACCCCACACAGGGGGGTTAGGATGGGTGGGATAAGAGGTAGAGGGTAGGCGGGAACGACCAGGAGTAGGTGGGAGGAGGGGGTGGCAATGGAGACACAATGAAGTAATAAACCTTAAAAAAAAAAAGAAAAGGAAACAAGTGAGAGTATATTTTGGTATGAATGTAGCAAAGAACAACTCTCATCTACTGTTGGTGAGAATGCATACTAGGGCAGCCAGAATATGAATCATGTGGTAGTTTCTCAAAAATCTGGAACAAGATGTTGCGGGAAGGTCTAATATTGTTTCTAATACATTGAATTCAATGCTGAGATCTAGTTACCACCCCTTCTGAGGCATTCTCTTGATTGGTTAGTAAAAGTTGCTTATGGCCAATTAGCTGGCAGAAAGAGTATAGGAAGGCAGGACTTCCTCAGATCAACAGGAATTCCGCACACACAGAGATGCTCTCCTCTTTCTGCCAGGAGACACAGAAGGAGAAAGATGTCTGGAGAAGTCTGGAAGGTACTCACAGGCATATGTTGGTTTGGGGTTAACTTAGAGTAGCTAATTGAGAGTCTGCCCAGCTAAGGGCTAAGCGTTAAAATATTAAAAGGTCTTGGTGTGTTTAATTATTGGGGAAAAGACTGTGGCGGCTTATAGGCCCTCAGTCCAAGCAGTCCCGGGCTGTCGGATTCCCAGACTCCCCTTGAGTCCAGGAGAATCTCCCGCCAAGCCGCCGGTAATTCTATCGGCCTAATATAACAACTTATATTAATTAACAGAGTTTAGGTTATATGTGGTGTAGGCCACCTTTTGTCCTGGGGCTCTTTCTCCAGGATAAGTTAGGCAACTGGTTAAGGCTCTCAGGCTAGGCCGCCTGCTCCTCTGCCAAGCCTCTGGTTACTCCGCCGGCTACTCTGCCGGCCTAATATTACAGTTTATACTTACTAATAACTACATTAATTAATTAATTTGCAGTTTTCAACAAGACCTATCACATGATAAATCCATACAATTCCTGGGAATGTACCCTAGGGACTCTGTCTTGCTGTAGAGATGCTTGCTCATCCATATTCATTATGGTTGTATTCACAATACTCAAGAAATGGAAGCAGTCTAAAAGCCCATCAATTGCTGAATGGTTAAAAACATGTGGCATATTTATATAATTTGGAATATTATTAACCTGTTAAGAAAATATGTGAAACTGAAGACAAATGGGTGAAACTAGAAACAATAATCCCGAGTTAGGTAACCCAGACACAGAAAGACAAATGTCACATCTTCCTTCATACATGGATGCTGGCTTTGAATCTTTAGATATATGTGTTTCATTTCAAAAGCCTACAGAGATTGCTAAACTACTAAGGGGCTGTGTAAGAAAAGAGGATCTTTGAAGCTAAATGGATAAATATACAGTGTTAGAGAGGGGAAAGAGGGAATAATAAAATGTGAAGAATTAAATAGTGTAGGGGATGAGAGGGCTGGTTAGAGAAGAAAATATGTAAAGGAGTAACTAACACTAAAGGCACTTCAAAAAAAAGCCATACAGAAAAACACCACCTTATGAATTTTCTGAAATATATATAAATATACATATACAAAAAGTGTTTAAATAGAGTTGCCCTTTCATGGAAGAATACCCCAACTAAACACCACATACTAGCAAATTAAAACCCAGGTGAAAGAAATAGATTGTCTCTTTAAGTTGTTGGTCAATGTAGGACTTATTATATGAAATAATATTTAGCAAATACTGAGCACAACTGGCATATAATAATCAACCAGTAACTTGGTAAAGATTGAATACAGAAGGAGAGTTTGACATGGCTTTTGAAAAATTAAAAAGGATGAGTATTAACCTTGTCCTCTTATTCTCTGTGTGGTCTCGACAAGGCTGACAAGGCCCACAGGGTAAAACCCTACCTGATAAAACTGAAATTCTCCAGGAACCAATCAATCCAAGTGGGCATTTTTCAGACCATGTGGAAGTAGATCAAAAAGATAGCACTGGATTTTCTATATCTGGCTTTTGTAGTACTTCGTCTGGCAAAATCATATCCTTTAAACTAGTAAGACCTGATCATGAAATGACTTTTTAACAGTGAGTACAATCTTGTTTTATTTTTAAATAAATGATTTTATACCACAAATGCCACTGATATTTCCTAAGACATTTATGTTAAGTGTACAAGTTCTATCATTGCAATATAGAAGAAAGAAGAGTAAAAGGGATGGAGAGGAAGATAATATGGAGCATTTGAAATCAGGTAGAAAAAGGACACGAGCCAATTGATTTATTATTGCTATGGGCAATAAGATATTGAAATAATATTTCATTCATTTGTTTTATTGGCCAAGTAATGTTCATTATGAACTCACTCTGAGTATGAATCTAAATCAAGTATTACGAAGGCTATGATTTAGTAGTCATTCATTGTGTTGTATTCAAGTAGCTCATATACAGTGGTGAACATACACATAGAACAAAACAAATAAATCATGTCATCATCCTAAAAGCCCCCATATAATTCATTATAAGGATAAAACCAAAATGAATGTGTATTATATCTGGCTCTAGGCTGCACATTACATGGGCTTTACTTATTTCATTATCATCACCACTCATTTCTTTCTCAGTATCTCCACATATTAAGGTCTCACAGACAGTGTTATTGAGTATTCCATAACTATTACAAAACACGTAAAGAAACATGTAAAAAAATAAAAGACTGAAAATATCTGATTCCATGTTTGTTTCAGTTCATTGATTTCATGTACATGTTGAAGCAGAACATGATGGTGAGGACAGTGCTGGAGGAAGTTGGTCACTTCATGTCATCTAGGAAACAGAGAGCATGGAGTAGAGGCCAAAGCCTCATTATTACCTTCAAACATGTACCCAGGGTCTTTGTTTTTTTTTTGTTAGACCTTGCTTCCTAATGGTTGAATCACTTCCCAACTATTCCATGGGCTGACATATAACCCTTTCCTACACCATTTGATGTATGTTTAAGATCTCAGCTAAAATACAGACTCAATGCACTAATTTCTTTCTCCTTCAGTGTCTTTGAATTCCTTGAATATTTCTGCCTTGAATATATTCCTTTGGAACCCTCTGTCTTTGTTTATCTCTCTTCAGCCTCTCTCTTTCTCTCTGTCTCACACTGTGTGTATGTATAATGACACAATTCCATCTGATAAAAATGGAAATGAATATTTAAATATACAAGTGTAACTTCTTCACTTCTGTGGCATACTCATAAAGTATGCATGCTTGTTTTCACAGATATTCATGTCCCGCTCCCTAGACCTGGGGTATATGTTATCATACACAGAAAATGAGATTTTGAAGATTTACAATAAGGACATAAAGAAGCAGAGAAGCAAAGACTATCAGCTAAGGTTGTGGTCACTGCAAAAAATTTCAGATAAATTGAATGAGGAAAGTTATGATATATTGCTCTAAATAAAGATTTTTTTAAAATATCACTTCCTAAAGGAAGCTGATAGCCTCTGAAGCTGGAAAATGTAAAGGAAGATATTTTCCTCAGGATTAATAAGCAGACAGCCCTGCTAACACCCTGATTCTAATGCCATGAAACCATACCAAACTTAATGTCTAAAATACTCTAAAATGATATGTTTGTATTGTTTTAAATGTCTATGTTTGTAGTAGCTACAGAAACAAGCAATTAGCTTTAGGAATTTGACAATACTATTGTAGTTTCATCAAAATCTCTAAATATTGTCACATTTTTCAAAAGACATGAGGGTAATAACCTATCCATACCAATCCATTCCTTCATTCAGTGTGCTATTTTTCTTCTGTAAAAAAGTAATATAGCTTGAGCTTATAATAAATACTTTTTCCCTCTGTCTCTCTCTGTCTCTCTTTCTTCTCTCTCTCTCTCTCTGACATACAGTAGTAAAATGAAATAATCTCAGTGAAATCAGTAATATTTTTCTCTTGTCATTGTAGTGACTCATCCAATAAGTACAGTAATATCTGGTTGTACTGAATGGTACTCATTAAGTTTATGCATTAATGAATAAATGACCTTCAAATCCTTCAATTCCATAAGGATGACCATGAGGTTACCTAATGATGTGTGGTGGTTTCAAGAGAATACTCCTCAAAGGCTCATATATTTTAATACTTGGTCTCTAATTGGTGGAACTGTTTGGCAAGTATTATAAGGTGTGGTCTAATAGGAGATAACTTACTGAGGGTTAGCCTTGAGGTTTTAAAAGACTCCCATGATTCCAAGTGCTTTCTCTCTCTGTTTTGTGCTTGTGTATAAAGATGTCAGCTTTGTACCACCATGGAGTCTAACCCTATGAAATTTTAAAACAAATTAAAAACTTTTTTATACATTACCTTGGCAATGGTGTTGTATCACAGCAACATAAAATTCACTAAGATATAATGTTGTACAAGAACCAGTTGAAAGTTCTCTCGGGGTAAATAATTTTAACTGACATTAGGATATTTTTTATTTATTGACTTTAAATTTTCTTCATGCAACATCTTTTGATCAATTTTTTTACCCTCCACTAACTCTTCACAAATTCTCCCCACTTTTTTATGTGATCTCAGTCATATTCTCTTTCTCTCTCTCTTTCAAACAAAAAAACAAAAACAAAAAGCACACAATACATGGGTCTGTTTTGTGTGGGAAATTACTGACCCTGGGTCCTACTTATATATGCACTTAGTGCTGTGAAATTGTCTCTTAGAATTGCCTTCATTTGTTGTGTTTTTATTTTAATACAATTATAAAAAATTTTAATCCTCTTATTATTTTCTGCCTTGACCTAATTTTTACTTAGTAGTGAGTTGTTTAGTTTCCATGAGTTTGTATACTTTCTGACATTTCTATTTTGTCTATATTCAGCATTAACCGGTGATATTCATTAGGATACAAGGTATTATTTCAATGTTTCTGTGTTTGTTAGAACTTGATTTATTTATATCTTGATTAATTTTTGAAAATTTTCAATGGCTATTGATAATAAAGTGTGTTCTTTAGTGTTTGGGTGGTAGGTCCTGTAGATATCTGCTAGGTCCATTTGATATGATGCTATTTAACTCCAATGTCTCTTTATTTAGTTTTTGTGTGGATGAAGAGTATATGTTGATAATTGGTACTGAGGTCACCCACTATCATTGTGTTGGGGTCAGTATGTGATTCCAGATGCAGAAATGTGTCTTTTATTAAACTTGGGCCCTTGTGTTTGGTACATGAATATTTAGCATTATTCTCTTGGTTTATTCTTTTCCTTGAGGTAGAATCCCCTCCTATCTCTTCTGATTAGCTCTAGTTTAAAGTCTATTTTGTCAAATTGCTACACTTTTGTGTTTATTGACTCCACTTGATTGGAATATTTGTTCCATCCTTTTGCCTAAGATGATATCTGTCCTTGATAATGGGGTATTTTTCTTGTATGCAGCAGACATAATGATCCTATTTTCTAATTAAATCTATTGTCTATGTTTTCATATTGGGGAATTGAAATTATTAATATTGA
The DNA here is from genome assembly GCA_907164525.1 of Lophiomys imhausi. Classification (NCBI taxonomy): domain Eukaryota; kingdom Metazoa; phylum Chordata; class Mammalia; order Rodentia; family Muridae; genus Lophiomys; species Lophiomys imhausi. The sequence continues at coordinate 668,313 of CAJQZJ010032443.1, forward strand.
GAGTGATTTTTAAACAATGTTGCTAATTCCTGATATTCTGTTGTATTGGTGTTTCTTTTCTTCTTTTGCTTAAGTGTTCTGAGATTATTTATTGCCTGTTTCCTTTTGGAGGTCATTTGTCTTCTCTGTACACTGGAAATTTTCTTCTAGTGTATTCTGTGGAACTAGATTGAAGGACAAAAATTGTTTAAATTTGTTTTTATCATGAATTTTTTTTTCTGTCAATTGTAAGAGATTTGCTGGACTTGCATCTGTAGTCTTTTGGAGTTTATAGAACAACCATTCAGCTCCTTCTCACTTTCAAGGTTTACATGGTAAAGGCAGGTGTTATTCTAATTGGCCTCCCTTTGTATGTAAAGATATAGAAAGCTCCACAAATGTGTGGGTCATCCCTGTGAAGAGATCGTGATAACCTTGTGTCATTCCAATTTTAGTATATGTGAAAGGAAAATAGACATGTGTTAAAAATATCATTTTCTTCCTCAATGAGCTGTCAAGATAATGCCAAAAGCTTGGTTTTAGTTACCTCTAGTTTTCCCAACCACAGTGTGTTATGAGGAAATGTTCTTTATTTATTTATTTGTTTGCCTGTTTGTTTTTTTATTATTTATTTATTTATTTATTTATTTATCTATTTATTTATTTATATATTTATTACTTCAGGTTACATCTACACCCCTTCCAGGCTCATCTCCCACCCTCTACCCCCTATCCCTTCCATCCCACTGGATTGGAGTGTCCCTACATAATAGTCCCCCGCCCCATCATATGAGGGCCAAGAGCCTCCTCATACACTCGGGGCCTACATGGCAGCACCACTAGGGCAAAGTGTCTCACTGACAGGAAAAAAAAGTCTATGTTGCTGTTCCCTTTGGTGCATTCATTGTAGTACAGTTATCCTGTATTATATGGCTAAAATCCGACTATACGTGAACAGATGCCATGTGCATCCTTCTGAGTCTGGGTTAGCTCACTCAGGATGAGCTTCTCTAGTTCCATCCATTTGGTTGCAAATTGCATGATTTCATTGTTTCTGATAGCTGAGTAGTATTCCATTGTGTAGATGTACCACAGTTTTTTTAATCCATTCTTCGGTTGAGGGACATCTGGGTTGTTATGTATTCATATGGCAATATTTTGTGGTAGATTGAGGAAATAAAAATTATATTGTTTTAGTTTTTACTAAAATAACCTGCTATTACACACACAGAGAGAGAGAGAGAGAGAAAGAGAGAGAGAGAGAGAGAGAGAGAGAAATTAGGATTCTCTAGACAGACTAAGCAGCATATTTAAAAAAATAAATGAAAAAAAAGTACATTCTTCATTCACAGGTGTGCTTATTTTTCTTCTGTAAATTAACACTTAGTGTACTTGTTTTCACATTTTCAAAAGGAATTTTTACCAATTCATCTGAAAAAATGGAGTCAAAGTAATTGTAGCAAGGCATATATTAAAAATAGAAACTGTGTCTCTTCATGGGTAACAGTTTCCTGGAATAACTGTTGTCACTGGTTGACATTTTCACAGACAGGTGTTTGGGGTTTCTGTGATTTGATTTTGATGCCTGCTGGGACATCCCTGAGTAGCTCCGTTTGCTTTTTTCCTTCACAGGCTCTTCTACCTTTCTGACAGGCTGGATGCTGACATCTGTACCAGGAGCTGTTGCTGTGGAGTTCTCAGCATTCTACCCAACAATTTGCTTCCTTTCCATTCTCTGTCTACTAAAATTTCCAAGCCCTTGGTAGATAATTGTTAATTCTTCAAGAAGGGATCTTGCTGTCTATTTTTACAACAAATGGCAGTCATGAGCAAAATTAACTAATTCACATTGACTTGATACTATGTTTTTTAACCTTGTATTTGTGACTTTTGCCCTCTAAAGGCACCATGTAGCTAGCTATTACTTGGCATGTGTTTTTATTCATTAAGATGAGGGAATTTTATTTTTAAAGTATGAGCAAATTTACTCAAATATGTCATGTGTAAACATTTATGATGATGATAGGGTTGTTTAGAATGTGGGATTATTTATTTTGGTATCAATTCTGTAATCATTCATTTATTGCTGTTAAAACAAAAAATAAATTCTCATCTTTAAACTGTCAATGTAATAGAAGAGTTGGGTGAGTTTGGTACATTTTACTAAGTGTGCACCCCCTGAAGTTCGCTCATAAAAGAACATCTGAAGTGTCAGATATATTCTTGGGACTTGGACAAATAAGCAGTTTACACAAGTAAAAGTTGAATTTAAAGACCCTAGAAGAAATAATGTCCCATATGATGTGATCTGACAATATTCTCTCTGTAATGATAAAGTCATTCCTTTAGATATGTTAGGTCATGTTATTCTTTTGTCCGGTGCCTATGCTCTTCTTCTTATTATTTTTTAAGTGAAATTCTAAATGACTTTGAACTTTGCCTATCATTTCTCCAGCTATGTCCTGCACATCTCTGTGGCGTTGTTTCTCATCACTCATTCAATTTCTCATCCAGACAGCCCTGGACTCACGAGCCTTCTTTGGATGAATCATGCTGGGTTATCTGTGAATGCTTTATTTCCTGCCACATGGAACATTCTTTACATGTATATTTTCTCCATGTATTTCCTGCATCTGGTCAAATACCATCCTGTTTAATAAAGTTCTCTATTCTTTACATAAAGTAAGTATGTTGTCCTGCTATTATTTATCTCACAGTGATAATAGTTTTCTTTTTAAGTAACTACTTAAGGTATCTTTCACATGAAATAAACATATGCAATTATTTAAGTAAAAACTTACATTAAATTTTATTAATATGGAGACCTATACAACCACTACACACAGGACATAGAAATTTTACATTATTTCTCAAAAGAGCTTCTTTCTGACTGTCAGTACCCTGTTACCAAGCTCATTGGTCTGTTTTCTCTAAATAGAGACTGATTTTTTCTCTTCTAGAAATTCATATCAAGAGAGTCATTTAGTGGTTTCCTTTGAACTATTTTTTGATTTACACATGTTATTACTGTGCGTTCAAGTACTTTGTTCTTTCTACTACAAATCCATACTGAAAAATACATCAGGAAATCAACATGTAGAAAACCATTTGATTCATTAATATTCCATGGAATTTTTATGTTTTTTGTGTATTTGTGTATGTTTACTTTTGTGATTTAATCATGTGCTCAGGATGTTGGGCTCATCACCATGAACATTTCTTCTGGTATCCTTGCATAACCAGAGTTATCTGTCTTTCCCTCGCTAGTGCCTAACAGCAACTATCACTAGTCTGTTCTCCATCTGAGAAATTTTGTATTTTTAAGAATGTTATAGGAATAAGTTCATATGGAATGTAATCAATTGGTATAGCGTTGTTCCTCTGTCGAATTACTTGTGTCTATAGCCTTTTCTATTTTATCGTTAACTAGAATTTCATGAAGTGCAGCACAGCTTGTGTAGTCAGCATCAATGGAGGAATATATTAATTGTTCTGAGCTATTTTGAATACAATTAGAATAACTGCTTTCTGTGCACATGATTCTCTTTCTGTGTAATAAATGAACCAACGTATAACTGCTTAGGCACGTGGTAGTTGAATGTTTAGTTTCATAAAAATGTCAAAGGTTTTTTAGCATATTAGCCCCACAACTTTGTATGTACATCATGGTGTATGAATGATCCAGGGTCTCCTCATCTTCCCTATCAGTTTTTGTAATATCAGTCATTCAAATACATCTTGTAATATATCCTATTCTGTTTTAAATTTCATGTGCCTATTGTAATACAGAACAATTTTCATGTACCTATTTGCCATCTGTATATCCTTATAAATAAAATAAACATTTGATCATGACATTTTTGCCCATGTTTGCTATCTTAATGTTAAATTTTAACCTATGAACCTATGGCTTGCAAATATTATTCTCAATCTGCATATTTTTCCATCTTCTTAACATTATTTGGGTATCAACTTTTTCCTTTTACAGTTAATACTTTCAGTATCTAATCTAAGGACTCTTTGGATAACCCTACAACCTAAGCATTTTCTCTTATTTTTCTAAAAGATTTATAGTTTCACATTTAAATTTATGATTCATTCTAAATCATTTTTGAATAAATTATAAGGATTATTCTTAAAACTTTTTTCTTTCTGTTTTGTTTATGAGTATTCAATTCCTTCTGTACAATTTCTTGATACAGTCCATTCATTTTGCTGCCTTCCTTCTTTATCAATAAAATATTTAGACATCTTATATGGACTACTTTTGAAGTTTCTTTCTCTATTCCATTGACTTATGTATCTCTCCCCTCACCAAGACCAAACATCTTTGATAAAATGTAAGTTACATGTTAAAATTTTCAATTTTAATATCTTATTTGTGCAGGATAAGTTGGAGTCTGTTTAATCTTTGGCTTTATCCTTATCTGACTCAAGTTTGTGACATCATATTCTACAAATACTTGTTGACACTATATTTTATTCTTGGTGCCTCTGATATATCACTGAACAAAATGGAGACAGATTTCTGACATTGATGGTTTATGTACTGATGGTAGAAAAATCAGAAATACAAGTGACTATAGCAAAGAAGCAAATTATTTTCCAATATTGAATGACTTAAGATCTAAGAATAAATAAGATTAACAATACAAAATATAAACAAAGTTACAATCAAATTAAGAGGAACTGTGAAAGATGATATTAAATTAGGAACAATATATCTATGTTTGTATCTATGTATGTATGTATCTATCTAAATATCATCTATCTATCATCTATCTACCTATCTATCTACTAAAAATATCTTTGTTGCATCCAATTTTGAGCAATTCTGAATAAACTCTCTATAAGTAGACCACGTGATTATGTAGACATAGGTTTTCAACCTCTGATTAAATTACAAGTAGGATGATTGTCAGATCGCATGGTAAATGGGTGCTTAGTTTATGAGAATGTGTGAAATGATCTTTTTTATATATTTTTTTTATTTCTTCGAGTTACATCTCAATCAAAATCCCCAACCTACTACCCCCTCCAGTCCCACCCTCCCACACTCTTCCCCCTCAACCCCCCATCCTCTTCCCTCTTTTTTTTTAACTTTAAGGTATATCTTTTCCCCCAACAGCTCCCACTTTCAGTCCAACAAATGGTTCTTTCTCTTATAACAATAAATACAATACAAAGCAACAGAAATAAATAGGCCACAATTATTAGAGTTATATGACTTAGCATACATTCCCAATGTCCAGTCCATATGCATTTGGCACATGACTTTAACATTCTACTATCTAACCATCTCCAAGAGTTTAAAGTTCTATATCTAACTCAGCTTTCATACTAACTTGCATCACAATTTTAAAAACATCTTCTTAGATCCAGAACACCCTCTTGATTCCTAAACAACTCAAAATTTAACAATGAGACACTATATATCTATTCTTCAACCACCTCAGAGACCTGTGAGGGATAAAATATCTGATTATATAGGAAGTGCAGGGCCCACAGCTTCCAAAACTAAGAAATGACATACCAGTGGTTTCCTGGACAGTTCCCATTTTCTCTGCATACATTACAGCATCAATCTTCAGCCGTTTGGCCCCGTTTCTCTAACAGACATTGATTGTAGAGCAGGAATTATGAAGGACTTGCTACCCTGTCTTGGCAGAGCTAGGCTGTCGACTTACCTGATTCCAAGTTTTGTCCTTTTTGGACAGCATTCTGTCTACAGATGAAGCAAGGGTTTTTTCTTGCCAAGAGATAGGCTTGCCACTAATTCAATCATCTCCCACTGGAGATTCTTCGATGCTCATATTCTACTTGGAGTAGAATAGGGGGTGCTGTCAGGAGCTGACATGTCTCGATATCAAAAAATCTTAAGTTAAGAAAACATCTTTGAATGCCATATTCTGCAGATCTCTTGAGGTTTTTGAAGATGCCCTATCTATCTCTTATATTTAGATAAGCAAATGTTGCTTGTCTCTTAGCAACTTGATTTATGATTAGCTTAGAAAATAACTGTGATAGACTGTCCTAGTACCTAACAAAATGACAAGCTTGCATGACTATTAGTTTGCATTTCTTAATTATCCTAAACATTTTATGACAATTGGTAGCAAAAAGCTGAAACTTCACATTTCATTTTTAAGCATTACTAGGGACAATACCTTTAAGAAGTGTTACCCTTAATTTTGTATCAATATACAAAGATCAATACCAATGTGGCCAAATATAATCTTAATTTTGTATCAATATACAAAGATCCATACCTATGTAGCCCAATACAATCTTAATTTTGCATCAATATACAAGGGTCAAAATCCTTGTGGCCAAATATAATCTTAATTTTGTATCAATATACAAAGATCAATACCGATGTAGCCCAATATTACCTACCTCCCAAAAAAATAAGATAGTGTCCCAGAGTTAGGATTAGATCAGGGCTCTGTTCTTATCTTTCTAGGAGATTTAAAGCATCCATCCAAGGAATTCACGAAAACTGGACAATGGAAACCTCAGAAGAAAACAGACCAGATAATAAGGAAGACAAGTAGCCCAGACGATCCAGCCTTGCAGACTTCCTCAATAGCTGTTTCCTCAAAATTCTACAACCACAACTCAAAATCGCTAAGATTGTTCAGCTCCACAGACTGCTCCAGCCAGAAATCCAGTAAAGCCCTGAAGTTCAGCTCCTGTTTATGAACTTCTTAGGACATTTAAATAGCTGAGCACAAAAGGACTGAACATAAAATGATTCTATTAACATTTTTAACCATTTTTCCATTCTTATTTGGGCCCCCAGACAGGTTTACTACATCCCAAATCAGCAGGAAGTCATTTTAAGAGAGCGACGTCCCATCCCCAGAAGGTGGTGGTGGTGGGGAGGTGTTTTCTCCCCCCTTTGGTCATTTGATGGATAATAGAAAATCTTTTTAATTATGGGAAGAAATTACCATCTGTTAAATGGTCTTGTTAAATGGGTTTTGGAGTTAGACCCAGGACTTCTCTCTTTTTCTTTTCTGTGTCCTTCTTTCTCTCCTATGTGGGACTGAACAGACTTGAGAAAAAATGGGACATAGACCTAACATAGGAAAGATGAAGAAAAAAGGACAGATTATTGAATATGCCCTTAAATCTTTGTATATTGATACAAAATTAATATTATATTTGGCTTGATTGGTATTGAGATTTGTATATTAGTGCAAAATTAAGATTGTATTGGGCTATATCGATGAAATGATCTTTTACACTTAACTTTTTGTATTCTCAGAAAAATGAATAACAGATCTTAATGCACTACATTTGTGTGAGCACATAGTTATGTCAGTGTTCTAGATTTTACCCATCCTAATAATTATGGAATATTTTCTTATAGTATTAATTTCAATTTTCTGATGCCTTAAAATTTTAAGAATGTTTTAGTATATGTATTTGCCAATTGTATGTCTTCACTAGTGAAATATATGTTACATATTTGTTCATTTTTTAAAATCAGATGCTTTATTTTTACATTATTGAGACTTAGAGTTTTTGTATCTTTTGGATGACAGTCTTTTATCAGGTATATTTGGATTTTTCTTAGTTTGTGGCTTCACTTTTTATCCTGTAAAAATTGTCTTTCCTACAGAGGACATTTAATTTTAATAAAATCCAGCTTACAGTTTCTTTATTTCAAAGAATGTGCCTTTGATGTCATATCTAAAACTCCACTGCCAAACCCAAAGTTATCTAATTTTCCTAGGAGATTAAAAGTTTCATTGTTTGAACTTAGATCTATGGAGTGCATTTCGGGTTGTAAGGCTTGTTTCTAGATTCACTTACTTCCATGAGAAAGTCCAATTACTCCAACATTATCTGTTAAAAAGAATATCTTCCTCTGACTTCCAAGTATTGGTATCAAAGGCATGTGCCTCCCAATTGTTGGGATGAAAGGTGTGCACTGCCACAGCTGGATCTAAGTTTTTCTCTCTTTGGAGTTTTCTTTGTGTCAGGCTGGCCTTGAACTCAGAGATCTGGATGTTTCTGTCTCTGGTGTGTTGGGATTAAGGGTGTATACCTCTCAAGTGTTGGGATTAAGGGTATACACCATCACCACCTGATTCATTGTAACTTTAGAATTTAAAAGGCAACAAATTCTATAGTGATCCTCCTGTCTCTGCTGGAGTTAAAGGCATGGGCTCACACTGCCTTTCTCGAATATTTTACCTTAGCTCCAAATTACTTCAGCTCTTAGAGGTTTAGAAAAATAGGTTGAACTGTAGTAACCCTTAATTTACTTACAACTTTTTACATCACTTAACTGCCTTGTTAATGCCAAACAATGAAAATATCCTTTATATATAGGAAACAAATTTATAAGCTAATATCCAAGAGTGTGTGAGCCATGTAGCACCCTACAGTATAACTTTCTAACCTGAAATTAAAACCATTTTTTTTCTGTCATACCAGTAAAGCAAGTATGTCTTTAGAAAAATACCATTTGAAAATTTTATATTTTATTTTTATTATATTGTATTAAATGTTTATTGATTACTTCAGGTTACATCTTCATCACAGTGCCTTCTTTCCACCCCTCCCAGTCCCGCCCTCCCAACCTCTACCCCCTATCCCTTCCATCCCACACCTCTGGAGTGAAGTGTCCCTACATAACAATCCCCTGCCCCAGTTCAGTAGTCATATGAGGGCCAAGAGCTTCCTCATACACTGTGGGCCTATAAGGCAGTACCACTAGGGCAAAGTGTCTCACTGACAGGAAAAAAAAGTCTTTGTTCATGTTCCCTTTGGTGCATTGGTTGTAGTATAGTTATCCTGTACTATATGTTTAAAATCCAATTATAAGTGAATAGATGCTATGTGCATCCTTCTGAGTCTGGGTTAGCTCACTCAGAATGAGCTTCTCTAGTTCCATCCATTTGGCTACAAATTGCATGATTTCATTGTTTCTGATGGCTGAGTAGTATTCCATTGTGTAGATGTACCACAAATTTTTGAAAATAATTTATTTTTTATTTCTTCAAGTTACATCTCAATCACAATCCTGTCCCTACTCCCCCCTCACAAATATTTTTTGTCCATTCCTGGGTTGAGGGACATCTGGGTTGTTTCCAGTTTCTAGCTATTACAAATAAGGCTGCTATGAACATAGATGAGGAAATGTCCTTGTGATTTGGTGAGGAATCATTTGGATGTATACCCAGAAGTAGTATGGGTCTTCAGGTAGAGCTATTCCAAGTTTCCTAAGATATCGCCAGACTGATTTACATAGTGTTTGTACAAGCTTGCACGCCCACCAGCAATGGAGGATGATTCCCCTTTCTCCACAACCTCACCAGCATGTACTGTCATTTGAGTTTTTAATCTTAGCCCTTCTAACAGGTGTGAGATGAAATCTCAGAGTTGTCTTGAGTTGCATTTCTCTGATGATTAAGGATGATGAGCATTTCTTCAAGTGTCTCTCAGCCTTTAGGAATTCCTCCTTTGTGAATTCTCTGTTTATCTCTGTTCCCCATTTTTTGATTGGATTATTTGGTTTCTTGTCATTTAGTTTCTTGAGTTCTTTGTAAATTTTGGATATCATCCCTCTGTCACATATGGGATTGGTGAAGATTTTTCCCAATCTGTAGGTTGCCATTTTGTTCAAATGACAGTGTCTTTTGCCTTACAGAAGCTTTTCAGTTTCATGAGGTCCCATTTATTGATTGTTGGTCTTAGATCCTGAGCTGTTGGTGTTCTGTTCAGGAAGTTATCCCCTGTGCTGATGAGTTCAAGGGTTTTCCCCACTTTCTCTTCTGATAGATTTAGTGTGTCAGGCCTTATGTTAAGGTCTTTGATACACTTGGACTTAAAGTTTTGTACAAGGTGGTAAGTATGGGTTTTGTATTGATGACTTAATGAAGTATTTATTTTAAAACTATTATTGGAAGCTGCAGGTCCTGCACTTCCTATATAATCAGATATATTTATCCCTCTCAGGTCTCTGAGGCAGTTGAAGAATAGACAGCTAGAGTCTCATAGCTAAATTTTGAGTTGTTTAGGAATCAAGAGGGCGTTCTAGATCTAAGAAGATGGTTATAATAGTGATGCAAGTTAGTATGAAAGCTCAGTTATAGAACTTTAAACTCATGGAGATGGTTAGATGGTAGAATGTTAAAGTCAGGGGCCAAATATGTATGAACTGGACATTGGAAAGGTATACTGGGCCATTTAACTCTCATAAATGTGGCATATTTATTTCTGCTGTTTTGTATAGTATTTACTGTTATAAGAGAAGGAACCGTTTGTTGGACTAAAAGGGGAAGCTGTTGGGGGGAAGAGGGTGGAAGGGTGGGACAGGAAGGGGGAGTAGGGAAGGGTTTGTGACTGAGATGTAACTTGAAGAAAAAAAATAAAGTATTTAATAAAAAAAGAATAGTAATTTACAGATAATAAACACAATTTTGATAAAGTAAAAAAAAATATTATTATTGTACATTTTCTTAGAGTGTTAAAAACACTCAAGGAACTTTTAAATGGAAGTTTGAAACTCATAGAGGCATATATCTAGTATACTGATTGGCTTTCAACTTTATACATATCTGGACTTCTTTATAACACATTATGTGTATAAACATTTGAATGCCACTTGAGTTAAAAATAAAACTTAATTTTCGTTTCCTTTGAAAATTATGAAATCTTTAATTGACTTTCTACATCTCTAACTAAGCCTGATGAATTTGCTTTGATACTGTTTATTAATTTCTTCATAAATCTATTCAGTTTACTCCATTATAGTGAGGAAATTTTTAAACTTAGAGTTTAATATTGATATATTTTTTTAATTCCTTCACTTAATTCCTATACAAAAGTGATACATTTAACCTCATGTATCAGTTTGTGTAGATTGTTGGAATATGACTTGCAGATTCTCTCAATACATTTCAAAATCAAATTGTCATGATGAAGGGAAGGGACATATCGCATGTCATAGAGTTTGAAACCACCAAAAATGCCTCCTCCTGAAGAATAATATTGAAGATAATTATTATCAACAGTTACCTAAGCACCTCACAGTAAGGAGTAACAAAGACACAGTTGCATTTATAACTTAATGTTTACTGACTGCCAATTTTTACTTTAAAGGCAGAAAAGATAACACTTAAGAACTGAATTCAAAAGGGGCTGAATTCACTGTGACAATGGCAATAACATGCAAACCTCTTATTTGGGTCCATAGTCACCTTCCCATTTCATGAGTTAGATATTCCAATACAAAGGAGAAAGAGAGGTGTTAAAGATTAGACTTGCAAATTTAAAAATATATAGTGTCAGTCTAGTGATGTTTAAACATCCATTTAGAATAACTCACAGAGGAACTGTAGCATATTACAAAGTGGGATCATGAATATTCAATCAGCAAATGGATCCGGAGCCTGATCACCATCTCTGTCAATTACAGAAGTCACTTTATGTGATGGCGACTTGGCATTTTGACAGTGATTATACCTTTACATGATGTATTGCAGATATTATGCTTCACTTGTTTACAAATAGAACCACATCTTACTCTTTAACTGTGAGAGTAGAGTGTTTTAAGTAACAAAATATTCTCTATAATAAATCTTCCACAAATAAATCATGTATGAACATATTGGGAACATTATACAATGTCACTCTTATGGCACAAAAGTAGCACCCCAAAAGCTTCCTTTTATTATTTCTAAAAGTAAAATAACATGGAGTTCTTTCCAAGTTAATGGCAAAGAAACTTCACAAAGAGTCAACTCACTATTTCTCCTCCCTCTCTTATATAGAGCTCCCAGAACTCTAACTAATGTTTGACTGTGTGTCCAGCCTCTATTTTTATCTGCTGCTGGGTGGAATTTCTCTTAGGATAGGTGGGAGAGGAGGTAGAAGGGAGGATGGGGAGGAGGGGGGGGGCTGTGATTGAGATGTACCTTGAATTAATACATGTAAAAAAAAATAGAATCTACTCACAATGTAGAGTACACATCATGCTAAAGGAGCTTTGGTTTTTAAATGTTTATTTATTACTTCAAGTTATATTTCCAACACAGTCCCCTCCCTCCACCCCTCCAGGTCAACCTCCCACCCTCTCTCCTTCTCCTAAAACTCATAATTTTCTAATAATTAGGCCACAATTATGACAATTGCAAGGCACAATATACATTCCCAATGTCTAGTCCACACATACCCAGCAACCAACATCAATACTCTATTATCCATATATCTCCATATGTGTAATGCCCTATACCTATCTTAATTTCCATCCTAACTTGCATTAACAATTTAAAAATATCTTCTTAGACCTAGAACATCCTTTTAATTCCTAAACAACTTGAAATTTAACTGTGAGATTATAACTATCTGGTCTTCAACCACATCAGAGCTCTGAGAAGGATAAATATATCTGATTGTACAGGAAGTGCAGAGTCAGCAGCTTCCAAAAATGAAGAAATGACAGACAACTGACTGCACGTATGGTTTGGGCATTCTGTAAATTGGCTTGTCCTTTACACCTACCAAAATCAGTTATCTGGATTTTATTTTGTTGTTTTTTTAATTTTGTTTTTGTTTTTTGTTTTGTCTTGTAGTCAGCATGACTACATGGGAAACATAGAAAATTAGATAGTTCTTTTACATGGTAATACTCTTCAGTGCATACTTGCCTGGTGGGGTATCAGAGGGATGGGGTTATCAGTCAAACTTTAATTTTATTTATATAAGTAAAAGCTCCAGTACTTCTGGCTGCAACAGGGTATGTCTGCTTACTCTGATATCTCTAAATATCTAGGTATTTGCTACCATGAAGATAATGCATATGAATGTTAAAAATATGTATTTGAAAAATGTCAATAACATGTTTTGATAGATACAATCATTTATATTTATCTATTGTTTCAGGAAATTTCTGAATTCATAACCATAACATATTGCCACTATAATAAAACATGGGCATGGTTTTTTTCAATCATTTTGTTCTCACTATCCCCATGTGTAAACATTACTAATATAAGCGTGTAATTGGCCAAAACTAGATTTTACAATAAGAACTCTTTTTGAAAATCATGTGATATTCTCAATAAATCTCAGTCAATTTATGTTTAATGTAATGCAAAGAGCAGTAGTTAATAGGGAAGGAGGGGTGGAAGGTTTGTGATCAAGGCATAGAACTGTGTCCCTGATGAAACCAATATGTTCAACTTAGACACAAAGTGTAAGGATAATCATCAGCTTGAGAAACCCCTCCTAGAATAATGGGATTTCACCTCTCAGACAAAATGATCTTAATATTAAGACAGGGCATTTCATAAACAACAGAACACAACCAACCCTAAAGCCTTGGAAGAAGGAATATATTTAAGACATTCTAAAAATCAATACTAGCAATCTTTTCTGTAGCATTTTCCGAGCACCCATTTCCACTGTGGAAGAAGTTATATTATGCAAAACACTTGCTCACAAAAAAGGTTCATTTCAGGGCAAAGTACTTCAAATCAACAAGAAAGAGAGGCAAAACTCTACCAATAATGATCCAGAGAAAATTAAAAAAAAATCTGCTGCTCAACATAAGCAATATATAGGAAAATTATGTGACAAGTATGCTCCATGGGTACCAAGTAAGAAAAAGTTATGAGAGAAAAAAGTGCAGAAAGTAGATGTACAGAGAAATATTCAAGAATCAGGAGATTTTCCTAATCATTTCAAAATATAGTACACTTTGGAAATAATCATTTATTAAATTTATTTTGACCAGGAGAATAAAAATTATACATGCTTGAGATTGCAGTTGTGTGAAAACATAAGTTAACCAAAATATTAATTCTAATTTGAGACATAAATGAAACACAGGAAGAAATGATTAATGTATATCAAAATTTGGACCTTATCATAGAGAAAGATAGTTTGTAATTGTAAGCAATGTAAGTGAAATTAACAAATGGATTAAATCTTTCAGTGAGACTTGATAAATATGAAACAGAGTTTCACTTAAGAAAACTGAGTAAATTTTCAGCAGAAACCTCACCAACTTAAAAAAATCTCAAATACATTTCATAATTTTACCTAATATGAAGAAGGTACTAATGGGGCAAATTTAGGGTACTAAATCTTTAAAAAATCTTGAAGTTGGATGTTCAGCATAGAGATCTTTTGATTTTCTACTGTTGAAAACAAAATAATGAGCAGATAAATAAAGCTGATATTGGGTTCACCATGTATACCATCAATGTCAAATTACAAGGTAAGATTTTCTATGTTTCAAATAAAAAATAATTAATTCTAATACTCTACCTAGTCAAAACCTCATTCTAATGTGATGGACAAGTTTGAGATGCTAAGCTATCAAGAGATAAAGATTAAGGTTAAGAAAACTCAAATGACAGCACATGCTGGTGAGGTTGTAGAGAAAGGGGAACACTCCTCCATTGCTGGTGGGAGAGCAAACTTGTACAACCACTATGGAAATCATTCTGGCAATATCTTAGAAAACTTGGAATAGCCATACCTCAAGACACAGCCATACCACCTCTGGGTATAAATCCAAATGATTCCTCACCAAACCACAAGGACATAGCTTCATCTATGTTCATAGCAGCCTTATTTCTAATTGCTAGAAACTAAAAACAAGATGGATGTGGTACATTTACACAATGGAATACTACTCAGCTATCAGAAACAAGGAAATCATGCAATTATCAGCCAAATGAATGGAACTAGAAAAGCTCATCCTGAGTGAGCTCACCCAGACTCAGAAGGATGCACATGGCATCTACTCACTTAAAATTAGATTTTAGCATAAGAACATGATAACTATCCTACAACCAACACACCAAAAAGATCAGGAACATAGGCTTTGTTACCTATCAATGGGATAATTTGCCCTAGGGGTGCTACCATATAGGCCCCCAGTACAAGAGGAAGCTCTTAGCCCTCATATGACTGTTGAACTGAGAGGAACTGATTTGTAGGGACACTCCACATTGGAGGAGTGGGATGGGTGGGAGAGGGAGGAGAGGGTGGGAGGGTGGAACCAGGAGGGGTGGAAAGAAGGCATTATGATAGAGATGTAACTTGAGGTAATAAATAATTTATTTTTGAGACAGGGTTTCTCTGCATAGCCCTGACTGTCCTGGACTCACTTTGTAGACCAGGCTGGCCTTGAACTCACAGAGATCCGCCTGCCTCTGCCTCCCAAGTGCTGGGATTAAAGGTGTGTGCCATGACCGCCGGCCTATAAATAAACATTATAATAAAAAAAGAAATGACAAAATAGAGCACTTCTGGTAAACAAAGCAAAAGCCTAGAGGTGATCAGTCAAGCTAATTAGAATATTATCAAAGAGTAAATAACAGTAGAAGAAGGAAAAAATCTATTCTAGATAAAATTTAAGTTAACACTATTATTTCAGTTACTTTTTCTCTTGTGGTGATAAAATTTTCTGAGAAAAGCAATATAAGGGACCAAAAGGGTTATTTTGGCTTATGGTGCAATTCATGTTGAAGGGGAAGTTAAGATGGCAGGAACTTGAGACAGTTGATATGACTTTCATAGTAAGTACAGGATGAAAAATAGCTGTGCTCACTTTCTCCTTTTTATAAAGCCTAACCCCCCCCAAGAATGGTGCCACCCAAAATGGCTAGGTCTTTCCAACTCAATTGAGATCAAGATGATCCCCAATAGGAATTTCCAGAGGCTTGACTCCTGAAGTGATTCTAGACCTCACCCAATTTAGAGTAATTTTAACAAGTATACAATCAACTAATGTTAGGAATATACATGATGAAAAATGTCAAATGATTTACAAATAGATCTGCCTTATGATCTATCTTCACCACTCCTGGGCATATTTCCAAAGGACTCTTTATACTACTACAGAGATACTTGCTCACCCATGTTACATTGCTGCTCCTTTCACAATAGCTAAAAAATAGAAACAACCTAGATGTTCATATACGGATGAATAGATAATAAAAGTAAGGTTTATATAGATGGCGTGATATTATTTAGATGTAAATAAAGATGAAATTAAGAAATTTTCAGTTAGGCTAGTGGAACTGGAAATAATAATTCTGAAGGAGGTAACCCAGACCCAGAAAGAAAAATGTCATGTATTTTTCATACATACATGGATGTTATTTTTCAAGTTATAGATATGTGTGCTTAAATTGGAGTTCCCACAAGACAATAAACTACCAAGGGACTCTGGGAAAGATTACATGCCAAGGAAAAGAAAAGTCAGCTGTGTGAAGGTATAAAAGACAATAATAGAACAGTAAGGGTTAAATGGAATGGAGGATGAGAAGGAAGGGTAAAAGAGGGAGTATGGCAAAGGATAACAAACATTAAATATCTCTGAAAATGTCATATGGAAACCTATTACTGTAGGGGTTTGTGTGGGTGTATACATATGTGTTTATATAAACACACATTCATATAAAAGGAGTTTAAGTGGAGTTATCCTCTATTAAATGGGAAGTGCCTCCTCATAGACCACATAGTTTAGTATAGTTATTCTATGAAAAATCTAGTACCAAATACAATATACTTCTTTCTGAGTTATTGGTCAGTGAGATCTCATAGACATTCTTCCAAACATCACAGACTATTGTAACAATGCTAATGTTACCAAGAACATTACAGTGCTCTTGGTTATCCTCCAGAACTTTATGGCTAGAGTCTATTGCTAAAGACAACCACATATTTCAATCACAGGACTTGGAGAAATCAAGCTTCAACTGAACTGAAAGCTTCGCCTCTGATGCTCATCATTCATAGAACTGGAAAGTGCTACACATGATGCAGAGTGAGGAAAGTCATTAATAGTCTTACCAGGGTATGGATACTGTTGTCTACAATAATGATCAGCCTGGCAAGATGTATACATTAGTAC
Source organism: Lophiomys imhausi (assembly GCA_907164525.1). Classification (NCBI taxonomy): domain Eukaryota; kingdom Metazoa; phylum Chordata; class Mammalia; order Rodentia; family Muridae; genus Lophiomys; species Lophiomys imhausi. The sequence goes on from CAJQZJ010032443.1 coordinate 685,180, forward strand.
AATAGTGGAATGTGTGTTATAGAAGTAACCAACAGCATTCTGAATGGACTTAGAGTCTGATACACAAGATGAAATCCATGCTTGCTACTGTTAACTGTGATAAAACCATGTAGCTGGGTCTTCGGCCCTACAGGGGTACACAGTACTGCTATTCTGCTAAATTAGCACAGTAATAAATTTTCTTCTAAATCCTTATCATTCAATCCTCATAAGAAAAAAAAATTCCTTTTGTAATAGATTGTGATAGTACACAAACTCACAGTAGCTGTGGCAGCATTCACAAGACCTCCACAAAGGCAAGTCAGCCAAAACCCCAATATGAATGCAAGAGGGACTCACAAAACCCCAGCCCTACTTAAGGAACTACTGACAAATTATGACTACCTGGAGAATGAGGGTCAATTTTCTTAAGAACTGTGACCCCAGAGAAGTGATCTGTGTTCCAGCTGACTGCACTACACACATGGACATAGGTGCAGCAATAAATGGACTCAGAGGGCATTAAATTAAGAAAAAAAGTGAAGGGAGGGAAAAGTGGTATTATAGGTAAGGAAAGAATTGAAGGGTGGGAATAGAATGGATTTGATCAAAACTCATTATGTATATAAATATATATGTGTACACATATTAAATCAAATTTTAAATTAAAAGTTAAATGTAAATGCTAAAACAAAAACATTGTGATTATGTTGTTGGCATTTAATATTAGAAAAAACTTTCAGATATAAACTCTTGTACACAACTAATATCCTTGTTTTATTTAAATAAGCAATAATTCCTTTATTTTTATTTGAATTACTAAAATTAATTGGATGTGAAGTTAAATTCCAGCTTCTAGGGAAGGAAGATGGCGGCGACCTACACTGACGCATTTTGAACGCGGGGGAAAAAGAGCCATAAAAAACACCGAGTTATTGGGCACTGTGCAAAAACCGGAGGGGCTAGACCCCCCCCCCCTCCGGGAACACTCACAGCTCCCAAGGGACTGTTAAAAGTCCCAGGGCAAGGCTCTCACCCATCTCTCACAGACATGGAAGCCACTAAACCCGGGATTCGGGAACTCCCATTTGGAGAGGCGCCTGGTAAGATCGATCCCAACACACAGCAGGCAGGATCAGAGGCCACTTGGCGATAGTTCACTAGCCTATTGGACTCCCCACGCCTCAGATAGAACTTACACTCACTTAAAAAATTTTGCGAGCTAGTGGAAGTTTTAGCAAGGAACAAACAGGGGGCTCAGCGAGTGGTCCGCAGCCACTCGTGAAGGGGAGGGCGGGAGGTTCCAAGAGAGCGCGGAAACCGGGAACACAAAGGCGGGCGGCGGGAGGAGTCTAATCCCGCGCCCTTACGGCAGTGCAGCTGGGGAGTGAGCCCGGCTGGCAAGGCGAAATCCCCGTGAATCCACGGCAGGACAACTGGGGAGAGAGTCAGGCGTGGGCTGGGCCAGGGATCCGCGCACCCACGGCTGAGCTGCTGGGGCGAGAGGTCCACTCAGGCGGCCTGGGGATCCGGGGCACTGTGCACCCACAGCCCAGCAGCCAGGGAGGGAGAGCCGCCGCTACGCAGACAGGGAGGGAATCAGACTCAGAGGCCAGGCCTGTGGCGAGAAGCCTAGAGAGAAACCAGAAATTGGGACCATAGCTGTATTCTGGAAAATCCAGACATAACAGGTGTGGAGCCAGACCCTGTCAGCCTCCGTGACGAAAAACAAAGCCCACAGAATCTGTGCCTGGGCAAACAGGTCAATACCATCAGAACCATTACAGGCTGATAACTCAGAGTGCAACATAGAGAAGTCTGAATTGGGAGCAGTGAAACAATTCCAGTCCATTACTCACAACCTGGGATTAGACTGCACCAGCACACAGTGCCTCAGACGATTAAAACCACAGTGACCCTGAAATCCCCCTGTAAGCAACGACAGATAGCCAAGTAACTCGTCCACTGCACCAAAGCATCCACTGTGGATCCAAGCACAGAAAACGACAAGAACAGACAGCTAAACACACCCAATGGCCAAAGGTCAAAAAAAAAAAATAGAAATCAAGGAAATATGATGCCAACAAAGCAGAATTATCCTAGCTCATCCAATTCGGATGACCTCACACCAAAAGAATCACATGAAAACGTTGACAATTCTGCATTATGGAAAGTGATACAGTCCCTGCAAGAAGAACTTAAATCTATGAAGGAATTCAAAGAAGCCACAATTCTACAACTCAAAACAAGGAACAACACCATTAAAGAGCTCCAAGCCAAGGTGACAGAGCTTGAACAGGAAAAGAACAAGGCTATGAAAGATTTTCATACAAAAACAAGCAAGCTGGGGAAGGAAATACACAAAACGAACAATACCATAGAAGACATGAAAATAGAAAAAGAAACAATAAAGAAAACACAGTCAGAGTTAAAAGAGGAAGTGGAGA